>JAMPIV010002369.1:0-25830 GCA_024509875.1 Oreohelix idahoensis
AGCGTATTTGTAAACTATAAGAGTAGATGGTTTTAATCAGTCAGAGACACTCGTAAAATATTTCCTGCCCGAGAGGACCATAATGAGAATAAGGCAGACGTGAACACAGAACTAAATGTTTTTGCCTATGTTCTCGGCATTTCTCGGGGTGAGTAGACATCTATTATAATATGTATATTCATGTTAGCTTTTATATATATCTGATAGGAATGTGACTTGAATTCATTTTTGAAGATTTCTCCCGGTAATTTAATTCAGTGATAGTGTTGCGCCGTCTACAGCCTTAGTAAACGAGTGACGAAACAGTCAGATGTCAGTGTTATTTTTTACCATGGGTTAAAGGTAAACTTGCGATAACAGATACTCACTAGGCGTAGAATCAATCCGTTCAGATGCTTACCATGGGTTAAGAGTAGGCTAAAATAACTGTCATTACTGTAAGGAAATGTCAGAGGTGTGGGTTATTCACTTAAAAAAAACTGAATAGTGACGTGCAGGCGCTATAACTCTGAATTATAGGAGATAGTCACTTATTCCTTTCTGATAGAAACTTCTAACGGTCGGGTGAGGAATTTGATATGCTTACTTGGGTAGCTAGACACTAGTTATAACTTTCACAGAAAGCAGTCACCAGCCATAGATAACATTATATCTTATGATTCAGTCACACCTGTATTATTATAGCAAGAACATTGCATTTTCTATGTATTCATTTGTGGGATGTTAATATTTTTCCCAAAGGGGGACATACGATTTATTTTTGTAATGTCAAATGCTGTAATCTGTTAATGTAAATTCACTTAATTTTGTAAGATGAATAACATATCCAGTCAGCTGTCACTACAGGGTTAGGTTTCCTGTATGTTGAGTTGGAAGAAGAAGAGGAGTAGATTTTGCTGTCAGAACATTTACTGACAGGTACATGTGTGTACACAATATATTAACCTATGCGGGCGCATGCTGATAATTGATAAAGTGGAAGGAACAGGAGAGAGACTTATATGGATAAAGACAGCCCTAAACTATCAACGCAACGATTACAATAATTTAAATCCCATAGTGGAGCATAACTGTTTGTAAAACGTTAGTGTAATTTTATTGTTTGCTTGATGTAAAAGTCGTCTCTTTTTGGGTCTCAGTTTCAGGACATACTTACTGCATTTGCCATCGAAAGAGTCCAGTCAGGCGACGAACGTAACATTCTCATCGCTCTCACGGCTCCTGAACGCAATTTGCACTACGAGTCGTCACCCCCAATACCTGAAACAAAACCCTTTTGTCAACGCCATTCTCTCTAACGGGAAAATAAGCTCACGCACTGTGTAAAGAGCCATAGCAACTTTGGGAAAAGCATCTGTTGCAGTAGTAGTTTCCTACTCGCCTACTGATCGCCAGTCAGAGCATTGCGGCTTCCAACATATCTAGCAGCCCAGCGTCTATAGCAGAATTTACATCACCAGACATTGTGTGCTTAAACGGAGCACTCAGTCAAATCACAGTTCAAGCCAGCCCAAACCCGGATGTTCTACCAAGTACGCAAGAAAAATCATGTGCGCCGGATAAGAGCGCAAGGGACCATTTGTCCTCGAGTAACTTCGTCTTGTGTGTGTTTCTGGATATTTAAAACCTCGCACTTATGAGCGGTCAGCCGGAGATAGACAGAGTCTTCCAGTCCACCTCGCGCAATTAGAGTGTCACCAACGATAGCGCCTATAGTGAATTTATTGCATGTTAGTTCCATCACCTATGAAGGATATCTACACGTAAAGACACTTACTGGAGCTATTGCATTTGGTCCCACGAAAGCGGACGGACTGACACTCAGTTTATTTATTTCTCGGTGTTCTACAGGTTTTATGTTGGTGGTCTGTGTGTTCGTTGGTGTGTATCTGCATATTTGTGATTATTGATGTAATTTTATGTTGTTTGTGCTGATATGCATTATTTTCATACATTTCTTATTTAATAAATTTTACTCATTTATTAATGCGCTGTTCACGACCCTTTCATCCATAATTAACATTTATAGCTCTTTACTATAGTCTCTATTTATGATTCAGAGAAAAGAGGAAGAGCAGGCGGTGCTTAGACTATATAAGTGTGTTGAGGCTTGGAGAGAGAGATAACTTTAATAAATCTTCTTCCAGGTTTGTCTCAAGTCCACCTCCTATTTACACCTTATCTATGTGTAATCTATAACTCTGCCAGTCCACTATCATTGTCGACTTCACTACTATTGTCTAACTCGACAATTACTTTAACTTTATAATGTTGCATGCCTTTAAATTAATGCTTAAAGTAACATGTGGGAATAAAAGGATATAGTATGCAAGATTAATGAGAGTGAAAGGGCAGAATGTTAGACGGGCCTGCGCGCCCAATTCTCAACCCTTCGAAAATAAAGTTCGTTCGGTCGTTCGTTCGTTCGTTCACTTTAACTCAACCACGACAGAAACCAGTTCCCTTCCTCGCTGCATTTAACTCAAGATTAGGTACCCTTTTACAGATGGGTAGACCGGAGATTGTCGATACGATTAATCGAGTCCGGCACCTATGCCGCGAGAGATTAGTGCTCTAACCACTCTGCCAATCGGACACTTGTAAAACTGATGATAGAAGATAACAAGTGAACAATGCACGAGAAACACATGACGTGTCAGGGTTAACCTTCATCAACCACTTTCACGAACAGCAAACAAAGATGAGAATATAGACAAGAATTGGATGAAAATGGCAGTGGTAAACTAATAAAAATAGTAATAATTAATCAACTAATAAACATTATAACGTGAAATAACGAACGACTATAGGACTTGTCGTTTTGCCGTAGATTCCTTTTCATTGCCAGTAAGAAAGAAAGATGTTCAGTGTTATATAGAACCAACACTGACATATGGGAGTGAGTCATGAGCAATTAGTAAACAGGTAGGGAAGGCACTAGAGGCCACAGAGATGTGGTTTTACAGAAGAATGTTAAAAATTACCATGGACAGCCAAAAAAGAGCTATGAGGATGTTCTGAAAGAGGCCAATGCACAAAGGAAACTTATTTAACAAGTTAGAAAGAAGCTATCCACTTTTTGGGGGCATTTTATGAGAAGAGGAAAGCTGGAACATATCGTAACAACAGGTAAGATGGAATATATCGTAACAACAGGTAAGATGGAATATATCGTAACAACAGGTAAGATGGAATATATCGTAACAACAGGTAAGATGGAATATATCGTAACAACAGGTAAGATGGAATATATCGTAACAACAGGTAAGATGGAATATATCGTAACAATAGGTAAGATGTAATATATCGTAACAACAGGTAAGATGGAATATATCGTAACAACAGGTAAGATTGAAGGAAAAAAAAGATAAGGAAAGACAAAGAAAGCAAATACTGGACAGTTTGACATCGTGGCATGGAAAGAAGTCAACAGCAGAATTGATAAATCTTCCTGAAGACAGGAAGTTGTGGAGAGACATGATCTCCTACGCCACAAGGCATTGTACTTGTAAGAAGATCGTAGATATAAGAATGTTACAGATATTCTAGCTCACAGTCACTTGGAGAGTAATAGCCCTACACATTTTGGTACTATGGCTTGTCATCGCAATAGGTGTCGCACTTGCCAGTTTGGTCTCAAGACTTAACTGTTTTATTTCCTAAACGTACTTTTGTTGTTAGGGATAACTTTACTTGTGAATCCATGAATGTCATCTTTGCAGTTCAGAACAGGGAAAAAGACACGCCGAAAAGAACATCAGGATTAAAAAAAAGCATGCGAGGGCCATCGCTTCAAGAGCGCATCATTCCCATAGTTAAGTTATGACTAAGTATTCGTTTGTAGGAAGTGTGACATTACTAATACTGCGAAATAGGTCGGAGATTATTCGACTGTTTTAGAGAATATTCGACGGATATTTTTAACACGACTAATGATCTGATGCTGTTCATATTTATGGTTCCTATCATTCTGTATCTTCTTATATTCAAGTCACCGCTATTCGCTCATGCAATACTGATGGTAGGACCGACTAGCTTTTCACAAGTAAAATTACACTTTAATATGCAGACGAAATTAAAGCAATATATCACAGTATTTAATATCCATCTATCTATAATAATATTTAAGATCGACTGTAAATCAGAAACTAAATAATACCAGGTAACTTACTTACTTACTTAGTCGTTCCCCTTCTACCGTGAGGTGTAGAGGTAATACCAGGTAACACGAAGGGTAATTTTTTTTTGTAAGAATGCAAAGAGATAAGGAAAGACAAAGAGAGCAAATACTGGACAGTTTGACATCGTGGCATGTGGAAAGAAGTCAACAGCAGAACTGATAAATCGTCCTGAAGACAGGAAGTTGTGGAGAGACATGATCTCCTACGCCACAAGGCATGGTACTTGTAAGAAGATCGTAGATATAAGAATGTTACAGATATTCTACTTCACAGTCACTTGGTGGGTAATAGTGAGTAAACGCTTCAGGTCATACTGATTAAACTGACCGTGCTATTTGCATCCAGATTAGACGAGCAACATTCGTTCAAAGCGGCCAAGATAGTGATCTGGCCGCGGATCTGACATACGATGGGTTCACTGCAAGGGTCATGGCTGTTGAAGTGGGCGCAAGAGGGCTTGTGGCTGCATCAGTGTATGATTTATTGAAACTGTTGGGGCTGAGGGGACAGTCGAGAACAAGGGCACTGAAGAGGCTTAGTGAAACTGCCGAAAAAGCATCAGGCTGGCTGTGGAACAACCGCAATGGGCAATGGAAATCGTGACAATAAACGCTGCGGTACAGAAAACACCAACATTTTTCAAAGTCCACAATACGCTGAGTTTTTGGTGTTCTAGTGAAAGGGCTGTGACTGAGGGGCAACAGGCGGCGTATATTATAAAGGGTGTCAGGCACAGAATTTCAGTGGCAAAGCGCGCAGTGGCTAGACTCGTCGACTTCGCGCTGGTGTCTCAGTGTGTGTCCTTAATTGTGATGTGCGACGGAACGAACGGAATAATTTGTCTTCTCTTTGTTACTTTCACAATTGCCTCCACGGCTGGCTGAGTTGTGGATTTTAAAGTTGCTACCATTTTTATTTTATTTTATTTTATTTATTTTTTTAAATTATTTTTTTCCTTTATTATTTTTTATTTTATTTATTTCTTTATTTAGTTTTTATTTTTATTTATTTGTTTTAAATTTATTTATTATTATTATTTATTTATTTATATTTTATTTATTTATTTTATTTATTATTTATTGATTACTTTTTTCTCACTCTTTTCCAGTCCTTGTTTTTATTATTTCTTATCTTTATGTACTGTCAACTTCCTCTTTCCGGTTTAGTGGCAGCCATCCTGCTTTGCTTCACATGTGACTGGACTTAATATTAAGGGAGTTTTTTTGTCTTATTTTTATAGTTTCATGTTCTCTACTTAATTCTCATTTTCTTTCCCTCCTGTCTCTTGTTTGTCTGTCCCTGACGAAGGCCTTGTGGCCGCAACGTAGGTTTTTCTTGTCCTTCTCCTTGTAAGACGTATTACTATTTGTGTGGGTGTGTGTGTTTTTTTTTTTTTGTTTTTTTTTTTTTAATTTTTTTTCAACTACCATAAGTGAAACGGGTTCATTTCCGATACAAGACAACAGGAGGCTGAGACGCTTGGGAGTCATGACACAAGTGGGCCCGCCCCCCTTAGAGTGTAAAGGAGTATATCGGGCCGAAACACTCGTCGGACGGGGGGACTACTTCTGATGATCAGATTGCTTCCTGTTGTATCGCTCTGTAAAGAGTTTCCTATCATCAGTATTTAATATCCATCTATCTATAATAATATTTAAGATCGACTGTAAATCAGAAACTAAATAATACCAGGTAACACAAAGGGTAATTTTTTTTTTTTAAGAATGCAAAGCAAAATTGTAAAAGGCTGGGTAAAACATAAACGTTTATGTAGAAATGTGAACAGTGAAATCGTCATCGCCTATTACTCATATTTCCTTTAATCACGTGGAGAGTTTCACTGCTAATATTGTTTTGTTCCTCAAATTTTTCGTTTCAATTATTTTGAACTTTTATTTGTTGTTGAATATTAACTATTTTATTGTCTTGTTCAATCGTGTATTTCTTTGTCTTACGTCTAATGCACTCTACCTTCTGTTTTCCCAGGTAAACACAACTCTCGAAATCTAATTTAGCATTATCAGACAGCCTGTAGTGCTGAGTTATCTGTCTGTGTGTATGT
This sequence comes from Oreohelix idahoensis, assembly GCA_024509875.1. Taxonomy (NCBI): domain Eukaryota; kingdom Metazoa; phylum Mollusca; class Gastropoda; order Stylommatophora; family Oreohelicidae; genus Oreohelix; species Oreohelix idahoensis. The sequence continues at coordinate 6,244 of JAMPIV010002369.1, forward strand.
GTGTTATATTTAATTCACAGCAATCTATTTCAAAATTTCTGTGATAAATATTTGTTATGTTTTTGACGTTCCTTTGGAGTTCGCTTCTGGCAGGATTTCGAGTTTTCTTTTAGACTGCTTTCTTCTTCCGCTTCTTCTTCTCTTTATTCTTCTTCTTCGTCTGCTTCTTCTTCTTTTCATCGTTCGCTCTCAAATAGCCACACTTGTCTCCCTCATAGTGGAGTGGAGGGGGAAAAATGAAAGGTAATACGTCTTAGTATGACAATATTCCAGAAAAACTTACATTCTGGCCACAAGGTCGTCGTCAGGGGCAGACGTCCTAAAACAGAAAGGAAAGAAAGTGACAACTAAGTAAACATATGACAAATAAAAGTGGCTACACCTGACAAAAGTAGCATGCCTAGGACCCAAATGGCTGCCGCTACCGGAAGTGGAGGGAAAATAATAGATACGACAAAAAAACTAAGTGATAGAAAAGTACAAAATTAGAAAGAAAAGGAAGAGAAAAAAAAAACAGGAGAGACTGGAAAATAAATTATATATATATATATATATATATATATATATATATATATAATATATATATATATATATATATATATATATATATATATATATATATATATATATATATATATATATATATATATATATATATATATATATATACACACACCGTGAGGCAAAGAAATCCATGACCTTTAAATATTTTTAAAAACTCGGCCGACAATTAACCGATTATTGTGTAAGTTGCAGAAGGGTAGACGCTCCCATGGTGGCCAGAAAAAGCGCTTCAAAGACACGCTTAAGGCTTCATTAAAAACCTTTGACATAAACCCAGACACATGGGAAGCTGCTGCGCAAGACCGAACTGCCTGGCGCACATCTCTTCGTAGAGGTGCAGTGGCATGCGAATCTTCCAGAAGAGCAGCAGCGGAACAGCGGAGACAAGCTAGAAAAGATCGTGAAATAAAACCTTCACATGAAGCAAATATTCCCTGCCCACACTGTCCGAGATCCTTCCAGGCCCGCATCGGGCTCATCGGTCACCTTCGTACTCATAGACTGTCCTAACATCCTAATAATTGGATGAACAGAGTGGTCTTCATCACTTGTGATGGACGAACAACAAGTTGGTGACAATTATGATAACAATATCCCTTTTTGGTCTCAAATTTCGAATTTCAAATTTCGCGACACGAATTTTACGCCTTGCAGGTGGCGCTGCATACAACACGTCTGCTGCAAAATGGTGTTCTCTGAAGAAGAAACGGCAATCAAATTTCTTCGACAAAACAAAAATTATGGTGCGAAACGACTTCTTAAGGAGTTTCCAAACAAAGGAAGGACTTTAGGTGGACTGACATATCTTGTGCAAAAGATAGACCAAACCGGCACCGTTGAACGTAGTAAAGGCACTGGCCGAACACGCAGTGCGCTCACCGATGACAACATCAATGCTGTTAACGAGCTTGTGCAAAGTCAAGAAGGACGTCCGCAAACACATCTTTCCCAACGTCAAATTCCTCGTCAGATAGGCGCTTCTCAAAGATCCGTGGGCAGAATCATCAAAAAGGAACCAGTTAAAATGTTTGAAGAAATATCGAGCGATAGAGTTGACTGAACGCAACAAAGAGTCACGGCTTTCCCGGTACCAACATCGTTTGCTTCGCTTCCCAGAGCATAAAGTGAGTTACTGTTGCTCGGCTTACTGTTGCTCGGCCTACCAATAGTCAGAACGATCGGGTGTATGCACCGGTTGTCAACAGATAAAAAAATATATCTGCTAATCGGTTGCTGTGAGAAAAACCAACGTTCAGCAAATCAGTAATGGTTTCTGTTGGTGTCTCATCACTGGGCCGCACTGGAATTCATTCTGTTCAACCTGATATCAAGATAGATGGCGATTACTAGCGCAACGAACTGCTGATAATTGCCTTCTTCCTGACTGTTGAGGCTGCTTCATGGTGCTATTTTTATCAGGGCAACTTATTATTAGTGCCAGGGTTTTGTCACACCATGTCGTACCTCAACTGAACGCAAGAAATATATGAAAGCGGTCGCGGTGAGATGAGTATCTAGGTATGATGCAGAGAGTGGAATGTGACGTCAGAGCGTCAAGATGTGTACTTAAAAATGGCTTGTGTATCAGCCATTATGTTGGAGTATGTATTCATGAAATATTTCTGGAAAAATGGTAAGCTATGTGCTTTAAATGAGAGGCATGAGAATATGCCAGGAGTATAGTTGAAGTCAGTACGGGACGGTGGTTCCCAATACAAAGAAGTGTGTTGAAAATATAATTGAACAGTTTATAACGGGAGGACTCATTCCCCGAAGTTTATTAAGTGGAAGTTATGATTTATAAATATTAAACATACCGGGACGCTCAAATCCCCCGATGTTGTTGGAAAAGGATATAAAGAATATTTGATATGCCGGGAGGCTAAATACCCCGATGCTAAATTGAATCATGGAATGATATTATAAAAGTATCAACTAGGGAAAAGTTGAGTGACATTGTATACAAGCGAACCAAGATAGTGATAGACTGAAAGTTAGAGGGAGTATTCATGCCATATTCGTGATTGTGACGTTTTGTGAATTCGTACTTACTGTGTATTAAACTGTTTGCCAAATCGTCTAAGTCGAGAGGTTCGTTCAATCATTCAAGGTTCAGTTGACCAGTTGATAGCCTTATTCAGTAATTGAGAATTGACAGAAGGAGGTATCTAATAAGATTGACTTCCAGAATATTTGACAATGCAAACCAAACTAAAAAAAATAAAAGAACTTCCACAGCTTTATTAAAACGAATGGATCCTAGACAACAAACGAGAGAATTCGGGCAATTTCTCTATCCCTTAACACTGACATAAGGGAAATGTCATAATTCTTCATCTTCCAGCAAGACGGCGTGCCTGCTCATCGAGCTAGGGATACAGTTGCGCTGCTCACTCAGTAGACACCTGAATTCATCGAACTGAATTTTTGGCCACCAAATAGTCCAGATCTTAGCCCCGTGGACTAATGGATTTGGTGCGTTTTGCAAGAAAATGTCTACCGAAAGAAAATTGGCAACGAGGATGAGCTAAGAGAGCGGATAAGCAGGCATGGGATGAACTAGAACAGCGCAAAAATGACGCGTCAGTGAGAAAGTGGCGCACCCGACTTCGCGCATGTGTTGCAGCTGGCGGCGGACATTTTGAGCACCAACTGAAATAAGCAAAATGTAGGTAAACATTTTCTCACCATATGTACCAAACTTCATAATAATCGGGTCATTTTCTGACGAGTTTTAAAAATATTTTAAGGTCATGTGTGTCTTAGCCTCACGATGTATATAGATAGATAGATAGATAGATAGATAGATAGATAGATAGATAGATAGATAGATAGATAGATAGATAGATAGATAGATAGATAGATAGATAGATAGATAGATAGATAGATAGATAGATAGATAGATAGATAGATAGATAGATAGATAGATAGATAGATAGATAGATAGATAGATAGATAGATAGATAGATAGATAGATAGATAGATAGATAGATAGATAGAAAAGCAAAACAGAATGATAAAAGAAAAACAACAACAACCCAACAACGACAACAAATTAATTAAACAAAAAACAAACAAATAGACGTAACAATTGCTGGTGAGAAGAGGGGCCAGCGATGAGGAAAAGAAACGGTGACAGAACTCACCCGTAGAAGTATGACTTAGAAAGGGACGCCTCAGATAAAAGAACGCTGTGTGTTCAAACCATTGTGTTTGAGGCGACCCATAAGGTGGATGAGGCGTTTTTCAGGGCGGTATTGACTGTTGGCATCCGAGAAACAAGATCTGATCGCTGTGACCTGGATGTCAGTAGCTCAATGGTGATCGGGGTCTTTGATGTGGATGGCTATAGGTGTAGGAGTCTTCTGAGAGATTTTGTAGAGGTGTCTGCAAGTCGTTTATCCGCTTGATCAGTGTAAGTTATTCCGCGTTTGCATCTGATGACATATTACGTTGCGTGACTCGCATGTAAAGCCTTTAGTGATTTTGAACGTGGCTTTGGAAAATGACACTTTACACGTTTGGATGACGTAGTGACACGTCTTGCATCGTGGCCGGTTACATGGTTGGGTGCCAAAGTGACCGTAACTAACAGTTTTTAGACAAATGTAGACCAGGAAGTCCCTCAAGTTTTTATTACATTTGTAAGATACCAAGGGTGGCTCAAGGAACACTTTCCGGGTCTCTAGATTAGCTTTGTGAAGAGGTAGGTGGCGCAAGATGATCTTCTTAACAACGGCGCTTTAGGGGTGGTAGATCACTATTAACTTAACCTTATCTGAAGAGGTTGTGTAGCAGAGGACGAAGGCCTCTAGAGTAGACGAGAGATAGGGAGAATGCGTTCTAAGGCAGAGGTGAGAACATAATCAAGAATTTGTCTCCCGCGGAAGAAGTTCAGCATCTCACGTGTTCCGCATAGAAAGTCGCCATCGTTTTGTTATAAGCGACGGAGGCGGAAATGTTGAGAGAAAAGCAAAGAGTCACGTGAGATAGTGATGATGTCAGAGGTGAATTTGATAGCAGAGTGGAAGTTGTTAATGAAGACGATGAACCTTCTGACATATCAGTGAGACCTATGCCATCGTCAATACATCTATGATACATCAGTAGTATAGTAGGCGCATTTCGGTTAGCATTCCGGAGGTGTAGCGGACTTTTTATATAGTAAAATACTCCGATCGATAACGGAGGTAGAGCGAACTTTTTATATAGTAAAATATTAGATCAATAATGGCGGCGGGGGTTACGGGAGATAAGTAGTTATTGTGATGGTATTTTAAGTGTTGTGTATGATTCAGCATTGTGTTGTTATGTTTCTTTATTCAGGTGTTACAACATATATACAATATATACACAACATATATATATATATATATATATATATATATATATATATATATATATATATATATATATATATATATATATATATATACACACACACACACACACACATCATACATACAATATATATTTATACAACATAGATAAATATAACATACCCCCGGTTTATAAATAGAAGTATATATTTAATATCACAGTGTTTTGTTACAGCTTCTGCCCAGAACAAATATACGAGGTCTGGTCAAAAAGTATCCGACCTTTTTTTTCCGGGAAAAAAAAAATATACAGGAGGTTTCTCTGGTGGATACAGTGGAGAAGACCTTCCTGCGCATGCGTGAATTTTTTCCCTCCCAAAGACAGTGTCAGTCGTTTGCAATTAGTGTATGCGCGAGCTGTGGTAGTAACAAGCTGTCGGATTTTTATTTTAGACCATCAACAAGTCGAAACGACGTGGTCATTCACGAAGTGCGGACTTTGGTCATGCAGAACCGTCGCATCACCATCCGAGAACTTACACACGAGGTGGGGATAAGCCACGGTTCAGTACAATCCATATTGACAGAGGATTTGAACTTGCGGAGGAGTGGGCGCTAAATTCGTGCCGAAGCTGTTAACGATGGAGCAGAAGTACTACGTCTGGAAGTTCAAATCCTCTGTCAATATGGATTGTACTTAAGCAGAAAGACTAGATATTGAGGGGAGATGTGGTGTAATTGTCGTCGTGTACCTGTCTTTTTATGTAAAAATAGGACAGAGAATTTCTGTGTTGGGTGTACATGTATATGGTTGAATTGTGTGTCTTGAAACCAACATTCTACACGTACACCCAAAATAGGACAGAGAATTTCTGTGTTGGGTGTACGTGTAGAATGTTGGTTTCAAGACACACAATTCAACCATCTACATGTACACCCAACACAGAAATTCTTTGTCCTATTTTTACATAAAAAGACAGGTACACGACGACAATTACACAACATCTTCCCTCAATATCTAGTCTTTCTGCTTATCCTACCCTGAGCCGTTTATATATATTTGTTCTGGGCAGAAGCTGTAACAAAACACTGTGATATTAAATATATACTTCTATTTATAAACCGGGGGTATGTTATATTTATCTATGTTGTATAAATATATCTTGTATGTATGATGTGTGTGTGTGTATATATATATATATATGTTGTGTATATATTGTATATATATATGTTGTAACACCTGAATAAAGAAACATAACAACACACTGCTGAATCATACACAACACTTAAAATACCATCACAATAACTACTTATCTCCCCTAACCCCCGCCGCCATTATTGATCTAATATTTTACTATATAAAAAGTCCGCTCCACCTCCGTTATCGATCGGAGTATTTTACTATATAAAAAGTCCGCTCCACCACCAGAATGCTAACCGAAATGCGCCTACTATACTACTTACATCAGTTGAAAAGGGCCTGGACATTGGTGCTCTAAAATAGCTCATGAATAGGTAGGCATAGCTGGGGCCCATTTTGAACCCAAAGCGATTCCACTGACTTGGTTAAAGAACTGTCCGTTAAGCCTAAAGGAATTGAGTTCAAGGACAAGTTCTGAACGAAGGAGTAGAGACACTGTAGCAATAGGGGTTCATGTGTGCTTGTCCAGAAAGAACCTTCCCAACGGACACATGTCTGCCTGTCCGACTTACAATCAGTTGAAAAGATGGTATTTGAGTCTCCAGTGGACAGTTCTGAGTCTGAACGTTATCACTTGATATTTTACTGGTAAGCAGTAGCATGGTTCTGCTTTATCACACTCTGTGTGTTCCCCATGCCATTTATCTAAAAGTTGATTTTTGTTTACTAATGTTATCTCGTCTTTCGTTGCCATGTCTTCAGTTTTAAATTTGCTGCCTCCTTCTATTGGAAAGAGTATTGGCGGCGTTCTCACTTTCACATATCTTGTAGTGTTCAAGTACCAATTTTACTTGTACTTTTTTAAATTTATAGCTGGTTTCCATTAGTGCTTCTGCCTAGCTGTCTAATTTTTTTTTTTTTTATTGTTCCCGAGTACTGGTATGACTGACTGGGAGTCTGTGAGGATTACCATTGTATCTGTAGCAGAATCTTTGTTTTGCACAAAAGTTATTGCAGTTATTAAAGCATGTAAGGAGAGAACAAGAAAGTATTCAGTGGGGTACTGGAAGATGAGACAGGTCTGTATTTCGGAGCTGGCATTTGCTGATGATGTTGCCCTGATTGCTAAATCAGAGGCACATCTCCAATTCAACCTGCAAGTCTGGAAGGAAGAGCTGGAGAAGAGAGGGATGGTCATAAGCAGCTCTAAAACAAAATCCATGGTGATATCACGAGAAGAAAGAAGACATCAGATTAAGCTGGGAGAACAGGTCCTGGAGCAGGTAGACCACTTTAAATACCTCGGAGCTATTATTGACCGAAAGGGAGGCATCAAAGAAGAGTTGGCCACTCGAAAAGCAGCAGCTGGGAGACTTTTTCAGGCCATAAATCGAGGATTCCTCAGCAAGAGAGAGGTTGGTAAGAAAACGAAGATGGCTGTATACCGCTCCACCTATGTCCCAGTCTTGACATATGGATGCGAGTCATGGGCAATGACTACAACCCACAAAAGCCTGATCCAAACCTCAGAAATGAGGTATCTGAGGAAGGTGGTTGAAGTAACAAGAAGAGACATGGTACGCAACCACACGATACGTCAAGGCCTTAAATCCCACCCCCTGCAGACCCAAGTAGAACAGTCCCAACTAAGATGGTTTGGCCATGTCTGCAGAATGGGAGAAGATCGGCTACCACGACAAGCATGGGAAACAAAGAGCCAAGGATCCAGACCCCCAGGACGACCCAGAGTCCGCTGGGAGGACAACATTAGACAATCTTTGAAGGACCGAGGACTAGAATGGAACCAGGCCAGGAGGAAGACAGCCGATAGGATAGTCTGGCGCTCTCTCTTCGAAACCTCTACCCTCACGGTAGAAGGGGAACGACTAAGTAAGTAAGTAAGTTATTGCAGTTTCTACCTCAGCTTTGAAGTTAAGAATTTGCCAAAGGACACTGAGATATGGATTTCCTGTCCATTATTTAAATTTTTTTATACCTCTCCACCTCCATTTTGATAACTCGCGTTGCTAATCCATCTGTATATATGTGGGTCTATTCTGTGGTTGGGTATATCTTTATGATGTATGTCATAGCTATATGTTTCCTCCTTGCATATGTTTGAGTGCCTTTGTTCATTACTTTCAGTGAGTTGTCAATCAGCTTTGGACACTTTGTTCTTCCATGGTGGAAATTTGCTGCTTATAGTTAGGAACTCTGACTTTCGATTGTGTGCAAGGTCTGATGCAATGGGGACAAGTTCTTTTGTTACTCTGTTTCTGGTCTTGCACCAATGACATAATGGACGAACTACCTAAGAGGGTCCACAAATCGCTATACGTTGATGGCATAGCATTAAGGGTAGATGAAGAAACAATCAGCAGGATGAATGAAGCCTTATAAAATCTAGACAAATGGATACAAGAATGGCTTCACAATATGAAGGATAAGAAAACAGCGTACACAATGTTTACATTCTCAGACAAGAAGGAAAACGTTTTACTCAAACTAGATGTATATGAGCTGCCAGAGGAAAATAGTCCCACGTGCCTTGAAATTAAAATGGACAGCAGACTAACTTAGAAAAGTCAAAGAATCAAGTGTCAACAAAAAGCAAGACAGAGAATGATTTTATTTATTTTTTTTTTAACATAAAAAACAAATCAACTAACAGGCACTGCTTGTGGTGCAGAACATCAAATACCAAACTTGTTATATACAGAAAGTGTCCAGTCGGCGCTGAAATGTGGAATGCCAGCCTTGGCAACTGTCTCAAAATCCACCTCCCATAAAACAGCCAGAATACAAAACAAGGGGGTGAGAATCATAACTGGAGCAATGAAATCAACACCAATAAATAACAATATCACAAAACTACAATCCATGTTTCGTATAAGAGATTTCAGAGGACTATAGTAGACAGACAAATATAAATGGCTCACAAATCATCCAATGAATGACATACTAATAGGATATGGTGGAGGCAGACTTCAAAGAAAGTGCTTTCAGACTGCGGCCTTATAACAATACTTTTCGGATGTACAAATCAGATAGGATCAGTCGTAGGTAACCTTTTACCCTCAAACTGCTGAACTTCATGTTAATAGTTTTGGATTATTTCAAAATATTTAGAAATATTTACGCTAATAAGGATGTTCTGAAATAGTGACATGTGTACAAGAATGTATTTCACACGTCAGATAAAGTATGTCCACTTACTGGGCATATTAGAAGAAAATAAATATTTGAATATTTTGTTGCAACATGAAAAACGATGATACAAGATTTAGAGAGCGACATGGAAATAAGGCGGTGAACAGTGTACCTTCTTCAAGTACCATGAATGACCGTGCTTCTGCACAACTTTGTCACCAGTAATAGTTATCAATGTTGTTGTTGTTGTTTTGATGAGTTGATAGGTGGAGATCGGGCACCAACAGCTGACCATTATTGCCTCTTCTCGTTCCATCTTGGTCTACCCTGTTCAACCTGAAAGTTGGTTATAATTGGGGTAGTTAGTGTCATTTTATTTACTAATTTTGTATTTAATTTAAATAACTATTGTCTTTTGTATTAGTTCTGTTGTTGACTACTTTTATACTGTGATGGGCCAGAAAAGCGCCAGTCTCCATGCTTCCTGTCTTAGGTTTTCAAAATAGTCCTTTACGAGTCTACGCCAAACAGGCAGGTGTAGTCCGACGCCTGATATTCATACGCTCTGAGTGAATTTGTTATCGCTGGCAGTGTTGCCACAGCTGGGTATTTTTATTTTATACTAGATCTGGGTTTTTTTGGGCTTCCGTCTGGGTATCTGGGTATTTTGTTTCCAAATCTGCATTAATCTGGGTATATTTGACTATTGGCATTTACAATGTATGTATATTCTGTGCACCAACGGGCTGATCACCCGTTTGCCAGTCACTTTGATTACGGAAACAACAGCGAACGGATTGATTTGTCGTTGCCCTAAAGACGCCATTAGGCGTGATGGGAACAACGGCAGAGAAAATCTGTTCGCTGTTGCCCTTAAGACGCCACTAGGCGTAATGGCCACTGACTGCTTTGCCGGTCGTTGGCTAAGGACGGAAGAAGAAGAATATTCTGTGCACTGAGCATTATACATTATATGTATATTATAATTAAATGTCAAACATTATGTGCTATATATTTTTTATTCCACTTAAATTTAATTCTTGTTTTTAACCACATCAATGACGTTGTTTTTTGACTCGTTTACATCAGCTATCTATTTCCTGTTATTCTGTTAATGGCTTTCATCTACAATACTCAGTTATTTTTGCGATGTGTTTTAAAGTATTCTTTTTAAATTTTAGACTTAGGCAGATAAACAGCAAATTGTTTTTTTTTGTCAAAAAAATTAAAATTAAGATTATAAAATGAGCGACGATGAAGGTACGCTAGGTAGTTGTAGCAGCATGAGGACACACACGCCACCGCGTAAAAAAAGTGAAGCCATGGTATCAGCAGGCTTTCTGTGAGGAATGGCTAACAGACAGCTGACAAGTGACAATTTTCAACAGTAACAAGTTACAACTAATATTTTATATTTGATTTAAGGAACATTTGGTTAATGTAACTACTGTAAGTATGTTAGTGTTAAAATATCTCATTTTCAAGAATTCATATATTGGGGTGTTAATAAAATCATTTTTATATAATTGTGAATTTTTGGAAATTAAAAAAATAAAATAAAAATGAAGAAATAAATAAAAATTGGTAGCACACAGCTTATTTGTGGTAACGTTGCACTAAAAGATTGTGTAAGCATCGTCTATCCCGTGTGTTTGAGGCATAAAATAATCTGGGTATTTCTGTGTTTAAAAAAAAACAAAATCTGGGTTTATCTCTAGAACATGAGTGGCAACCTTGATCGCTGGTTATAAAACGCTCGGCTCAGAGCCCGGTATATATATATATATATATATATATATATATATATATATATATATATATATATATATATATATATATATATATATATATATATATATATATATATAAATAAATTATCGTCACATCATTACACTAATAAAACTCTTGATGATTAGGCAGAGTATGTATGTATGTATGTATGTATGTATGTATGTATGTATGTATGTATGTATGTATGTATGTATGTATGTATGTATGTATATATGTATGTATGTATGTATGTATGTATATATCTTTTCTTTTTGATCCTTAGCCGCCGACCGTCAAAGCAGTCAGTGGCCATCACGCCTAGTGGCGTCTTGTAGGGCAACAACAAATTGATTCCACTTTGCTCGGTCGGTGGCCATCCTTCGTACAGTGCCCCAACTCTGGTTCATTCTTTGCATCTCAGCCTCCACAGTCCTCCGCCAGGTTGTTTGGTCGGCCTCTCTTTCGTTTTCCTTCAGGGGTCCAAAGCATAGCTGTTCTTGTGATGGCATCGGGGTCTCTTCTGAGGACATGGCCAACCCAGCTCCAGCGTCTGCCAGCTATGACGGTGTGCATGTCCTCTTGCAAGCAAGAGGACATGCACACCGTCATATATATATATATATATATATATATATATATATATATATATATATATATATATATATATATATATATATATATATATATCTTTAATTAACATCTCGCTTACAATCAATAACAGACATGCTTTTAATGGCTACACTGTCTGTTCACACTTCTGCAGATGGCAACGGAGTTGATACAAATGCTGTGCTCCGTGTCTGTTGTTTGAATTAGGCGGCGGGTGTGTGTGCCTTCCGTTCCCTCTCCTTATATAGTGGACTTGCGGATGTACGAGATAACAACTAGACCAAAGTACTTTTGCACACATCCAAAATCGTGTAGGTAGGGCAAGTTGTGCTTAGATGACAAATCTAAAATAATTCTGGAATCCTTATTTCTGCACCGATTTCCTCCATCTTAGGCTTATTTTACTCATATAAATAAGCTCAATCACTATTGATATCCACTTTATCCTATAGTTTTTCCGACTATTCACTGAAGCAGCCGAAACTGGCAAAAACACAACATGGTTCATGCTCCACTGTCTTCTATTTTTAATAACTTCGGCTCTGCAACACATCCAGTGAATCTATTGCTATCTGCCTAAGGCTAATGATCCCTATTATCGAACTGGGTCTTTCTTTAACTAGGTACTAAATGATTATTTGCACACTGCCTTCCGAAATATTATCAACATCCACACTTTCGTTGTCTCCATGTTGAATAGCCTAGCGTATCCTCCGACACTACGTGTACCAAGCTGGCGTTTCATTGGTCAGTTACATCCACGGGGTTTGCGCGGTGATAAATTTTGAATGATGCCGAGATATGATTCAGACTTCATTACACCCATCATTCATATTTATTTTAAACAGTTAAAGAATAATTGATTATTAAATATTGTTACGTGTTATTTTACAAATTCATAGTTGATTTAATTATTGTAGTTATGAGAGCGTACGTATATATCAGACTCTTTAATATATACTTACATCTATAGAGCCAATAAATAATAATAAGGGATTTCGCTGAATTAACTCAGCTGGGACTTGAACAAGCTTATTATTGCATTACCCATCTTTACGAAAGGCGGTGGGTCAGATACTAAAGTTAACATTGCTCTGCCTCATGTAGCATTGTTCTTGACACCTGAAATATCTTGTGAATACTCCCTTGAGGTAGAATCATAATTATCCTGCTACCTACAACTCTGCCAAGAGTAATCTTGTGCGAAAGTAGACACCTTTGAAGACCCACATTAGATACTCTAAGTTTTGGCCACTGCTGGACCACTCCTGCAGAGCAAAGGGGATGCAACCCGCGACAACAGGTCTGGTGCGAATGTGCACTGGCTGCATGTCAACGTAGATGAAATATCTCAACACACACATTTCGTCCACCCTGTCACAATATCATCATGTGAAAATGTGACGACCTCGACCCCTTTTTCTTACAATATTTCCCGTTGTCACGATATAATCCAGATTTCTTCTTCTCATAAAATGCATGAAGGAAATGGATTGCTTCCGTCTATTGTGAGTTATAAGATTCATCGGCGTGTCGGCGTTTTTCAGGACATCCTCTTTAGCTGTCCTCGGCCATCAACATTTTTTCTGTAAAACCACATCTCTATTGCCTCTAGTGTTTTTCTACTTGTTTACTAATTCCTCATAACGATCCGTATGTCACGATTGGTTCTATAATATAACTCAGACCTAAAAGTCTTTTATGTTTGTACATGCTCCCTAATATAATCGACTAGGTTGACAAGGACGCGCTTCGCCAAAACGACGCAAAATTCTTTTAAAAAAAAAAAAAAAACAAGATTGGTTGTATACAACAATGAAGAACTTTATTTTGGACGTTCACTGACAAAGAATTGTTGCATAAAATACTTTTCACTTATGGAATGCTCTTTTTAACAACTTACAACTTGATATAACAAGTAAGAACAAAATTCATCAGCAGTACAACGGTTGGAACGTGTTGAGAGAGTTGATCGCCTTTTCTAAACTGTTACATCAGCCTTTCTTAACCTGTTAGTCCTGGAGGAGCCCTTGAAAGTTTCAGGTCTCAGAGAACCGCTGTATAAAGAGTATTGTATATACAGCACACGGTACGTTGACATGATCAGTACGTTGTTCATGTAATAATTCAATAAAAATTGTCAATGTGTCGTGGTTGAGTTAGAGTGTAGAGTATTTGTCGAGTTGGACAACAGTAGTGAAATCGACAAGGGATAGTGGACTGACAGAGTTATAGATTACACACACAGAAAGGTGTAAATAGGAGATGGACTTGAGACAACCTGGAAGAAGATTTATTCAAAGGATCTCTCTCTCCAGGCCTCAACTCACTTATGTCTGTCTAAGCACCTCCTGCTCTCAACTCTTTTCTCTTATCATACATAGAGATTCTAGTAAAGAGCTAAAAATACAAATATGGATGGAAAGGTCGTGAACAGCGTATTAATAAAGGTGTAAACTTTATTAAAGAAGAAAAAGCATGGAATTAATGCATATCATCACAACAACATAAAATTACATCAATAATCAAATAATCATCAATAACCAAAATATGCAAAATACACCAACAACCACACACACACCACCATTCATAAAACCTGTAGAACACAGAGAGATGAAATAACTGAGTGTCAGTCCGTCCGCTTTCGGGACCATATGAAATAGCTCCAGTAAGTGGTTTTTTCGTACATATCCTCCATGGGTGATGGAATTAACCTGAATAAAATCACTGTATAGGCGCTATCATTGGTGATTCCTCCCTACTGGCGCAAGGTGGGCTGGAAGACTCTATTTACCTTCTGTTTACCAAAATGAATAAACTGCGTGGCAGTCCGTCCGTTTTCGGGGACCAGATGAAATAGTCCAGACAGTGTGTTACTTGTAGATCCTTCGTGAGGGACTATGCCTACAAAACTGTCCTTGTTGGTACTATCATTGGTGACTCCCCCCTACTGGCGCGAGGTGGGCTGGGGGACGCTGTTTATCTCCTGCAGACCAACTGAATGAACTTAGCGACAGCCTGTCCGCTTTCGGGGACCAAGGGGAATAGCTCCAGTAAGTGGTTTTTTCGTATATATCCGCCATCGGTGATGGAATTAACCTGAATAAAATCACTGTATAGGCGCTATCATTGGTGATTCCTCCCTACTGGCGCGAGGTGGGCTGGAACTCTGTCCATAGATGGCTGCTCATACGTGCGAGGTTTTAAGTATCCAGAAAATACACCAGAAGAAGTCACTTGAGGACAAAGAGACCCAGGCGCGCTTATCCGGCGCAAGGCTCCGCATGGCTGTAAATCCTGTTTAAACTGGTTTGGCTGTGGTTTGCTGAGTGCCCCGTTTAGGCACAAAAAAGGCGGGTGATATGGAATTCTGCTATAGGCATGCTGGGCGGGTTTGATATTCTGGAAGCCGCGATGCTCTGGCTGGTAATCCAATAGGCGAGTAGAGAGCTACTACTGCATTTGGCGATTCCAGATTTTGCGTTGGCTCCGTTGCACTGCGTGAGCTTAACTTGGCGTTGACAAAAAGGGGTTTTGATTCAGGAACGGGGTTGACGATTCGTTGCTAGATGTATACAGAAACCCTCTAGATCGAAGAGTATATGACTTTCTTCGCCTGACTGAAGTCTGCTCTAGCGATTCGGTCTTCCTGAAACCCAAGAAAATGCCAAGAAATAGGCAAAAAACATTTAGTTCTGTGTTAATGTTTGCCTTATTTCCATAATGGTCTATCTCGGGCCAGGAAAATATTCGAATCTCTTTGTCTATTAAAACCCGTCTACTCTTATAGATCACAAGGGACGCTCCCCCCGAACACCTGGCGTGCGTATTTCTACAGAAGTTCGGCGAAAGACGTAATCTAGAGTAAGACAAAAGAAATCGTGCGAAAGTTCCCCAGGTAGAGAAATGCATAACATTATGCTCTATCTTGTCTAAGGGGCGAAAACCCAAAGACTGACCGCGGGTTGTTATCTTCCCCTGAAACAGATCACACTCGTTACCCAGGCCTCAAAGGGTACCAGCCGCTCGTCATCAAATGTTTTAAAGCGACCAGAGAAATTCCCCTGTTGGGACCACAGAGGGTACCCGCCGCTAACGAACCGTTTCTTTCACAGAAACCGTCTTAGGCTCGTTCTAACACTTAAAGCGGACCCGAGAAATGTTTCTCTGGTCGAACAGGTGCGTTTTGATAACATTACGTCTAGCGTTAGCTGACCGCAGCTGGCCAGCGTAAACAACCTCGGGTGGGGTTGAGAAGGTGAAAAAAATTTGGCCACAAAGGTAGAAAAGGAAAGAAAAAGAAATTACAAAATGTCTCGGAAAACAGAACATTTAAAGAGTAATCAAACTATGGACAAGATGGTAAAATAAATTATCTTTCACGTGACAAGTGCCCCCCCTTTTAAAGTTCGAGGAATACGGACAAAAATGACAGTAATTTATCTTTTCCATCGTCTTTTGTTACCTGTCATTGGAACATCCTATACTCATAAAACCAAATACGTTTCCAATTTCTGTCTGTCTGTATGCCTAGCTCCGAGTTCATTTCTTTTCTTCCCTCTGTCTAATAGACGTTCAGCGAATGGGATTTTGCGAGGCCACTGAACACTGACATAATCTGTTTCCGTGTGAACATGACCTTTCTTCCCCAATTTGCTTTGTCTGTCCATGGTCCGGAAAATTATCCGCACCTGTTGTGAGTTTCGGCCCCGCCTGAACTCACTGGCCACTGCATAGGTAATCCGCCTGTTATGTGCAGTGTAATCGTTGCTGGACTCGGGCTGTTTAATTTCCGTTATGGGTTTACCTGTCGCGGACTTGAATAACCCTGTATAGCTGCAGTCTATAGGGACTTTTCGCGCGCGTGTAACCCTAGTTGGTAAATAAAGCCGTTCGTTGGCCGAAGAAATGCTAGCATTTTTCTTCTGCCTCTCCACACCTACTCCGCTGTTTCGGCGGGAGCATTGATCAATCTTCAGACCTGTGCCGTCTAAAGGCGGGTCTGGAGCTTTCCTTGCCTTGCCAGTCACAACTCTGGCTTGGTCAACGGAAATGATCAAGTTGTTCTGTAATGGCCTGGCGGAGGCGACTACTTTGCTGTCCATCAGTGGGGTTGAGACCACTGGAATAATGTGATTTGAATGAGAAAACTCTGCTGCCTGAAGCAAAGAGTAATCGATCGCATTCTGGGGTTCTACTAAATCATAACAGATCTCCGTAGCTTCTATCCGTGAAGACAGATAGGTAATATCTGCGAGTTGCAGAGTTTGTTGAGTCGCTTTCCCATTACTAGCATGACGTGAGCCAAGGCTCTCAACAATGGCTCCTTGTACAGTAGTAAGGCAGCTTTTCTCACTGTCTTCTGCCCTGAGAAGTGTGAGAGACTCAAATGGAATACCAGGGATCCCTTCGCCTGGAACCCTGTGTCCACCATAAACGTCAACTTTGCCCTCCCCTGAGGAAGTTACTAGCGTCAGTTGAACTTTGTCCTGCAATGCGAGATCCACTTCCTGGTTGACAGGCCCCGCAGACTGCATGCAAAAGACTGGACGGTTTGAGATCCCGTTTGATCGCGAAGTGCCCGAGAGAAAACTCTCGGTGTGTTTTTCCAAAGTTCCTTGGAACGGTTTGGAAAGTTTAACCCTTTTAGCAGGCGACTTATTCTTGCACCTTTTAAGCTCAGGGTGATAAGAGGAGCGGCGCCTCCTTCCTACGATCGTTGAGTTGGAGGGATACGCCTCTGCATATGGTTTTTTGCTGTCCGGCCGGGAATCTTGCGAAATATAACGTGATAGGGTGTGGCTCCCTTTTCTCGACGTCACGTGTCGATTAGGTGCTGCTCGGTCTGGAGCATGAGAGGCTCGGGGTTCGCCTCTTGCCAGACGGGAACAATCCGTATTACAATGCTTGTTAGCACCTGTCTCACCTTCGTGCAGTTTCCATGCCTGGGAACGTTGCGTAATTTTTCCCGTGGCTTTAGGTCTGCTGTCCCGACGTAAATTCTTTCCTTGTTTGGGCTTCGGATCCAAGTCCAAAGGAAAGTCAATTTTCTGGAGTTGGGGTCGGTTTTAGCAGGCAAGTTTTCTTTCATGGGCGCAAGGTTTGCACGGGCGTTGACCGTTAAGGGCACAGTAGAAGGGGAGTTAGAGTGACTACATTTAGTATCTGTTTCCACCCTCCGAATTTGGCTATCCAGTTCATTCATTCTGATTTGGTGTAGCCTGCTCCTTTCTTGGCTTTCTCTGTCCCTTTCTTGGCGCTCTATTTCCCATTGTTTGTTGTCCCGTTCTTGTTGCTCCATTACCAATTTCTTGTCCCGTTCTTGTCTTTGCTTTTCCCTTTGCTTCTCATCTTCTATCACTTCTTCTACATACTGTCGGGTGAATGCTTCACTCTCCCCAGTTTGTTTACAGGACCATGCCAAGATTAAACGGCTGTCAAACCAATTGTCTACCTCGTATTGATCCTGCAGGCTTACTGCAAATTCTAGAAAGAGCTGGATTTCGCTATCCTTGTACTCCATGTACTTAGCTACCTCGAGGGCAATCCTATGCACTTTATCTAGATCGGCCATTATATCAGGGTGAGCAAACACTATAGAAGAATAGAACCTAGAGATCGTAGTTACCTAGTCCACTAGGTGCTGATTAACTTAATAGTCAATAAAATCTAGGCTAGCCTGGGAACTTTAAAAAACAAGAAAATTTGTAGCTACTCTGATCGACAAGCAAACCCCCCAAAAAACTCCAAAAAATGCAAGTGATGTAAAACTTACTATCACTTCACCCCAGTTCTGTCAGTACTAAGCTATTGAGAGGATTGGTTACTATCGTCCGAATGAACACCCTCCCTTGGTACAAATGCAAGCTAGTAACTGACTATCTGTAGCTTCTTATCTCAGATTAAAGAGCTACTCCTGAAAAAATATTAACCCTTAAAAAAAAAAAAAAATTTCTGACTTTTACAACAATAGTCGTCAGATTTGTCAACCAAAAACTCAGCAGTGATACCATCAACCTTTACAAGCTGTCTCATGTGTAGCATGAACAATAAATGTAACTTAATATTTATGATTGCTGTGGAGAAAAAACGCTGTTCCGACTTCCACCCAAAAGAAATAGTTCGATATGTCTAGGGGAAAGAAATTCCTATAATCTGCCGAACACTAAACTCTAAGAATCAGAATAGAATCTTGTGAGAGATTCGTAATAACATTAAAAATTATAAAAAAAAATAAGTTACTTATTCCAAACTTTGACTCAGAATGGACTTGTTTAATCATTGTTTATAGTAATAGGTGTAATCTGTTGTCTTGTTGCATACATTTCATATCCATTGATATAGGCCCTAGACCAGTGGGTCGGACAAATCTACGGCACTGACGTGCCAAGCGTGGGCACGTGGAACGATTTTCAATGGGCACGCTGATGTGAATTAAAATACACTGTACAGTATATATGGATTTCTCATTTTTAAAAAAAAATTGAATTTTTAATTAAATAGAAGCATATAATTCTTTTAAATGTCCTACCTGTTTTTTACCAAACCTTCAAACGAAAGGTGTTTTTAGAACATCGAGGTAAATGTGCTATCTGGCAAATAAAGGCCTGAATCATACTATACTGGCAAGTAAGACCTGTTCGTTTTTACGGACCGATTCCAAGAACAAACATTCTCAAACGAATTTCAAAGGAGTGGATTATACTTTGCGGCACCCGCTTGTCCAGGCGTCCTAACCTGCTACCGAAGTTTTGCAGGATGAGATTCTTGAAAAGAATCCCAAGCGAATTTGACGGGCATGCGGAGACGTAATATCATAATTACGGCAATAGTGTCTGGCTAGCTCCTGGACGAGCGATTTATTTCGTTTTCGCTCGCAGTTTTTTGACGCCCAGTGTGAGTTTGGAGCAACAATGACTGAACTCGACTAAGAATATTTCCGTCCCTATCCTTCCCTGTCCCCCTCTCTCCCGACTACCACCACCTTACATTTCTCCTCGGCTGTCCGCATCACTCATGCCCGTAACGAATCCG
>JAMPIV010002370.1:0-25817 GCA_024509875.1 Oreohelix idahoensis
CATAACACCAAGTTTCCTAAATAGGGAACAATCTCAAGGGGGTAACCATAAGAGGCATATCCTTCCGTCATGGCCCTTAAAATACTCTCTAAATCAGAGAGCAGAAACTCCAGAGGCCAAGCTTTAGCCACAATTGGGATGTAGGATCCCAGATGCGGAATCCGAGCCAAACCGCAGTACTCAAAGACCTATTCTTCTAAACACAGACAGGCGTGAGTGGAAAAGGCCCTTAGAGATAGACTATTGAGATTTCCAGCTTAAGTTTCATAGATCTGGAAATAGGGCATTATGACAGGTGGCCCCGGAGCAAACTTTGGACTGTTTGGCAAGGAAGATATATGCCCAGCACCTCCTCTGAATTCATGCTATACCAGAGCTATCTACAAGTCTTGCAGAAATTATGTGAGGACAGCAAACCATAAGTCAGAAGAGTTCAGGACCACCACTGGTGTAAGACAAGGTGATATCCTATCACCTTACCTCTTCATACTCCTTATGGACGATGGCATCAAGGCATGTAAGGAGAGAACAAGAAAGTATTCAGTGGGGTACTGGAAGATGAGACAGGTCTATATTTAGGAGCTGGCATTTGCTGATGATGTTGCCCTGATTGCTAAATCAGAGGCACATCTCCAATCCAACCTGCAAGTCTGGAAGGAAGAGCTGGAGAAGAGAGGGATGGTCATAAGCAGCTCTAAAACAAAATCCATGGTGATATCACGAGAAGAAAGAAAACATCAGATAAAGTTGGGAGAACAGGTCCTGGAGCAGGTCGACCACTTTAAATATCTCGGAGCTATTATAGACCGAAAGGAGGCATCAAAGAAGAGTTGGCCACTCGAAAAGCAGCGGCTGGGAGACTTTTTCAGGCCATAAATCGTGGATTCCTCAGCAAGAAAGAGGTTGGTAAGAAAACGAAGATGGCTGTATACCGCTCCACCTATGTCCCAGTCTTGACATAGGATGCGAGTCGTGGGCAATGACTACAACCCACAAAAGCCAGATCCAAACCTCAGAAATGAGGTATCTGAGGAAAGTGGTTGAAGTAACAAGAAGAGACATGGTCCGCAACCAGACGATCCGTCAAGGCATAAAATCCCATCCGCTGCAGACCCAAATAGAACATCCCAACTAAGATGGTTTGGCCATGTCTGCAGAATGGAGAGAGATCGGCTACCACGCACTAAAGTTTTGTGTGCTTCCTATGTGAATGGGACAGCCGCAACAGACAGGAACATTATGCAAGAAAAGGGGTGGCCTAGCAGGATCGTATGCAGCCTGCATAAAAATGTAATACACGACCATTAGTTTAACAAAGACGCATAATTACCACCATTACGTATAAATTTGGGTCGTAAAAGAAATTTCGTAAAAGCGTTAGATAAAACGAGCAAAGCTTTCACTGATCTTCGAGAAAAGTTTCCGCAAGTTAGCGATGCAAAGATAAAGGAAGGTATCTTTGTAGGACCTCAGATTAGGAAAGTTATTGCAGACAAACAATTCGAGAACTTGTTACATGGTAGTGAACTTCGCGCATGGATGGCATTCAAAAAAAAAAAAAATTTCGAAAATCGTCGATAAAACTTCTGGAAATCACAAATCTAGTCGACTAAGGGCGTATTCGATAAGCAAGTGCATAGATGCCAAGTGACAGAAAGAAGGGCTGAAACATGTTCCCGGGCAAAATCCATTTGCTTGATTCGCATCTTGACTTTTTCCCTGACAACCTTGGCGAAGTCAGCGATGAACATGGAGAACGATTCCATCAAGATATCGCCGTAATGGAGTCACGTTATCAAGGACGGTAGAGTGAGAGTTGTGACCATGCTTGCCGATTATTGTTGGATGCTTCATCGCGATGTACCACATGCCATTCACCGACGAAAGTCGACTGCAAAGAAATTCAAGCCAACCATAACTGGTTATATCATCTAGTACAAATGATGTTTTTTTAATACGGTAATCGCGTTGTTAAAAAAAACTTCAATTGCGTATTTCTAGAGATCCCGACCTGATAGAGAAAAACGGTTTGCAGATTTAAAAACAGCGCATTAAAATTGACCAGAAAAACATAGAAATGTTAGAGAAAGAAAAAAAAATTTTTTTTGTTAGCCATTGTAACGGTGTAGATTCAGGCCTTCACCCCAAAAGGAGCATAGGCCTTCAACAAACACATGCCAAGTCCTCCTGTCACTGCCATCATCTCAAGTTCTTTCCATGTTCTCCTCATCATTTTCACCTCTGTTTCCAACTCTCTTCTCCATGTACTTCTTGGTCTTCCTCTGCCTCTCTTGCCCTGGGGGTTCCAGAACAAGGACTGCCTTGTAATGCTATCAACAGTTTCCTCAGTGTGTGTCCTATCCATCGCCATCGTCTTCTTCTCATCTCTGTGTTCCACTGCACTTGTCTATTCTTGTCATCATTTCCAAACGTTGGTAACCTTGTCATAACCATTTTAATCCCTCTATTCTACGCAAGCACCCATTTATGAAAGTCTGTAGCTTTTTGGTTGTTGTCTTTGTTGTTCTCCATGTCTCCGAGCCATACAATAGGACTGACTTCACATTTGAGTTGAAGATTCTTATTTTCGTGTTGGATCCTATTTCTCTTGATCTCCATATATTTCCCATGCAATGAAAGCTCCTCTTGCTTTTTGTATTCTTATTTTGATATCGCTGTCTGTCCCTCCAACTTTGTCTATATTACTGCCAAGATATGTGTATGATTCTACATCTTGTATTGGTTGTTGATTCTTCAAGTTCAACCCTGTTATCATTACCTGCATTTATTCTCAGTATTTTTTGTCTTTCCCTGTGTAGTTTCAGACCCAATTGCTGTGACCTCTCATCGAGTGTTTTCAATTTGTCCTGCATCTGATTACGGTTATGGGACAGAAGAGCCAAGTCATCAGCAAAATCCAGATCATCCAACTGCTTAGTCAGAGTCCACTGATTCCATTTCTGTTGTGTGTTGTCGATGATCTCATAACCCAATCTATTGCCAGCAAGAAAAGAAATGGAGACAAGAGGCATCCCTGTCGCACTCCTGTTCTTATCCCAAATGGTTCTGTAAGCTGTCCTTCATGAAGAACTCTGCATGTCATGTCTTCATATGTTTTCTTTATTAAATTAATGATCTTCAGGGGAACTCCATAATGCCTCATCAATTTCCAAAGTGATTCTCTGTCTACACTGTCAAATGCCTTTCGTAGTCCACAAATCCGATGTATAGTGGTGAATTCCATTCCAGACTTTGTTCAACTATTATTCTCAAAGTGGCTATCTGGTCTGTACATGATCTGTTTTGTCGAAAACCTGCTTGTTCATCTCTCAGTTTCTTGTCTATGGACTCTTTTAATCTCTCAAGGATAATCCTGTTTAATACTTTTCCTGGCACTGATAGTAACATTATTCCTCTTTATTTGTGCACTCTTGTAAATTTCCCTTCTTAGGCAACTTAACCAGATATCCTTCCTTCCATTCTGCTGGTATCTCTTCCTTTTCCCAGACTTTACCAAGTAATTTATATAACATCTCTGTAGCCGTGTCGATATCTGCTTTGATGGCCTCTGCTGGAATCCATCAGGTCCAGACGCTTTTCCCTCTCTTAGAAGCTTTATGGCTTTCTTTATTTCTTCCTTCGTTGGTCTTTCACCGTTAATTTGTAGCTCTTCTTCTGCTGGCTGGATGTCCGGCGGGTTTTGTGGAGCTGGTCTATTGAGAAGGTCCCCAAAATATTCTGTCCACCTCTTCATTTGCTCTTGTATATTGCTGAGCAGTTTCCCATTCTTGTCTTTTTATGAGGCAACTTGTTTGCTTGTATTTCCCTGTTAGCTTCTTTGTGCTGCTATACAGTTCTCTCATATTTCCTTTGGCTGCAGCATCTTCTGCCTCTCTTGCCAACTCCTCAATATACTTCCTCTTGTCTCTTTTGATACTTCTTTTTACTTCTTTGTTTGCTTCTGTGTACACTTCTTGAGCCTTGGCTTTGGAACTTCTGGTTTTGCTTGTGTTTAACTCTGCTTTCTTGTTTTTTTCTGTCTTTTATCTTATTGATGGTTTCTGTTGTTATCCATGCTTTTTGTTGTCTTTCCCTTTTCCCCAGTATTTCTTCACATGTCTCCTTCCATACAGTTTTGACCTGCTGCCAATAGTCTTCTGTATTCTCTACATCTTCCAGCTGTTGGAGCACTTGGAATTTGTTGGATACTGTGACCGCAAATTTGTCTCTTGTTTCTTGATTTCTTAGCTGTCCTACATTATACTGTTGTCTATAATTTTGCATTGTTGCATATCTCTTGATTTTCAATTTTTAATTTTTTTTTCTTTTTGGCTATCAGAAGGTGGTGATCTGATGCCACATCTGCTCCTCTATATACCTTTACATCCTGCAATGATGATCTAAACTTCTTGTTTATGCATATATGATCAATCTGATTTTCTGTTCTATGGTCCGGTGATATCCATGTTGCCTTGTGTATTCTCTTATGTGGAAACATGCTTCCTCCTATAGCCAGTTGATTTGAAGCACAGAAGTTTGAGAATAGTTCCCCATTTTCATTCAACATTCCTAGCCCATGTTTTTCCCATGACTTTTCTTCAAATCCGGTGTTGACTGTAAAACCTATCTTTTGCATTCCATGTCACCCATCAAAATTGTGATGTCTCTTCTTTTTTTACTTTATCCATAATTTCCTGTAGGTTTTTAGTATAAAATGCTTCTTTCACAGACTCTTCTTTGTCATTAGTTGGTGCATAACATTGGATGACATTTACATGAATTTTCTTTTTTAAGCTGTTTTGAAAGTAGCTGTTATTATTTCTGGGTCCAACAGCTTCCCATTCAATGAGTGCTTTTCTGTGCTTCTTTTAGATAACATAGCAAGCTACCCTTCACTGTGTGGAGAACTTTCGTCTTCATGTCCTGAGGACAGCACCAATTCACCTGTGATGAGTTTCTTCCTGTCTACCCCCTTCCACTTTGTTTCACACATTCCCAGAACCGCGATTTTGTATTCCCTCATTTCTGCTGCTACTTGCGCCACTTTCCCTTGTTCGTTTAATGTCCGAACATTCCAGGTGCCAAATCTGGAAGTTCTCCTAGAAGAAAGAAGGTTAGTCAGCAACACAGACTCCTTTCGGCTTTCTCTGTGTTGCATCATACACCTCCCCACGAGAGGACCTTCCCTTGTCTTGGATGGCTGTGTTTTATTTTCTTTATTTGACTTGTCCATATTTGTTGAAGTTTTTTGTGGTTTAAATTTTTTTTACAGGATGGGGTTAACCGGCCCCATGCCCAACCCTCCTTAAGTCCGCCTTCTAGGCCCCGGGACACACGGTGAGATATATATATATATAGTGAAGTAATTGTAAACGCCACCCCTAAACTCCATGTAAGTAAGAAACAGATGGCTGGAAATGAAGATAGTGTTCTTTGGATTCCTAAAACTTACCCCTTTAAAATTTTAACCGGGGGCCCAGCTGTTGAAATTATTTTTTGAGGCCAACGGGAACACATGGCCCACTATATTCATGTGCAAACATCTGGTTAAACTAATTATATTTCCTAATTCGCGCTAGGAGTGGCGTTTCAATATAGTCAGTTGAGAGAAATCGCCAGGTCGTTTACAAATCTGCGTTGACTGCCTCCCGATCTTTGCAAATGGCTGAAAGTATCTGGCTGAACTCAACCAGGCCTATAAGGCACGAGAATAATGAAGAAATACGAGTTCTTGCAGTTATCTCTAATAGTAAAGCCGATTTTTTTTTCCAGCCGCAACAAGTCCTTGGGGTAGGGTTTCTTGGCTGCTGCATCTTAATGGGTGGAGGCCTAACGTGAAGTAGTTGTCATTCGAACTTTTACTAACTATCACTAACCGACTGTAGGCGACTCAACTCGGAGTGAAAAGTAAAATTAGTAGCCTTATAAACTAATTCAAATCATCAAATCTGATTTATTCTTATTTTTTCTCAAAAATAAGTATGGCTAGGTAAGCCCGCATATAACCGTCGCCGAACGCGCCCGCATAAAAGTATGTAGGGCTATTTAAGAGTTAGGTTTACCTACGGTTTATAGTGTTTTGGGTTAAACCTAGCTTCTAAAATACACATCTTCAACTGGCGGAATATTTCGGCGACGGGCATTGCGGGAGTACCAAGGGTAATTTGTTTTTTTTTAAAATACAAAATTCCACGGGTACAATATATTACAGAACTATTTGGCTGCTCAAGTTAGGAGCCTGGCCCTACGGTTGAATGTTTGGTCAATTTCCTCCAAAGTATGCCCAGAATTTGGACACTTGTATTTATCTCTTTGGTACAAGAGTGGGGTCCTTTTAAAACTCAGCTTATAACTCCGAATCTTCTCTTTGGTGTTTTGCGCATGCACAACCACAAAAAAACATGCTAAACAGGAGCAGAAAATAAAAGAGAATGCATTTCAGATGCCATCTTTGATACAGTCCAGATATTCAACGTCATGCGACAGATAGTAGATTACTTCCGTGTTTCTTAGCCAGGTGCATTTTCACTGACAGTGTTTCGTAGTTTTTTAATAACAATAATAATTATATTTGATTAGTATTGTCATTGTTATTCCAGTGGGTCCCTGAAAAAGACAAAGAAAGATAGAGGGTTATTACACCTTCAGGCATTTCATTACAGGGCGACTAAAAATACGAGGCTGTGCATGGGGGGATGGCTACATCACGGTGTAAAACTGCCGCTGAAATCAGCGTTGCAGGAGGGTGTGACTGCTTGGTGGTGGCTTCCTTCAAGGGGACCAGCTGCAATGGTGGCTTCATGCTCTGTAGGGAGCGCAGAGGAAATGATGAGTATTATTTTCCCTGTTTAATCTTATTCTTCTTCGTACACTCTCAGACGTCCACTTGTAATGTTCTCAAAGAAAGCAGTAGTCAGTTATGAGGCTATTATGAATCCCCGTAAAGCTTTTTTTCCACGAAAGGAGCTGGCGTCGGCCATATTGCACTTTTCTCTGTACAGCAAACATAAGCCCGGTGATTTAGGATCCTGCATAGTGGACAGCAAACAGTAGCAGAGAGGTCGAAGATCCTGTATACTGGACAGCAAACAGGAGACCAGAAGTGGAAGATCCTGCTAACTGGACAGGAAACAGTAGCCCAGAAGTCGAAGATCCTGCTAACTGGACAGCAAACAGCCCAGATGTGGTAGATCTGCTAACTGGACAGCAAACAGTGCGAGGAGGTCGAAGAATCATGTATACTGGAGAGCAAAACAGTAGACCCAACAAGGTGGTAAGGATTCTGCTAACGGGACAGCAAACAGTAGCCCAGAGGTCGAAGATCCTGCTAACCGGACAGCAAACAGTATCCCAGAGGTCGAAGATCCTGCTAACATGACAGCAAACAGTAGCCTAGAGGTAAAAGATCATGCTATCTGGACAGCAAACAGTAGCCCAGAGGTCGACGATCCTGCTAACTGGACAGCAAACAGTAGGCTTATGGTGGAAGATCCTGCTAACTGGACAGCAACATTAGCCCAGAGGTCAAAAATCCTGTTAACTGGACAGCAAACATATGCTTCGATATTTAAGATCCTGCAGCCCAGAGGTCGAAGATCCTGCTAACTGGACAGCAAACAGCCCAGAGGTGAAAGATCCTGCTAACTGGACAGCAAACAGTAGCCCAAAGGTAGAAGATCCTGCTAACTGCACAGCAAACAGTAGACCAGAGGTCGAAGATCTTGTTAAATGGACAGCAAACTGTAGAACAGATTCGAAGATAAATGTTGGCTAACTGGACAGCAAACAGTAGACCAGAGGTTGAAGATCCTGTTAACTGGACAGAAAAAAGTAGACCAGAGGTGGAAGATCCTGCTAACTGGACAGCAAACAGTAGCCCAGAGGTCGAAGATTCTGCAAACCGGACAGCAAACAGTAGCCCAGGGGTCGAAGATCCTGCTAACTGGACAGCAAACAGTAGCCCAGAGGTAGAAGATCTTGTTAACTGGACAGCAAACAGTAGCCCAGAGGTCGAAGATCCAGCTAACTGGACAGCAAACAGTAGCCCAGAGGTAGAAGATCCTGCTAACTGGACAGCAAACAGTAGCCCAGAGGTCGAAGATCCTGTTAACTGGACAGCAAACAGTAGCCCAGAGGTCGAAGATCCTGAAAAGTGCACAGAAAACAGTAGCCCAGAGGTCGAAGATCCTGATAACTGGACAGCAAACAGTAGACCAGAGGTCGAAGATCCTGTTAACTGGACAGCAAACAGTAGACCAGAGGTCGAAGATCCTGCTAACTGGACAGCAAACAGTAGCCCAGAATTGGAAGATCCTGCTAACTGGACAGCAAACAGTCCCCCAGAGTTCGAAGATCCTGCTAACTGGACAGCAAACAGTAGTCCAGTGGTCGAAGATCCTGCTAACTGGACAGCAAACAGTGGACAGCAAACAGTAGCCCAAATGTCAAAGATCCTGCTAACTGGACTGCAAAAAGCAGCACAAAGGTCATAGCTCCTGCTAACTGGACTTCAAACAGTAGCCCAGAAGTGGAAGATCCTGCTAACTGGACAGCAAACAATAGCCCAGAGGTCGAAGATCCCGCTAACTGGACAGCAAACAATAGCCCAGGGGTAGAAGATCCTGCTAACTGGACAGAAAAAGTAGCCCAGATCTCGAAGATCCTGCTAACAGGACAGCAAACAGTAGCCCAGAGGTCGACGATCCTGCTAACTGGACAGCACAGAGTAGCCACGTGGTCGAAGATATTGGAAACTGGACAGCAAACAGTAAGCAGCAGGGAGGTCAGAAGATCCTGCTAACTGGACAGCAAACAGTAGCCCAGAGGTGGAAGATACTGCTAACTGTACAGCAAACAGTGGTCCAGAGGTCGAAGATCCTGCTAACTGGACAGCAAGCAGTAGCCCAGAGGTCGAAGATCCTGCAAAGTGGACAGCAAACAGTAGCACAGAGGTCGAAGATCCTGCTAACTGGACAGCAAACAGTAGCCCAGCGGTCGATGATCCTGCTAACTGTACAGCAAACTGTAGCACAGAGGTCAAAGATCCTGTTATCTGGACAGCAAGCTTTAGATCAGAGGTCGAAGATCCTGCAAAATGGACAGCAAACAGTAGCCCAGAGGTGGAAGATCCTGCTAACTGGACAGCAAACAGTAGACCAGATGTCGAAGATCCTGCTAACAGGACAGCAAAAATCCCAGAGGTGGAAGATCCTGCTAACTGGACAGCAAACAGTAGCCCGGAAGTCGAAGATCGTTTTACTGGTCAGCAAAGAGTAGCCCAGAGTTCGAAGATCCTGCTAACAGAACAGAAAAACAGTAACCCAAAGGTAGAGAAAATCATGCTAACTGGACAGCAAACAGTAGCTCAGCTGTGGAAGATCCTGCGAACTGGACAGCAAACATTAGACCAGAGGTCAAAAATCCTGTTAACTGGAACAGCAAACATAAGCCAGCAAACAGTAGATAGGTTAAGATCCTGCATACTGGACAGCAAACAGTAGCCCAGAGGTCGAAGATCCTGTTAACTGGACAGCCCTAGAGGGCCCTGCTAAACTGGACAAAACAGTAGCCCCTGAGTCGAAATCCTGTCTAACTGGACAGCAAACAGTAGCTAAGAAGCTGAAGATCCTGCTAAGTAGACAGCAAACAGTAGCATAGAGGGCAGAGATCCTGCTAACTGGACAGCAAACAGTAGCCCAGAGATCGAAGATCCTGCTAACTCCAGTTAGCAGGATCTATGCCCTCTAGGCTAGATCCTGCTAACTGGACAGCAAACAGTAGCCAAGAGGTCGAAGATCCTGCTAACTGGACAGCAAAACTTAACCCAGAGAGGTCGAAAGATCCTGCTAACTGGACAGCAAACAGTAGCCCAAGGTCGAAGATCCTGCTAACTGGACAGCAAACCGTAGCCGAGAGGTCGTAGATCCTGCTAACTGGACAGCAAACAGTAGCCCAGAGGTAGGAGAAGATCCTGCTAACTGTGGACAGCAAACAGTAGCCCAGAGGGATGTCGAAAGATCCTGCTAACTGGACAGCAAACAGTAGCCCATAGTCGAAGATCCTTGCTACATTGGACAGCAAACAGTAGCACGAGAGGTCGAAGATTCTGCTAACTGGACAGCAAACAGTAGCTCATAGGTCAATGGTCCTGCTAACTGGACAGCAAAACTGTAGCCCAGATGTCGAAGATCCTGCTAACTGGACTGCAAACAGTACCCAGAGTCGAAAATCCTGCTAACTGGACAGCAACATAGTAAGACTGGTCGAAGATCCTGCTAACTGAACAGCAAACAGCAGCACAGAGTTCGAAGATCCTGCTAACCGGACAGCAAACAATAGTCCAGAGGTCAAAGGTCCTGCTAACTGGACAGCAAACAGAAGCCCAGAGGTAGAAGATCCTGCTAACTGGACAGCAAACAGTAGCCCAGAGGTGGAAGATCCTGCTAACTGGACAGCAAACAGTAGCCCAGATCCTGCTAAATGTCGGAATTATCCCTGCTAACAGGACAGCAAACAGTAGCCCAGAGGTCCGAAGATCCTGCAAACTGGACAAGCAAACAGTATGCCCAGTGGGGAAGATTCTGCAAACGGGGCAGCAAACAGTGGCAAAGAGGTCGAAGATCCTGCTAACTGGACAGCAAACAGTAGCCCAGAGGACGAACATCTTGTTTACTGGACATCAAACAGTAACACAGAAGTCGAAGATCCTGCTAACTGGACAGCAAACATTAGCCCAGAGGTGAAAGATCCTGATAACTGTACAACAAACAGTAGCACAGATGTCGAAGATCATGCTAACTGAATAGCAAACAGTAGCCCAGAGATCGAAGATCCTGCTAACTGGACAGCAAACAGTAGCCCAGATGTCGAAGATCCTGCTAACTGGACAGCAAACAGTAGCCCAGAGGTCGAAGATCCTGCTAACTGGACAGCAAACAGTAGCCCAGACGTCGAAGATCCTGCTAACTTGACACCCAACACACAGACGTCGAAGATCCTGCTAACTTTACAGCAAACAGTGGTCCAGAGGTGGAAGATCCTGCTAAATGGACAGTAAACAGTAGCCCAGAAACTAAAGATTCTGCTAACTGGACAGCAAACAGTTGCACAGTGGTGGAAGATCCTGCTAACTGGACAGCCCAGAGGTCGAAGATCCTGCAAAGTGGACAGCAAACAGTAGCACAGAGGTCGAAGATCCTGCTAACTGGACAGCAAACAGTAGCCCAGCGGTCGATGATCCTGCTAACTGTACAGCAAACAGTAGCACAGAGGTCAAAGATCCTGTTATCTGGACAGCAAGCTTTAGATCAGAGGTCGAAGATCCTGCAAAATGGACAGCAAACAGTAGCCCAGAGGTGGAAGATCCTGCTAACTGGACAGCAAACACTAGACCAGATGTCGAAGATCCTGCTAACAGGACAGCAAAAATCCCAGAGGTGGAAGATCCTGCTAACTGGACAGCAAACAGTAGCCCGGAAGTCGAAGATCGTTTACACTGGTCAGCAAAGAGTAGCCCAGAGTTCGAAGATCCTGCTAACAGGACAGAAAACAGTAGCCCAAAGGTAGAAAATCATGCTAACTGGACAGCAAACAGTAGCCTAGTGGTGGAAGATCCTGCTAACTGGACAGCAAACATTAGCCCAGAGGTCAAAAATCCTGCTAACTGGACAGTAAAAAGTAGATCAGAGGTGGAAGATCCTGCTAACTGGACAGCAAACAGTAGCCCAGAGATCGAAGATCCTGCTAACTTGACAGTGAACAGTAGCCCAGAGGTCGAAGATCCATCTAACTGGTCAGCAAATCGCCCAGAGGCTGAAGATCCTGCTAATTGGAAAGCACACTGTAGACCAGAAGTCGAAGATCCTGCTAACTGGAGAGCAAACAGTAGCGCAGAGGGCATAGATCCTGCTAACTGGAAAGCAAACAGCCCAGAGCTGGAAGATCGTGCTAACTGGACAGCAAACTGTTGAAGAGAA
Source organism: Oreohelix idahoensis (assembly GCA_024509875.1). NCBI lineage: Eukaryota > Metazoa > Mollusca > Gastropoda > Stylommatophora > Oreohelicidae > Oreohelix > Oreohelix idahoensis. Next base: position 11,976 of record JAMPIV010002370.1, read on the forward strand.
GTCTAAGATCCTGCTAACTAAATAGCAAACAGTAGCCCAGCGTTCGAAGATCCTGCTAACTAGACAGCACACAGCAGCCCAGAGGTCGAAGATCTTCTAACTGGACAGCAAACAGTAGCCCAGAGGTCGAAGATCCTGCTAATTGGACAGGAAACAGACCAGTGGTCGAAGATCCTGCTAACAGGGCAGCAAAGAGTAGCTCAGTGGTAGAAGATCCTGCTAACTGGACAGCAAACAGTAGAACAGAGGTCGAAGATCCTGTTAAATGGACAGCAAACAGTAGACTAGAGGTCGAAGATCCAGTTAAATGGACAGCAAACAATAGCCCAGATGTCAAAGATCGTGCATACTGGACAGCAAATTGTACACAGGTTGAAGATCGTGCTAATTGGAATGAAAACTGTAGACCAGAAGTGAAAGATCGTGCTAAGTAGACAGCAAACAGTAGCATAGAGGGCAGAGATCCTGCTAACTGGACAGCAAACTGTAGATCAGATGTGGAAGATCCTGCTAAGTGAACAGCAAACAGCACAGAGGTGGAAGATCCTGCTAACTGGACAGTAAACTGTAAGATCAGATGTGGAAGATCCTGCTAAGTGAACAGCAAACAGCACAGAGGTGGAAGATCCTGCTAATTGGAATGCAAACTGTAGAACAGAAGTGGAATATCTTGCTAACTGGACAGTAAAAAGTAGATCAGAGGTGGAAGATCCTGCTAACTGGACAGCAAACAGTAGCCCAGAGATCGAAGATCCTGCTAACTTGACAGTGAACAGTAGCCCAGAGGTCGAGGATCCATCTAACTGGTCAGCAAATCGCCCAGAGGCTGAAGATCCTGCTAATTGGAAAGCACACTGTAGACCAGAAGTCGAAGATCCTGCTAACTGGAGAGCAAACAGTAGCGCAGAGGGCATAGATCCTGCTAACTGGAAAGCAAACAGCCCAGAGCTGGAAGATCGTGCTAACTGGACAGCAAACTGTTGAAGAGAAGTCTAAGATCCTGCTAACTGGATAGCAAACAGTAGCCCAGCGTTCGAAGATCCTGCTAACTAGACAGCACACAGCAGCCCAGAGGTCGAAGATCTTCTAACTGGACAGCAAACAGTAGCCCAGAGGTCGAAGATCCTGCTAATTGGACAGGAAACTGACCAGTGGTCGAAGATCCTGCTAACTGGACAGCAAACAGTAGCCCAGAGGTCCAAACAGTAGACCAGAGGTAGAAGATCCTGCTAACTGGACAGCAAACAGTAGACCAGAGATCGAAGATCCTGTTAAATGGACAGCAAACAGTAGACCAGAGGTCGAAGATCCTGCTAACTGGACAGCAAACAATAGCCCAGATTTCAAAGATCCTGCATACTGGAACTGGCTACAGAAACCAAACAGTAGCCCAGGAGGGAAAGATCCTGCTAACTGGACAGCAAACTGTAGCCATGATGTCAGAAGATCCTGCTAACTGGACAGGCAAACATAGCCCAGAGGTCGGAACTGATCCTGCTAACCTGGACAGCAAAACTACATAAGCCCAGAGGTGGAAGATCCTGCTAACTGGACAGCAAAACAGTAAAGATGGGAAGATCCTGCGTAAAGGTGTGGGATCCAGCAAACAGTAGCCCAGAAGGTTCCGAAGATCCTGCTAACATGGAACAACAAACAAGTAGCACAGAGTGTTGAAGATCCTGCGCTAACTGGACAGCAAACTGTAGACCCAGAGGTCGAAGATCCTGCTAACTGAACAGCAAACATAGCCCAAGAGATCGAAGATTCCTGCTAATGGACAGCAAACAGTAGCCCAGAGGTCGAAGATCCTGCTAACTGGACAGCAAACAGTAGCCCAGAGTGAAGATGATCCTGCTGAAACTGAGACAGCAAACAGTAGCCCAGACGTCGAAGATCCTGCTAACTGGACAGCAAACAGTAGCCCAGAGGACTCGATGTTAAGATCCTGCTAACTGGACAGCAAACAGTCAGACCACGAGGTCGAAGATCCTGCAAAAACTGGACAGCATAAAACAGTAGCCCAAGGTCGAAGATCTCCTGTATTTGCTGGACAGCAAAACTATCCCATTTGGTGGAAGATCCTGCTAACTGGACAGCAAACAGTAGCCCAGAAGTCGATAGATCCTGCTAACTGGGACAGCAAACAGTAGCCCAGAGGTTCGGAAGATTTTGCTAACTGGACAGCAAACATCGGCCCAGAGGGCGAAGATCCTTCTAATTGGATTCCAGCAAAAACCAGTAGCCCAGAAGATCGAAGATCCTGCTAACTCTGGACAGCTCCCCAACTGCAGATCCCAGAACTGGCACACAGAGATGTGATTGCTAACCTGGACAGCAAACAGTAGCCCAGAGGTCGAAGAAGATCCTGCTAACTGGACAGCAAACAAGTAGCCCAGAGGTGAAAGATCTCTGATTAACTGGACAGCAAACAGTAGACAGCGGTCGAAGATCTGTTAACTGGACAGCAAACATGGTAGCCCCTTCAGAGGTAAAAGAATCCTGCTTAACTGGACCAGCAAAAAACAGTAGCCCTCCCCCAGAGGGATGAAGATTCCTGCTTAAACTGGAATCTGCAGAACACACAGTAGACCAAGATATAGTTGAGAAAGATCCAGCTAACTGGAGAAGCAACAACTTTACGCCCAAGATGTCAAAGATTACCCCGCAAACTGGATCAGCAATTTCTCACCCAGAAGTGAAAGTGCCAATCCTCGGAAGGAATGCATAAACGGGTCAGCAAACAGTAGCCCAGAGGTCGACTATCCTTGCTACCTGGACAGCCAAACAGAAGCTAACCCAGAAGCAGTTAAAAAGGGCAGATGATTCTGCTAAACTGGCCACAGCAATCTTAGTTAGGGCCATACAGTAGCCCCCACGGGACAGACCCGCGAAGTGGAAGGCCCTGAAACTGTCTATGGACAGCAAATGTAGATCCAGAAGGAGATCGAACCTCCAGCTAACTGTTTACAAAAACAGTCGAAGATAACAGCCCTGTTGAATCGATCCCTGCTAACTGGGTGACAGCAAACAGTAGTACCCAGACGGTCAAAAGTCGTTCCGTGACAGAGTCCTGCTAAATTGGACATGCAAACACCCAATTCCAGATTTACGGAGTCACTTTTGGAACGGACCTGAAAGTTACCACCCTGGACAGCAAATAAGTACTTGCCCAGTTGATGACGGTGGTAGAAAGCCTGCTACTCAGATGCCACTCCAAGAAAAGCACTGCTAGACATAGGTCCCTGGGGAAGATCCTGCTAAACTGGACAGCAAACCACCCCCCAAGAGGTTGAAGATTTCCCATTAACTGGATTGGAAACCACCCAGCATTCCAAACTGCCACCAAAGATTCTGCTAATTTGGAAAGCAAAACAGCATACCCTAGAAAAGGATCGAGAAGATCCACTGAAACTGCGAACCAAGGCAAATAAGAAATCCCGAGGTGGACAAGCCGGTTCTTGCTGAACATAGGGACAGCAAAACAAGTAGCCAGGGGAGGTCGAAGATACCTTCTTCTAAATCCTGGACAGCAAACGTAGGCGATGAGCTCCCAGAGGCTGAAGATCCTGCTTTGGACAGCAAACAGTAGCAACCAGGAGGGGGGTGGAAGAGATCCTGCCTAACTGGACAGCAAAATAGTAGATCAGACGGTGGAAAGATCCTGCAACTGGAAAACATTCAGACCGAAACAAACAGGTCCACACCTGCCAAACTGCATAGCTATTGGACAGCAAACAGTAGCCCAGAGGTTCAGGATGAAGAACCCAAACTGCTAGAGTGGACAGCAAATGGCTGCAAATGATCCAGCAACATTTTTTGTTAGCCCAAGAGGCTCGAAGATCCCTGCTAACTGGATACCAAACACAGTATGATTTGAGGTCGAAGATCCTGCTAACTGGACAGCAAAAGCTCACAGTAGCTAAGATTCGAAGATGCTGCATAACCTAGACTGGACAGCTAAATAGCCCAGAAGGTCGAGAGATCCTGTCTCACACATTGACTGACAGCAAACAGCCACCCATCGGGGAAAGTGAAGATCCTGTAAAAGGAGGGAAATCCAACAGTAGCCCAGAGGTTAGAAGATTGCGATTCTGATAACAAGCCTGAAACAGCAGATATCCATCCTGATCCTGCTAAGATTGGACATGAAACAGTAAGCCCAGAGGTCGAAGATCCTGCTAACTGGGACAGCAAACATTACCTGAGAGTGGAACAATCCTGCTAAACTGGACACAAACTGTAGAAGCCCACAGAAGATATGCTAAACTGGAAAGTCGCAGGCAGGGAATCCTAAACCTGGACAAAGTCCAGCAAAGGGTAGCCAAGAGTTCGAAGATCCTGCTAACTAGACAGCAAACAGTAGCCCAGAGGTGTAGAACAGATCCTGCCACTGGACAGCAAACTGTAGCCCAGAGTCGAAGATCCTGCGAAAGTTGACAGCAAACAGGTCGAAGCCCCAGAGGTGGATCGAAGGTTCCCTGGACTAAACCCTAATTACAGCAAAGCAGACCTGCTAACCACAGAGGTGGCAAGCCCCCTGCGAACGTGGACAGCAAACCTCTAGCCCAGCATGGTCGAAGATCCTGCTAACTGGACAGCAAACAGTAGACCAGAGGTCGAAGATCCTGTTGACCAGAAGTCGAAGATCCTGCTAACTGGAGAGCAAACAGTAGCGCAGAGGGCAAAGATCCTGCTAACTGGAAAGCAAACAGCCCAGAGCTGGAAGATCGTGCTAACTGGACAGCAAACTGTTGAAGAGAAGTCTAAGATCCTGCTAACTAAATAGCAAACAGTAGCCCAGCGGTCGAAGATCCTGCTAACTAGACAGCACACAGCAGCCCAGAGGTCGAAGATCTTCTAACTGGACAGCAAACAGTAGCCCAGAGGTCGAAGATCCTGCTAACTGGACAGCAAACAGTAGCCCAGAGATCGAAGATCCTGCTAACTTGACAGTGAACAGTAGCCCAGAGGTCGAAGATCCATCTAACTGGTCAGCAAATCGCCCAGAGGCTGAAGATCCTGCTAATTGGAAAGCACACTGTAGACCAGAAGTCGAAGATCCTGCTAACTGGAGAGCAAACAGTAGCGCAGAGGGCATAGATCCTGCTAACTGGAAAGCAAACAGCCCAGAGCTGGAAGATCGTGCTAACTGGACAGCAAACTGTTGAAGAGAAGTCTAAGATCCTGCTAACTAAATAGCAAACAGTAGCCCAGCGTTCGAAGATCCTGCTAACTAGACAGCACACAGCAGCCCAGAGGTCGAAGATCTTCTAACTGGACAGCAAACAGTAGCCCAGAGGTCGAAGATCCTGCTAACAGGGCAGCAAAGAGTAGCCCAGAGGTAGAAGATCCTGCTAACTGGACAGCAAACAGTAGACCAGAGGTCGAAGATCCTGTTAAATGGACAGCAAACAGTAGACCAGAGGTCGAAGATCCTGCTAACTGGACAGCAAACAATAGCCCAGATTTCAAAGATCCTGCATACTGGACAGCAAATTGTACACAGGTTGAAGATCGTGCTAATTGGAATGCAAACTGTAGACCAGAAGTGAAAGATCCTGCTAAGTAGACAGCAAACAGTAGCATAGAGGGCAGAGATCCTGCTAACTGGACAGCAAACTGTAGATCAGATGTGGAAGATCCTGCTAAGTGAACAGCAAACAGCACAGAGGTGGAAGATCCTGCTAACTGGACAGTAAACTGTAAGATCAGATGTGGAAGATCCTGCTAAGTGAACAGCAAACAGCACAGAGGTGGAAGATCCTGCTAATTGGAATGCAACTGTAGAACAGAAGTGGAATATCTTGCTAACTGGACAGTAAAAAGTAGATCAGAGGTGGAAGATCCTGCTAACTGGACAGCAAACAGTAGCCCAGAGATCGAAGATCCTGCTAACTTGACAGTGAACAGTAGCCCAGAGGTCGAAGATCCATCTAACTGGTCAGCAAATCGCCCAGAGGCTGAAGATCCTGCTAATTGGAAAGCACACTGTAGACCAGAAGTCGAAGATCCTGCTAACTGGAGAGCAAACAGTAGCGCAGAGGGCATAGATCCTGCTAACTGGAAAGCAAACAGCCCAGAGCTGGAAGATCGTGCTAACTGGACAGCAAACTGTTGAAGAGAAGTCTAAGATCCTGCTAACTAAATAGCAAACAGTAGCCCAGCGTTCGAAGATCCTGCTAACTAGACAGCACACAGCAGCCCAGAGGTCGAAGATCTTCTAACTGGACAGCAAACAGTAGCCCAGAGGTCGAAGATCCTGCTAATTGGACAGGACACGGACCAGTGGTCGAAGATCCTGCTAACTGGACAGTAAAAAGTAGATCAGAGGTGGAAGATCCTGCTAACTGGACAGCAAACAGTAGCCCAGAGATCGAAGATCCTGCTAACTTGACAGTGAACAGTAGCCCAGAGGTCGAAGATCCATCTAACTGGTCAGCAAATCGCCCAGAGGCTGAAGATCCTGCTAATTGGAAAGCACACTGTAGACCAGAAGTCGAAGATCCTGCTAACTGGAGAGCAAACAGTAGCGCAGAGGGCATAGATCCTGCTAACTGGAAAGCAAACAGCCCAGAGCTGGAAGATCGTGCTAACTGGACAGCAAACTGTTGAAGAGAAGTCTAAGATCCTGCTAACTAAATAGCAAACAGTAGCCCAGCGTTCGAAGATCCTGGACAGCAAACAGTAGCCCAGAGGTCGAAGATCCTGCTAATTGGACAGCAAACAGTAGACCAGAGGTCGAAGATCCTGCTAACTGGACAGAAAAACAGACCAGTCAGAAGTCCAGAACAGCCCAGAGGTAAAAGATCCTGCTAACTGGACAGCAAACAGTAGACCAGAGGTCGAAGATCCTGTTAAATGGACAGCAAACAGTAGACCAGAGGTCGAAGATCCTGCTAACTGGACAGCAAACAATAGCCCAGATTTCAAAGATCCTGCATACTGGACAGCAAATTGTACACAGGTTGAAGATCGTGCTAATTGGAATGCAAACTGTAGACCAGAAGTGAAAGATCCTGCTAAGTAGACAGCAAACAGTAGCATAGAGGGCAGAGATCCTGCTAACTGGACAGCAAACTGTAGATCAGATGTGGAAGATCCTGCTAAGTGAACAGCAAACAGCACAGAGGTGGAAGATCCTGCTAACTGGACAGTAAACTGTAAGATCAGATGTGGAAGATCCTGCTAAGTGAACAGCAAACAGCACAGAGGTGGAAGATCCTGCTAATTGGAATGCAAACTGTAGAACAGAAGTGGAATATCTTGCTAACTGGACAGTAAAAAGTAGATCAGAGGTGGAAGATCCTGCTAACTGGACAGCAAACAGTAGCCCAGAGATCGAAGATCCTGCTAACTTGACAGTGAACAGTAGCCCAGAGGTCGAAGATCCATCTAACTGGTCAGCAAATCGCCCAGAGGCTGAAGATCCTGCTAATTGGAAAGCACACTGTAGACCAGAAGTCGAAGATCCTGCTAACTGGAGAGCAAACAGTAGCGCAGAGGGCATAGATCCTGCTAACTGGAAAGCAAACAGCCCAGAGCTGGAAGATCGTGCTAACTGGACAGCAAACTGTTGAAGAGAAGTCTAAGATCCTGCTAACTAAATAGCAAACAGTAGCCCAGCGGTCGAAGATCCTGCTAACTAGACAGCACACAGCAGCCCAGAGGTCGAAGATCTTCTAACTGGACAGCAAACAGTAGCCCAGAGGTCGAAGATCCTGCTAATTGGACAGGAAACAGACCAGTGGTCGAAGATCCTGGGAAGATCCTGCTAACTGGACAGCAAACAGTAGCCCAGAGATCGAAGATCCTGCTAACTTGACAGTGAACAGTAGCCCAGAGGTCGAAGATCCATCTAACTGGTCAGCAAATCGCCCAGAGGCTGAAGATCCTGCTAATTGGAAAGCACACTGTAGACCAGAAGTCGAAGATCCTGCTAACTGGAGAGCAAACAGTAGCGCAGAGGGCATAGATCCTGCTAACTGGAAAGCAAACAGCCCAGAGCTGGAAGATCGTGCTAACTGGACAGCAAACTGTTGAAGAGAAGTCTAAGATCCTGCTAACTAAATAGCAAACAGTAGCCCAGCGTTCGAAGATCCTGCTAACTAGACAGCACACAGCAGCCCAGAGGTCGAAGATCTTCTAACTGGACAGCAAACAGTAGCCCAGAGGTCGAAGATCCTGCTAATTGGACAGGAAACAGACCAGTGGTCGAAGATCCTGCTAACAGGGCAGCAAAGAGTAGCCCAGAGGTAGAAGATCCTGCTAACTGGACAGCAAACAGTAGACCAGAGGTCGAAGATCCTGTTAAATGGACAGCAAACAGTAGACCAGAGGTCGAAGATCCTGCTAACTGGACAGCAAACAATAGCCCAGATTTCAAAGATCCTGCATACTGGACAGCAAATTGTACACAGGTTGAAGATCGTGCTAATTGGAATGCAAACTGTAGACCAGAAGTGAAAGATCCTGCTAAGTAGACAGCAAACAGTAGCATAGAGGGCAGAGATCCTGCTAACTGGACAGCAAACTGTAGATCAGATGTGGAAGATCCTGCTAAGTGAACAGCAAACAGCACAGAGGTGGAAGATCCTGCTAACTGGACAGTAAACTGTAAGATCAGATGTGGAAGATCCTGCTAAGTGAACAGCAAACAGCACAGAGGTGGAAGATCCTGCTAATTGGAATGCAAACTGTAGAACAGAAGTGGAATATCTTGCTAACTGGACAGTAAAAAGTAGATCAGAGGTGGAAGATCCTGCTAAAACTGGACAGCAAACAGTAGCCCAGAGATCGAAGATCCTGCTAACTTGACAGTGAACAGTAGCCCAGAGGTCGAAGATCCATCTAACTGGTCAGCAAATCGCCCAGAGGCTGAAGATCCTGCTAATTGGAAAGCACACTGTAGACCAGAAGTCGAAGATCCTGCTAACTGGAGAGCAAACAGTAGCGCAGAGGGCATAGATCCTGCTAACTGGAAAGCAAACAGCCCAGAGCTGGAAGATCGTGCTAACTGGACAGCAAACTGTTGAAGAGAAGTCTAAGATCCTGCTAACTAAATAGCAAACAGTAGCCCAGCGGTCGAAGATCCTGCTAACTAGACAGCACACAGCAGCCCAGAGGTCGAAGATCTTCTAACTGGACAGCAAACAGTAGCCCAGAGGTCGAAGATCCTGCTAATTGGACAGGAAACGGACCAGTGGTCGAAGATCCTGCTAACAGGGCAGCAAAGAGTAGCCCAGAGGTCGAAGATCCTGCTAACTGGACAGCAAACAGTAGACCAGAGGTCGAAGATCCTGCTAACTGGACAGCAACCAATAGCCCAGAAGTCGAAGATCCTGCTAACTGGAACAGCAAAAGTACAATCAGAGGTTGATCAATCCTGCTAAACTGGAATCAAACAGTAGACCAGAAGTGCGAAGATCCTGCTGTTTAGACAGCAAACAGTAGACCAGAGGTTGAAGATCCTGCTAACTGGACAGCAAACTGTAGACCAGAAGTCGAAGATCCTGCTAACTGGACAGCAAACAGTAGCCCAGAGGTCAAAGATCCTGCTAACTGGACAGCAAACAGCCCAGAGGCGGAAGATCCTGCTAACTGGACAGTGAAGATCCTGCTAACTGGACAGCAAACAGTAGCCCAGCGGTCGAAGATCCTGCTAACTAGACAGCACACAGCAGCCCAGAGGTCGAAGATCTTCTAACTGGACAGCAAACAGTAGCCCAGAGGTCGAAGATCCTGCTAATTGGACAGGACACGGATCAGTGGTCGAAGATCCAACTAACTGGACAGTAAAAAGTAGATCAGAGGTGGAAGATCCTGCTAACTGGACAGCAAACAGTAGCCCAGAGATCGAAGATCCTGCTAACTTGACAGTGAACAGTAGCCCAGAGGTCGAAGATCCATCTAACTGGTCAGCAAATCGCCCAGAGGCTGAAGATCCTGCTAATTGGAAAGCACACTGTAGACCAGAAGTCGAAGATCCTGCTAACTGGAGAGCAAACAGTAGCGCAGAGGGCATAGATCCTGCTAACTTGAAAGCAAACAGCCCAGAGCTGGAAGATCGTGCTAACTGGACAGCAAACTGTTGAAGAGAAGTCTAAGATCCTGCTAACTGGATAGCAAACAGTAGCCCAGCGTTCGAAGATCCTGCTAACTAGACAGCACACAGCAGCCCAGAGGTCGAAGATCTTCTTACTGGACAGCAAACAGTAGCCCAGAGGTCGAAGATCCTGCTAATTGGACAGGAAACAGACCAGTGGTCGAAGATCCTGCTAACAGGGCAGCAAAGAGTAGCCTAGAGGTAGAAGATCCTGCTAACTGGACAGCAAACAGTAGACCAGAGGTGGAAGAACCTGCTAACTGGACAGCAAACAGTAGACCAGAGGTCGAAGATCCTGCTAGCTGGACAGCAAACAATAGCCCAGATTTCAAAGATCCTGCATACTGGACAGCAAATTGTACACAGGTTGAAGATCGTGCTAATTGGAATGCAAACTGTAGACCAGAAGTGAAAGATCCTGCTAAGTAGACAGCAAACAGTAGCATAGAGGGCAGAGATCCTGCTAACTGGACAGCAAACTGTAGATCAGATGTGGAAGATCCTGCTCAGTGAACAGCAAACAGCACAGAGGTGGAAGATCCTGCTAACTGGACAGCAAACTGTAAATCAGATGTGGAAGATCCTGCTAAGTGAACAGCAAACAGCACAGAGGTGGAAGATCCTGCTAATTGGAATGCAAACTGTAGAACAGAAGTGGAATATCTTGCTAACTGGACAGTAAAAAGTAGATCAGAGGTGGAAGACCCTGCTAACTGGACAGCAAACAGTAGCCCAGAGATCGAAGATCCTGCTAACTTGAAGTGATTTGCCCAGAAAAGGTGAAGATCCCATCCTAACTGGTCAGCAAATCGCCCAGATGCAAGATCCTGCTCAATTGGAAAGCACACTGTAACCCAGAAGTCGAAGATCCGAAGAACTGGAGAGCAAACAATAAGCGAGCAGAAGGGCATAGATCCCTGCTAACTGAGAACAGCAAGACAGCCCAGAGGAGTGAGAAAAATCGAAACTTGAGCAAAGATAGAGAAGTCAGTAAATGCTAACTTCATATGCCCAAACAGGCCCAGCGTTCGAAGATCCTCCCTGCTAACTGGACGCAGCACAAAGTTAAGCCCAGAGGTCGAAGATCCTGCTAAAACTGAAACAGCAAAACAGTAGCCCAGATTTGAAACTCACGAAGATTTCCTGCTAACTGGACAGTGGACAAGGCAAACAGACACAGATTCGAAGATCCTCTGCTAAACGCTGGGAAAGCTCAAAGATTCTGGTAAGAAAGTGTCGTAGAAGATTTCCCTGCTAACTGGACAGTAAAAGTGTCTTTGAACTGTTAACTACCAGCAAAGAGAGAAATCCACAGCGAAGATCCTGCTAGCCCTGGATAGCATACATACTTGCTATCCTAATAGATGGGACAAGGAGAAGAATCCAAGTTTCAGCAGACTGTCGCCCATCCAGAACTGGAGAGATCCTGCTAACTGCAATCCAGCAAACTGCCACAGAGGGCTGAAGATCCTGCTAATTGGAAAGCACACTGTAGACCAGAACCTCGAAGATCCTGCAAACTGGAAGGGAGCACCCAAAGATTAGAAGAGGTAGGAAGATCGATGCTAACTTTAGAACCATAGCAAACAGCAGAGCCCAGATGAGGTCAGAAAGATCTTCTGCTAACCTGGACAGCAAACTGTAGAAAGAGGCTCGAAGATCCTGCTAAACTGGAGAAAGCAAACTGGACAAGACCAGCATCGTTCGAAGATCCTGCTAACTAGGGACAACAGAACAGGGTACTGTCCACGGTCGAAGATCTTGCTAACTGGACCAGTAAACAGTAACAACCACAGAGGTTCGAACTGGGACACCATCCTGCTAATTGGACAGTCTAACAACGAACAGTCAAACACCCAGGCTGGTCCAGACTGCTGGAAGATCCTGCTAAACTGGACAGCAAATGTAACAGAGAGTTAAGATCCTGCTAACTAACAGCAAACTGTTGTTCCCCAGTCCCCCGAAGATCCTTGCTAATCCCTGGAAAATGTCTTGCAACCAGCACCCAGAGGAGAGATTTAGACTTAAACTGGACAGCAAACATACTCTCCATAGTGCTGAAAGTCTAAGATCCTGCTAAACTGACAGATAGCCCAGTAGCCCAGCGGTCGAAGATCCTGCTAAACTGACAGCAAACACAGCAGCCCCCCCCAGGTCGAAGATCCTGCTAACTGGACAGCAAACAGTAGCCCAGAGGTCGAAGATCCTGCTAATTGGACAGGTCGAAGATCCTGCTAACAGGGCAGCAAAGAGTAGCCCAGAGGTAGAAGATCCTGCTAACTGGACAGCAAACAGTAGACCAGAGGTCGAAGATCCTGTTAAATGGACAGCAAACAGTAGACTAGAGGTCGAAGATCCAGTTAAATGGACAGCAAACAATAGCCCAGATGTCAAAGATCGTGCATACTGGACAGCAAATTGTACACAGGTTGAAGATCGTGCTAATTGGAATGCAAACTGTAGACCAGAAGTGAAAGATCCTGCTAAGTAGACAGCAAACAGTAGCATAGAGGGCAGAGATCCTGCTAACTGGACAGCAAACTGTAGATCAGATGTGGAAGATCCTGCTAAGTGAACAGCAAACAGCACAGAGGTGGAAGATCCTGCTAACTGGACAGTAAACTGTAAGATCAGATGTGGAAGATCCTGCTAAGTGAACAGCAAACAGCACAGAGGTGGAAGATCCTGCTAATTGGAATGCAAACTGTAGAACAGAAGTGGAATATCTTGCTAACTGGACAGTAAAAAGTAGATCAGAGGTGGAAGATCCTGCTAACTGGACAGCAAACAGTAGCCCAGAGATCGAAGATCCTGCTAACTTGACAGTGAACAGTAGCCCAGAGGTCGAAGATCCATCTAACTGGTCAGCAAATCGCCCAGAGGCTGAAGATCCTGCTAATTGGAAAGCACACTGTAGACCAGAAGTCGAAGATCCTGCTAACTGGAGAGCAAACAGTAGCGCAGAGGGCATAGATCCTGCTAACTGGAAAGCAAACAGCCCAGAGCTGGAAGATCGTGCTAACTGGACAGCAAACTGTTGAAGAGAAGTCTAAGATCCTGCTAACTGGATAGCAAACAGTAGCCCAGCGGTCGAAGATCCTGCTAACTAGACAGCACACAGCAGCCCAGAGGTCGAAGATCTTCTAACTGGACAGCAAACAGTAGCCCAGAGGTCGAAGATCCTGCTAATTGGACAGGAAACGGACCAGTGGTCGAAGATCCTGCTAACTGGACAGTAAAAAGTAGATCAGAGGTGGAAGATCCTGCTAACTGGACAGCAAACAGTAGCCCAGAGATCGAAGATCCTGCTAACTTGACAGTGAACAGTAGCCCAGAGGTCGAAGATCCATCTAACTGGTCAGCAAATCGCCCAGAGGCTGAAGATCCTGCTAATTGGAAAGCACACTGTAGACCAGAAGTCGAAGATCCTGCTAACTGGAGAGCAAACAGTAGCGCAGAGGGCATAGATCCTGCTAACTGGAAAGCAAACAGCCCAGAGCTGGAAGATCGTGCTAACTGGACAGCAAACTGTTGAAGAGAAGTCTAAGATCCTGCTAACTAAATAGCAAACAGTAGCCCAGCGTTCGAAGATCCTGCTAACTAGACAGCACACAGCAGCCCAGAGGTCGAAGATCTTCTAACTGGACAGCAAACAGTAGCCCAGAGGTCGAAGATCCTGCTAACTGTACAGTAAACTGTAAGATCAGATGTGGAAGATCCTGCTAAGTGAACAGCAAACA
>JAMPIV010002371.1:0-25764 GCA_024509875.1 Oreohelix idahoensis
TGCGCCTTTCGGCCCGCCACATCACGTATTTCGGGCACGGCATTTTTTGGGACCGGGTAGCTCCTTCCATCTTCGATCATCTACTCTCTCACCAACTGCAGTGATGCAGCCTGATTTCCAGGACCACCACTTGGAAGTGGGAGTAGGGTCTTGGTCAGCTCTGGTTCGCTGACCACCTGACGCAAGCACAGTCAAGTGATGGGTCGCTTACTGCATTCCTCACTTTTGATGCATCTTCGGTCCCATTCAAATTTCATAAAGTTTAACTTCATACTTAACCTCTACTGACTCCAAAGCTCAACTCCCGGTTACACATTCCTTTGCGTCCCTTTTTCTTTCTTTTTTATCCTTGTCCCTCTGTCTGTCTTTTTCCTTATCACTCATCATTCCATCTTTCCTTGTTCCTCTTTGTGTTTGACTATCTTTCTTCATTGTTCTCTTGTCTTTCATTCCTGCCATCTTGCATTCGTCTTTGTTCTGTTTTCTTTCTTTCATGATTGTGCCTTTGTCAGGCCGTTTCTCTATCCTGTCCCAGTTGTGTCAGACATGATCGCTGTGTTGTGTACAGAAAGTCATAAACAAATATCCAGAAATAGAGCTACATAGAATTAGACACTGAAGTGGGTAGACAACCGGAAGCTACTTGAAGATTTATTTACTTACTTAGTCGTTCCCCTTCTACCGTGAGGTGTAGAGGTTTGGAAGAGAGAGCGCCAGACTATTCTATCGGCTGTCTTCCTCCTGGCCTGGTTCCATTCTAGTCCTCGGTCCTTCAAAGATTGTCTAATGTTGTCCTCCCAGCGGACTCTGGGTCGTCCTCGGGCTCTGGATCCTTGGCTCTTTGTTTCCCATGCTTGTTTGAAGATTTATTTACGTAGTTTTATTCCCCCTTTATTGACTGGGTAACGTTTGATAACTCAAGAGTTTGATGGTCACAGGATCTGGCATGGAGTGCCCGAGTCTCTCAGATTATGACACGGTTTGTAGGCCACAAGCTGAATAATAACACTCCGATTCGTAACTCAACTCTCGTAGACGGTTAAGTGGGTGCCATTTTCAATCCCTTCTCTCCCAAGTTTAGCGTTGGACAACCAGAGAGAGAGAGACAGAGGTTTGGTTGGGCTGGGTTTTTAAGGGCTATCTTCATTGCACACGGACAACTCCATCAGTCTTCGGATCTCCTCCCTTAGATCACAGAAGGAGGATCTCAGCACAGTGCACGAACTCCGTAGCACCGGCGAGAATCCCAATGTATGTATATAGGAATCACACATTCTATAAATATTTTTTGTTATGGGTAGTTTTCTAATTTTAAAATTTTGCCAGGGCAGCGACCTGATAGGCCTACTCTTTACGATTTCCAACTGCCGTGGGGTTTTTAACGTGCGGAACTTGCACACGGGACCTCCTATTTTTTCACCCTTATCCCAGAAGGCTAGGCCTCCGATCTAACTACCAAGAAGACAAGCGGGGAGTATGACACCATTATGTTCTGAAAATAAATTTCCATAAAATTATATTCCCTCAACTGGGAATCGAACCCGGGGCCTCTCATCTTTTAATGCCTTTGATATGCGCAAATTTGTATAATGTTGTATAAGACATTCAAAATGGAAGCCTAATATTAAAGTGAGAACAAAAAAAGTGTCCATCATCTGACACATAGAACTTACACCCACCCCTGTTTGGTTTAGACGCTTTTTGGAAGTGCGCCGAGTTGAATGAATGCCAAAAACAATGTATGCTTCCATATAGTTGGAGTTAAGCAGTGTAACTTCCCACTTGCTCTCGTTCTTGTTGTTGTTATGATGGGTGTAGATCGGCACTTAACATCTGACCGTTATTGCCTCTTCTCGTTCCATCTTGGTCTACCCTGTTCAACCTGAAATTTGGTTATAATTGGGGTATTTAGTGTCATTTTATTTACTAATTTGTATTCAATTTAATTAACTATTGTCTTTTGCAGTTGCTGATTTTTATTTATATTAGTAGTTGTCAATTTTATTTACTTTTTTGTATTGTTTATAGATAACTATTGTCCTTTACGCTTGGTTTTAATTTGTATTAGTATTTGTTCATTTTGAGTTGTTGCCCTATTTTTTTCTATACCTCGTTGTCTTTCATTGTCCTATGAGTAGTTAGTTTTTTGTTAATGCTTTGTTAGTTCTTGCTGCTTAATTTATATTTAGTTGGATGTTTTTCCTGAAGTACTAACCTTATATGTTTTCCTTTGTTTTATGTATATATCTTTTAAGTATTGATTGGGCATCTCTTGGGGCATCTATACTTAAAACCTTATCACCTGATAAGTCTATATTGTGATTTCTATAGTAAGTTTTTAATTCAAGCCTTTGTTGTTCATACTTTTTACAGTGGATCAGGTAGTGGTCTATGTCATTCTCTTCCTGACATTCTTGGCAGTGTGGTTCTTCTACCATAAAGTATGCTGCACCGAGACGGAGACGCCACAGTCTTTTGTTTGATGGTATCTTTAATTCTTCTCTGACCTGGCATGTCCTCGTTGGTTCTTTCAGCAGTTTGAACGCGTGTCTGCCTTTTCTACTTTCCTTCCATGTTGTCTTCCATTCCTCGTTTATAGTTTCCTTCACTTGGCTCTTGATCTCTGACCTTCCCAGTCCTGCTTTTATATTGTTTTTACTTGTTCTTCCCTTCTTGGCATTCTGGTCTGCCAACTCGTTGCCAGCTATACCTATGTGTGCTGGAACCCACACTAGCCTCACACTACATCCTCTGTTCTCTAGTGATGTCCTAGTGGTAATAAATAAAGAAGCGAAATACCACCCTGGGAACTAAAAACACCAATCATAGACTACTCACTTACTGAAAAGATCAAACAAAACATAGAAGATAAGGAAGCCAAAATGATAAGTAGACATTTCATAGATCAACTAACTAAACAAAGTCTGGCCGTCTACACTGATGGATCCAAGGGTGATAGTGGGCAACTAGGTGCCGGAGTTGTAATACCACAATGGGGAATAAAAAAGAGCTACAGTGTAACGGAAGGGGCATCGATTTTTACTGCAGAGATGGTAGCAATTCTTAAAAGTCTAGAAATAATCGAAGATAACCCACCAGAAGCTGTTACGATATTTACAGACTCACTATCATCACTACAAGCACTAGAACACCCAGGTAAATGTAGCCGGCCAGACATAAAGGAAGAAATTCTAGCAATTAATACACCCACTCGCTCTCGCCTGTTCGTCTAGCTTTTATTGGCGTCTTCTTACATACAGCTCCAGTCTACCCAGTTGTAAATGGGTACCTAACTTTACTCCTCAGTTAGAGAAGGAAAAGGCAACGGGGAAGGAAGCTGGTCATCCCACCTCTCAATGCTGGACCTAGTATAATGAAGTCTCTAACACTTTACTCCCACCTCTTGATGCTGTACCTAGTATAGTGAAGTCTCTCTTTACTCCCACCTCTTGATGCTGTACCTAGTTATAGTGAAGTCTCTAAACCCTTCACTCCCACCTCTTTGATGCTGTACCTAATATAGTGAAGTCTCTCTTTACTTCCCACCTCTTGATGCTGGACCTAGTATAGTGAAGTCTCTAACCCTTCACTCCCACATCTTGATGCAGGTACCTAGTATACGGGGTGAAGTCTCACTCATTACTCCACCTCTTGATGCTGACCTAGTATAATGAAGTCTCTAACACTTTACCTCCCACCACCTGATGATGCTGTACCTAGTATAGTCGTGTAGACTCTCTCTTTGCTCCCACCTCTTGATGCTGGTACCTAGTATACATGAAGTCCTCTAACACTTTACTCCCCAACCAGTCATTGATGCCTGTACCTAGTATATAGTGAAGTCTCTCTTTACTCCACCTCTTGATGCTGTACCTAGTATAGTGAATTCCCTAACCCTTCACGGTCCACAACCTTCTTGTATGCTGTACCTAGTATAGTGGATATTCTCTCTTTAACTCTCCCACCATCGATTTATATGCTGATAACCTAGTATAAGTGGAAGTCTCTCTAACCCTTACATAACTTCCCACCTCTTGATGCTGTACCTAGTATAAGTGAAGTCTCTCTTTAACTTCCCACCTCTTGACGCTGGACCCCTAGTAATAGCCGAAGTCTCTAACCCTTCACATCGCCAGACCTCTTGATGCTTGGTACCATAGTATAGTGAAGTCTCTAACCCTTCACTAACCCACCATCTTGGATGCTGTACACTAGATATAGTGGAAGTCTCTCTTTTACCTCCCACCCTCTTGATGCTGGACCCTAGTATAGCGAAGTCTCTAACCCATCACCTCGCACCTCTTGATGGTGTACCTAGTAATAGTGATGAAGTCTCTATTTACTCCCGACCTCTGTTGATGCCTGTACCCATAGTATAGAGAAGTCTCCTAAAACCTTTCACTCCCACCTCCTTGATGATGTACCTAGTATAGTGAAGTGTCCTCTTTTTTACTCCCACTATCCTTGATGCTGGACCTAGTATAGCGAAGTCCTCCCCTAACCCTTCAACTTTCCACCTCTTGGATGATGTACCTAGGTATAGTGAAGTCTCCTCTTTACTCCCGACCTCTGATGCTGTAGTCCTAAATATTTAGGAAGGTCTCTCTTTACCCTCCAACCTCTTGAATGCTGGGACCTAGTATAGCGAATTCTCTAAAACCCTTCACATCGCACCATCTTGAATGCTGTTACCTAGTATAGTGACAGTCCCTCTCTTACTCCCCACCTACTTGATGCTAGTAAAGCCTCGTAATAGTGAAGTCCTCTCTAAACTCCCAACCATCTTGAATGCTGTACCTAGTAATAGTGAAGTCTCATAGTTACTCTACTCACCCCACCTCTTGATGCTGAGACCTAGTATACTTCGAAGTCTCAAACCACCTATCACTCCCACCCTCTTGATGCTGTACCTACAAATAGTGAAGTCTCTCCTTTACTTCCCTACCTCTTTGATGCTGGGACCTAGTATAGCGAAGTCTCTAACCCTTCACTCCCACCCTCTTATGATGTATCTAGTATAAGTGAAGATCCTGTCTTTACTCTCCCACCTCTTTTAGATGCAGTGACCAAGTAACGTGCGAAGTCTCTAAACCCTCACTACCCACACTCTGTGATGATGAACCTAGTATATGAGTAAGTCCCACTCTTTATTACTCCACCTCTCCCAATGCTGGACCTAGTAATAGTGGAAGTCTCTAACACTATTACTCCCCACCTCTTGAATGCTGAACCTAGTATAGTGAGAGGTCCCTCTTATACTCCCACCTCTTGATGCTGGAGCCTAGTATAGCGAAGTCCTCTAAGCCGTTCACTCCCACAATTTCTTGATGCTGTACCTAGTAATAGTGTGGAAGTCTCTAACTCTTACTCCCACCTACTTGAATGCTGGTCCTAGTATAGCGAATTCTCACTATAAACTCTCTAACCCTTCACAGTCCCACCACTTGATGATGTACCTAGTATTAGTGAAGTCTCTCCTTTAACTTCCCAACCTCTTGATGCTGGGACCTAGATAATAGCCGAAGTCTCTAACCCTTCACTCCCCACCTCATCGATGGCTGGAGCCTAGTATCGTGATAGTCCCTCTAACACTTTAACTCCCCTACGGCACTATCTGCTATGGGACTATAATTTTTCGCCGTGCAATGCCTAGCCCTCTTTTTGTCTGACGTCCCAGTTCATAAGTTGGTCCCTCTTCATATTTTCCCTTCCCTTACAGTCCGGTCACTTACACTAGCCTCTCAATACACCACCTTCCTCACACTGTATGTCCTCCTCACCTTCCCACCTGGACTAAAATCTCTTGTAAGTGTAACGGATTCGCCATAGGATGAAGTATACAAACCAGCACGCCAAGAACACAGGACAGCACATAAATAGAGTACAGATAAGTAGTGAAAAATAAGTTATATACGCATGTGTCGTAACACGCTTATCTATATGGGGGCACCAACGTTCGCAGCCGAAAGATTATGATGGAGATGGCCTTTGAGAAATGTTGTCAAGAAGTCCCTCCGCAAATAAGCTAGTTAAGAAAGAGACATATTCGATGATAAGGGATTACGAAGAAAAGAGCGAATGGCTCTCCACTAGATAGGCAATATTCTAATAATAATCAATGGGCATTTTTTCTGTTTCCCGCTATGGACATTAACTACTTCTCCTGAGACTCCGCCGATAAAGAAAAAGCCCCCACAAACTCCTAAATGTAAAGACTTTGCCTATAATGTAAATACATAACAACAGACAGCACGATTGATACATTAAATTAAATGACAAATCAACGGAGTCAATAACCGTTTAATTATTAGTTTAAATATATACACAAAACAGTGTTATGTAGAAAGTAAAAATGGAGTTGAATGGCAAAAGAACAAATCCACACACAGATGAAAATGTCAAAATGATAGTTTAATTAAATACGATAGTGAAAACTAGGTAAATAGTGAAATGAGTGATGGGTATAATATTAAGCAGGTTACCGACAGCTTGATGATTTCATGTTACGCTGTTCAGAAAATCTTTCAAATTTCCTCCACTGTATGATTATGCACAAGTAAAGACCGAAACGTCTGATCATTGCTCTTTTTGTGGTGATCCTTCAGCCCTTCCGGCATTAACCTTTCCTTTTCTTCATTTTAATCTCTCTTTTCGCAATTATTTGGCATAAATCATGTCCTTTTCATTCGTTATTTTCACTATTTTGTTGCTCCATGCTGGAAGTGGACATAGCTTTGGTGAATTCTCTAACCACGTTAATGCCACTGAACCCTATGGCAGTTATTTGCTATGGGAGGTAATGCGTAATCTTAATTATTTCACACTCCACACCCAAACTGTTGTTACGATTCGCCAGAGTTTTTGGTGACCCTGCCAGCGGGTAATACGAGGGTCGTTTCAATTCAAACCGGTACTTATTTGTTTGTACAAACTAAAAGACCAAATTTGTAGTAGTGAAATTGCCATTTATTATATTCGATATAATAATCCCCTTCGAAACATTTATAAACACTTGATCCCAGCCTTTAAATTAAATGCTTAGAAAAGCTTTAGCATTAGAAAGATTATGTTCAGTACTCCCCGAACCATTGTAGAACATTGCTTTCACTTCGTCCATCAGTTGCTAAAATTCATGACCTCCCAGGAAACTCTTTCAGGGGTCCAAACAGGTAGGAAAGTCGCTTCGGACGAGGTTTGGGCTTGTAAGGGGATGATGGCAATTACCCTCCACACACCCGATTTGCTGAAATTTGCACGGGTGGTGCGGTGAGCGTTATGCGGTCCCTAGCGTTATCCTGTAGAAACTAGGGACGACCATTTCTTATCAAACCAGGCCGTTTTTTTTTCCCGTAAGATATTGTTATGCACATTCACTTAGAATTGCGACAGAACATACTGCATACACTGATGATAGTGGCACCACGGGGTAGAAAATCCAACTGAGAATAATGCCCACATTTTGTCCCCCAGAAAACACATGCGCCATCCACTTTCCCAGCAGACGCAATTTTCCGACATTGATTTTGGTGTGGTGGTGGAGTCCCCATTATGTCATCCGCCTGCATGGATGTTCCGTTTTTGATTCCGTAGTGAAATGAATTCACACATGTTACATCACACTTAACGAAGCGATTCAGAAAATTCCTGGCCATTCCATGCCATAAAGATCCTTTAACTCAGTGCAGACTTGAACTCCTTCTCTGCCTGTCAAAAGCGGAAAGCTGTCTTGGCACCCTAAGTGGCACTAACTCCTGTTTGTCCGCCAATTACCATTATCTAACAGGGACTGACCCGTGACGCGTACGCCACCTAACGGTAATCAACGGTAACGTTAATACTAAGTAGGTCACACTTTTTACTTTACTACTGTCAGTAGCACCACCACGTTCAGCATTTGCATATCCTGTACTTCCAATAACAAAAAAGTCCCCGGTTTTGACTTGAACCGACCCTCGTAATTTTTTATCCGCCCTAAACTGGTCCCTGACCGCACTGTGGGAAACGGGGCGGTCAAAACATTTTGAGACCCATTGAAAAGCTGTGATGATCAATGTTGACACACGCCCGGTATGGTGATACGATGAAAGAAGCACAATACGGTCCTGACCCCAGACAGTCTGTCCTGGCGGAGTAACGGCAGATAAATGTGATAAACAGAGTTGCACCGGAAGTCCGTAGGTAACCATATTGACATCACTCGTGGTAAAGAGAGCCACGCGTGTATGTTTACAAATTTTAATTTATTATCAAATGAACGTGGGGATGAGTAAAATGATAGAACTTCCTCAACTCCTAAACAGTGCTAGATAGATTGGATTAGGTTCGGCAGAATCCTACAATGATTTGATTGGTAAACTTTCTGCCGGAAACACAGCGTGGGATATGAAACTAAGAAATAATCCTAACAAACTGTGGGAGTCAGAACAGACAGACTGCAATCGCAGCGTCAAACGCATCACACCTCCTACAAGCCAGAAGAAAAGTGATTAGGACTTACAATTTCCACAACTATAAGTACCAAGATCGAGTATTGGGCAACCTTTGGAATTTACAAAGTAAACCCGCAGTTTTTTAATAACAATACTGGTAACTTGGGAATTTTTATCACAAGGAGTCATACGAGGAAATTATAGATTTCCCAGACCAAGAGTCCTCACTCGTCCCATACAGAGGAATTATCGATTTCCAGACCAAAGAGTTTTTCACCCCGGTCATAAGAGTGAATTAATAGAATTTCCAGACTCAAGTGTCTTGCACCCGTCATAAGAGGAATTATAGATTTCCTCTTATGACGGGTGAAACACTTGGTCTGGAAATCTATAATTCCTCTTATGACGGGTGAAACACTTGGTCTGGAAATCGATAATTCCTCTTATGACGAGTGAGACACTTGGTCTGGAAATCTATAATTCCTCTTAAGACTCCTTGTGATAAAATTCCCAAGTTTCCAGTCTTGTATTAAAACTGCGGGTTTACTTGTAAATTCCAAAGTTGCCCAATACTCGATCTGGTACTTATAGTTGTGGAATTGTAAGTCCTATCATCTTTCTTCTGGCTTGTAGGAGGTGTTGCGTTGACGCTGCGATGCAGTCTGTCTGTTCTGACTCCCAGTTTGTTAGATTATATCTTAGTTTCAAATCCCCGCTGTGTTTCCGCCGAAAGTTCCAATCAAATCATAGTAGATTCTGGCGAACCAATCCAATCTATCTAGCACTGTTTGGGTGAGGAAGTTTATCATTACTCATCCCACGTTCATTTGAAAATATTAAATTTAACATACACGCGTGGCCTCTTACACAGTGATGTCATATGGTTACCTAAGACTTCCGGTGCACCTCTGTTTATCACATTTATCTGCGTACTCCGCCAGACAGATGTCTGGTCAGACCGTATTGTCTTCTTTCATCGTATCACCATACCGGCGTGTGTCAACATGATCAACAGCTTTTCAATGGGGTCAAATGTTTGACCGCCCCGTTTCCACAGGCGGTCAGACAGATTAGGCGATAAAATACGAGGGTCGTTCAAGTCAAACCGGGACTTTTTGTTCTGGAAGTACAGGAATGAATGCTAGCGTGGTGGTGCTACTGACAGTAGTAAGTAACAGGTGTGACCTACTCGTATTACCGTTACCGTTATTACCGTTAGGTGGCGTACGCGTCACGGGTCAGTCCCTGATAGATAATGAAAATGGCGGACAACAGAGTTAGTGCACTTCGGGTGCCAAGACAGCTTTCCGCTTTTGACCGGCAGAGAAGAGTTCAAGTCTGCACTGAGTTAAAGGATCGTTTTGGCAGGGAATGGCCAGAATTTTCTGAATCGCTTCGTTACGTGTGATGAAACCTGAGTGCATCATTTCACTCCGGAATCAAAACGAGCATCCATGCAGGGGAAGCATATGGACTCACCACCACCCAAAAAATTTCGGAAAATTGCGTCTGCTGGGAAAGTGATGGCGAGTGTTTTCTGGGACAAATGTGGCATTATTCACGTGGATTTTCTACCCCGTGGTGCCACTATCAACAGTGAAGAGTACTGTCGCATTCTAAGTGATGTGCATAACCATCTGCGGAAAAAAACGGCCTGGTTTGATAAGAAAAGGCGTCCTGTTTCTACAGGATAACGCAGGACCGCATACCGCTCACCGCACCACGTGCAAATTACAGCAACTCGGGTGGGAGGTATTGCCACATCCCCCTTACAGCCCAAACCTCGTTCCGAGCGACTTCTACCTGTTTGGACCCCTGAAAGAGTTCCTGGGAGGTCAGCATTTTAGCACTGATGACGAAGTGAAGCAATGTCCTACAATGGTTCGGGAGTACTGACATATCTTTCTATGCTAAAGCTTTTCAAGCATTAATTAAAGGCTGGGATAAGTGTATAAATGTTGAAGGGGATTATATCGAAAAATAAATGGCAATTTCACTCCTACAAATTTGTTCTTTTAGTTTGTACAAACAAAAGTCCCGGTTTGACTTGAACGACCCTCGTATTACCGCTGGCAGGGTCACCAAACCTGGCGAATCGTAACAACAGTTTGGGAGTGGAGTGTGAAATAATAAGATACGCATTACTCCCATAGCAAATACTGCCATAGGGGAGTGGCGTGTTAGAGAATTCACCAAGCTATGTCCAGCATCGAGCAAAATAGTGAAAATAACGAATGAAAAGGCATGATTTATGCCAAATAAAAGCGAAAAGAGAGAAAAATTAAGAAAAGGAAAGGATACTGCCGGAGGGCTGAAGATCACACAAAAGAGCATGATCAGACGTTTCGTCATACTTGTGCATAATCATACAGTGGAGGAAATTTGAAAGATTTCTGAACAGCGTAAATGAATCATCAGTGTGGTAACTCTTAATATATCCCATCATCATTTCACTATTTACCTAGTTTCACTATCGTATTTAATTAACTACATTTTTACATTTCATCTGTGTGTGAATTGTCTTTTGCCATCAACCATTTTACTTTCTACTAACACTGTTTGTGTATATATTTAACTAATAAACGGTATAGCTCCGTTGGTCATTTATTTAATGTATCACTCGTGCTGTCTGTGTTAAGTATTTACATATAGGCAAAGTCTTTCATTTAGGAGTTTGTGGGCTTTTTCTTTATCGAGAGTTCAGGAGAAGTAGTTAATGTCATAGGGGAAACAGAAAACTGCCCATGATTTATTAGAATATGCTATCTAGTGGAGAGCATTCGCCTTTTCTTCGTATCCTTACATCGAATATGTCTCTTTCTTAACTAGCTTATTTGCGGAGACCTTCTTGACAACATTCCAAAGGCCATCTCCATCATAATCTTGCGGCGCGACCGTTGGTGCCCCCAATATAACGTGTACGACACATCGTATATAACTATTTTTCACTACTGCTGTATCTCTTTATGTGCTGTCCTGTTCTTGGCGTGCTGTTTGTATACTCCTCCTATGGCGATCCGTTACACTTACAAGAGATTTTAGTCCAGGTGGAAGGTGAGAGACATACAGTGTGAGAGGTGGTGTCTGAGAGGTAGTGTAAGTGACGGTGTAAGGAAGG
Source organism: Oreohelix idahoensis (assembly GCA_024509875.1). Lineage (NCBI taxonomy): Eukaryota > Metazoa > Mollusca > Gastropoda > Stylommatophora > Oreohelicidae > Oreohelix > Oreohelix idahoensis. The sequence goes on from JAMPIV010002371.1 coordinate 11,548, forward strand.
AAAATATGAAGAGACCACTTCTGAACTGGACGTCAGCAAAAGAGGCTAGCATTGTACGAAAATATAGTCCCATAGCAGATAGTGCCGTAGGGGAGTAAAGTGTTAGAGACTTCACTATACTAGGTCCAGCATCGAGAGGTGGGAGTGAAGGGTTAGAGACTTCGCTATACTAGGTCCAGCATCAAGAGGTGGGAGTAAAGAGAGACTTCACTATACTAGGCCCAGCATACTAGGACTTCACTATACTAGGTACATCATCAAGAGGTGGGAGTGAAGGGTTAGAGACTTCGCTATACTAGGTCCAGCATCAAGAGGTGGGAGTAAAGAGAGACTTCACTATACTAGGTACAGCATCAAGAGGTGGGAGTGAAGGGTTAGAGACTTCGCTATACTAGGTCCAGCATCAAGAGGTGGGAGTAAAGAGAGACTTCACTATACTAGGTACAGCATCAAGAGGTGGGAGTAAAGAGAGACTTCACTATACTAGGTACAGCATCAAGAGGTGGGAGTAAAGAGAGACTTCACTATACTAGGTACAGCATCAAGAGGTGTCCAGATCAAAAGTTAGAGACTTCACTATACTAGGTACAGCATCAAGAGGTGCGAGTTCACTAGGTAAGAGGTTAAAGAGAGACTTCGCTATACTAGGTCCAGCATCAAGAGGTTGGAGTAAAGAGAGACTTCACTATATTAGGTACAGCATCAAGAGGTGGGAGTAAAGAGAGACTTCACTATACTAGGTACATCATCAAGAGGTGGAAGTGAAGGGTTAGAGACTTCGCTATACTAGGTCCAGCATCAAGAAGTGGGAGTAAAGAGACACTTCCCTATACTAGGTACATCATCAAGAGGTGGGAGTGAAGGGTTAGAGACTTCACTATACTAGGTACAGCATCAAGAGGTGGGAGTAAATAGAGACTTCACTATACTAGGTACAGCATCAAGAGGTGCGAGTGAAGGGTTAGAGACTTCGCTATACTAGGTCCAGCATCAAGAGGTGGGAGTAAAGAGAGACTTCACTATACTAGGTACAGCATCAAGAGGTGGGAGTGAAGGGTTAGAGACTTCACTATACTAGGTACAGCATCAAGAGGTGCGAGTGAAGGGTTAGAGACTTCGCTATACTAGGTCCAGCATCAAGAGGTGGGAGTAAAGAGAGACTTCACTATACTAGGTACAGCATCAAGAGGTGGGAGTGAAGGGTTAGAGACTTCACTATACTAGGTACAGCATCAAGAGGTGGGAGTAAAGAGAGACTTCACTATACTAGGTACAGCATCAAGAGGTGGGAGTGAAGGGTTAGAGACTTCACTATACTAGGTACAGCATCAAGAGGTGGGAGTAAAGAGAGACTTCACTATACTAGGTACAGCATCAAGAGGTGGGAGTAAAGTGTTAGAGACTTCATTATACTAGGTCCAGCATCAAGAGGTGGGAGTAAAGAGAGACTTCACTATACTAGGTACAGCATCACGAGGTGGGAGTAAAGTGTTAGAGACTTCATTATACTAGGTCCAGCATCAAGAGGTGGGAGTAAAGAGAGACTTCACTATACTAGGTACAGCATCAAGAGGTGGGAGTGAAGGGTTAGAGACTTCACTATACTAGGTCCAGCATCAAGAGGTGGGAGTAAAGAGAGACTTCACTATATTAGGTACAGCATCAAGAGGTGGGAGTGAAGGGTTAGAGACTTCACTATACTAGGTACAGCATCAAGAGGTGGGAGTAAAGAGAGACTTCACTATACTAGGTACAGCATCAAGAGGTGGGAGTAAAGTGTTAGAGACTTCATTATACTAGGTCCAGCATTGAGAGGTGGGATGACCAGCTTCCTTCCCCGTTGCCTTTTCCTTCTCTAACTGAGGAGTAAAGTTAGGTACCCATTTACAACTGGGTAGACTGGAGCTGTATGTAAGAAGACGCCAATAAAAGCTAGACGAACAGGCGAGAGCGAGTGGGTGTATTAATTGCTAGAATTTCTTCCTTTATGTCTGGCCGGCTACATTTACCTGGGTGTTCTAGTGCTTGTAGTGATGATAGTGAGTCTGTAAATATCGTAACAGCTTCTGGTGGGTTATCTTCGATTATTTCTAAACTTTTAAGAATTGCTACCATCTCTGCGGTAAAAATCGAAGCCCCTTCAGTTACACTGTAGCTCTTTTTTATTCCCCATTGTGGTATTACAACTCCGGCACCTAGTTGCCCACTATCACCCTTGGATCCATCAGTGTAGACGGCCAGACTTTGTTTAGTTAGTTGATCTATGAACTTTCTACTTATCATTTTGGCTTCCTTATCTTCTATGTTTTGTTTGATCTTTTCAGTAAGTGAGTAGTCTATGATTGGTGTTTTTAGTTCCCAGGGTGGTATTTCGCTTCTTTATTTATTACCACTAGGACATCACTAGGACACAGAGGATGTAGTGTGAGGCTAGTGTGGGTTCCAGCACACATAGGTATTGCTGGCAACGAGTTGGCAGACCAGAACGCCAAGAATGGAAGAACAAGTAAAAACAATATAAGAGCAGGACTGGGAAGGTCGGAGATCAAGAGCCAAGTGAAGATAACTATAAACGAGGAATGGAAGACAACATGGAAGAAAAGTAGAAAAGGCAGACACGCGTTCAAACTGCTGAAAGAACCAACGAGGACGTGCCAGGTCAGAGAAGAATTAAAGATACCATCGAACAAAAAACTGTGGCGTCTCCGACTCGGTGCAGCATACTTCATGGTAGAAGAACCACACTGCCAAGAATGTCAGGAAGAGAATGACATAGACCACTACCTGATCCACTGTAAAAAGTATGAACAACAAAGGCTTGAATTAAAAACTTACTATAGAAATCACAATATAGACTTAACAGGTGATAAGGTTTTAAGTATAGATGCCCCAAGAGATGCCCAATCAATACTTAAAAGATATATACATAAAACAAAGGAAAACATATAAGGTTAGTACTTCAGGAAAAACATCCAACTAAATATAAATTAAGCAGCAAGAACTAACAAAGCATTAACAAAAAACTAACTACTCATAGGACAATGAAAGACAACGAGGTATAGAAAAAAATAGGGCAACAACTCAAAATGAACAAATACTAATACAAATTAAAACCAAGCGTAAAGGACAATAGTTATCTATAAACAATACAAAAAAGTAAATAAAATTGACAACTACTAATATAAATAAAAATCAGCAACTGCAAAAGACAATAGTTAATTAAATTGAATACAAATTAGTAAATAAAATGACACTAAATACCCCAATTATAACCAAATTTCAGGTTGAACAGGGTAGACCAAGATGGAACGAGAAGAGGCAATAACGGTCAGATGTTAAGTGCCGATCTACACCCATCATAACAACAACAAGAACGAGAGCAAGTGGGAAGTTACACTGCTTAACTCCAACTATATGGAAGCATACATTGTTTTGGCATTCATTCAACTCGGCGCACTTCCAAAAAGCGTCTAAACCAAACAGGGGTGGGTGTAAGTTCTATGTGTCAGATGATGGACACTTTTTTTGTTCTCACTTTAATATTAGGCTTCCATTTTGAATGTCTTATACAACATTATACAAATTTGCGCATATCAAAGGCATTAAAAGATGAGAGGCCCCGGGTTCGATTCCCAGTTGAGGGAATATAATTTATGGAAATTTATTTTCAGAACATAATGGTGTCATACTCCCCGCTTGTCTTCTTGGTAGTTAGATCGGAGGCCTAGCCTTCTGGGATAAGGGTGAAAAAATAGAAGGTCCCGTGTGCAAGTTGCGCACGTTAAAAATCCCACGGCAGTTGAAAATCGTAAAGAGTAAGCCTATAAGGCCGCTGCCCTGGCAAAATTTAAAAATTAGAAACCTCCCTACCACAAAAATATTTATAGAATGTGTGATTCCTATATACATACATTGGGATTCTCGCCGGTGCTACGGAGTTCGTGCACTGTGCTGAGATCCTCCTTCTGTGATCTAAGGGAGGAGATCCGAAGACTGATGGAGTTGTCCGTGTGCAATGAAGATAGCCCTTAAAAACCCAACCCAACCAAACCTCTGTCTCTCTCTCTCTGGTTGTCCAACGCTAAACTTGGGAGAGAAGGGATTGAAAATGGCACCCACTTAACCGTCTACGAGAGTTGAGTTACGAATCGGAGTGTTATTATTCAGCTTGTGGCCTACAAACCGTGTCATAATCTGAGAGACTCGGGCACTCCATGCCAGATCCTGTGACCATCAAACTCTTGAGTTATCAAACGTTACCCAGTCAATAAAGGGGGAATAAAACTACGTAAATAAATCTTCAAACAAGCATGGGAAACAAAGAGCCAAGGATCCAGACCCCGAGGACGACCCAGAGTCCGCTGGGAGGACAACATTAGACAATCTTTGAAGGACCGAGGACTAGAATGGAACCAGGCCAGGAGGAAGACAGCCGATAGAATAGTCTGGCGCTCTCTCTTCCAAACCTCTACACCTCACGGTAGAAGGGGAACGACTAAGTAAGTAAATAAATCTTCAAGTAGCTTCCGGTTGTCTACCCACTTCAGTGTCTAATTCTATGTAGCTCTATTTCTGGATATTTGTTTATGACTTTCTGTACACAACACAGCGATCATGTCTGACACAACTGGGACAGGATAGAGAGACGGCCTGACAAAGGCACAATCATGAAAGAAAGAAAACAGAACAAAGAAGAATGCAAGATGGCAGGAATGAAAGACAAGAGAACAATGAAGAAAGATAGTCAAACACAAAGAGGAACAAGGAAAGATGGAATGATGAGTGATGTAGTGGTGTTTGATGGTATTGTATGATGATGATATTACTAAATGTAATTGTATGAGGCCAGCTGTGAAGGCTCCTGAGATAAAATGTAGTGGTGAATTGTCAGAAGGCCTTTCTTGCTACCACTACGACCTCACACTTAATTTTTTTAATGAATGTGGCTACGTAAAGTGTCTAGGGTTATGTTATGTAGTGTGGTGTAATAGGTTATAGATATACCCACAGATATTTAACAAGACTAATAATATTAATAAATGTTAAAATACACTGAACTAACTCACGTGTGTAAAATTTCTTGATAGAATTATATTACATTTATTTTGTTCTGTATCAATTTTTTAGGTTGACCACTTAAAAGGATTTAGAGATTATGAACAGAAATGCATGGAATATTATATCATAAATACAATAGTGTACATATATATGTACTATACTAGTTAGTTTTATTAAAATGTTCTAGTAGTCATCTACTTGGGAGGATAGTTACTGTTTGTGCTGTTGGGGTGGCCTCATCACACCTGTCTATATTGACTACACAGTGTCCAGAAAATGGTGGGAATTTTTATGGGGTATTAGTAACTAAACTGCGTTGGTGAATGTCCAGCAGACCAGAGGCTCACTCATCTGGTAGTTGTAGCTCTGGTGCTGAAATCAGGTGGTCCCACCTCTCCGTGCTGGCGGGCAATAATGGTGGTCTCTGTCACAAGTACTGCACAGATACACTCGAGTAAAGTCACCAACTGAATAGACACTGCTTTGTTGACGACAGAAACTCCCAGCTCAGATTATGAATAAATAACACAGAATTGCTAGCAAAACTCAGCTGAGCTGCTGGCTATAGTATGGCGTCCCTAAACTTCTTACACTTTCGTTCATATGGAATTCACCACACTTTAAAATCTGTGTCTATCACTGAACAACTATTGAGAAATGACCCCAAATCCGCGTCTAAGCGCCGACAATATGCTTGTCTGTGGCCAATCACTGCCTAGGTTTATTTTAAATTTCAAATTCCTACACTAAAGTCATTTCAGTCATGCTTCAGTCAAGTATGGATGTTTATCTGTTAGTCTGTCCGTCTCTACTTGTGTTTCTACAAAATGTACTCGATTTTTGAACCAACCTTTCTCTCCCCTCCAAAATTTTGTCGTTAAAAGTTATTTTTAGACACAGCCACCACCCAAAAACCCTCTCCTCCATACTAAGTAAATTTGAACACCTGCTCCCAAGGTCGTGTTTTTTTTTGCAATTAGCGACACTTTTAGATTCCATACAGTCAGTCGATGATGTGAACAACACTGTCTTTTGTCATTATCTTCAATATTATCTATCCGTTTGTAAAATTAAGACCATATTAGTTCACTGCTCAGAATGGGCCATCTGGCCAGCTAATTTTTATATTCCTAACATTAATATTAAGAAAAAATTACTTTTTAATTTTTGTAATATTCCTAACATCTGCGTTTAGCCGCTGAATTCAAATCAAGGGCTTGGTATCGCGCAAAAGCGTCCAATAAATGACTGTGGCGTAACATATCTATGGTCCCTTCTGTCGAGTTGCTTACTTTTTATGTCAACTTGGGAAACGTGACTTTTCTCCGTTTCCCCCCCAATTGCGTCTCCTTAGCCTTTCCAGTCATATTTTTTTCCTTTTTGATCCGCCGTTCCCCTCCTGTCTAGCAAGTCAATTTTTATGGAGGGTGATGACCCGCGGTCTAGGCGATCATGTACATCAGCAGCCTACGCATTATGTTTTTATCCTTAAATGTTATCTTTGGAGGGATCTTACCGTTGTATCTCTGTCAATTTCACTACACATCTCCCCCCTTGAAAACATGCCTATGGCAAGTTCCAAAACCAGCGATACACATAGGTAAAATTACTCCTCACGTCTGCCACTACTCTAATTTTGATCACAGGGGTGCCGACTGAGGAAATCTGCACCGACATTCAATTTGCCTGGGATATATTGGATACTAAACTGATAAGGTTGAAGCAATAAAGACCACCTCAGCAATCTTGCGTTTTCATGCTTAGCCTGAGACAAGAACACGAGAGGCTGATGGTCCGTCTCCACCACAAATGTCCTACCATACAGATAGATTTGAAACTTCTTTATTGCCCAGATTAATGCTAAACATTCTTTTTCGCTTGTGGAGTATCCTTGTTCCGCCTTATTCAATTTGCGGCTTGCATAAGCGACTGGTTTAAGTTCCCCATCAGGTGAAGATGATCTTTGCAACAAAGCCCCTCCGAGTCCTACATTACTTGCATCGGTTCTTAAGACAAGGTCCTGTGTCAAATCAGGCAGTTTGAGAATAGGCTTGCTAGTGAGTTTTTCTTTTAACTCTTGGAACGCTAGTTCACATTGTGCAGTCCAAATAATTTTATCTGGAAGTCCCTTGCGAGTCAGATCAGTCAGAGGAGCACAAATAGCGTTAAAATTCTTGATGTATTTCTGATAAAATCCGCATAACGACACAAATGATCGCACGTCCTTTTTTGTTTGCGGCCTAGGTGCTCTCTGCAGTTTTTCCAAATTCTTAGGATCAGGGGTCATATTACCCTGATATACCGTGTGTCCCAAGAATTCCAACTCTTTGCATCCAATACAACATTTTGTTGGCCTAGCAGTTAAGTTCGCCTCCTGAAGTCTATCAAACAACATCTCCAGAGCTTCAATGTGTTCTTCAAATGTCTCGGTGGCGACGAGAATATCATCCATGAAATTAGTGATACATGGGTTATTCAGGGGATCCAACAATTTTCGCATCATCCTTGAAAACACACTCGGAGCATTTTTCAGTCCGAATGGTAGCATATTGAATTCATAATGTCCATCCGAAGTGCTAAAAGCCAAATAAGGTCTCACTTCAGGCTTCACTGGGATCTGGTAATAGCCTTTACTAAGATCCACCTTTGAAAAGTATTTTGCTTTGTTCAGTCTGGCAAATAACTGTTTTGTGTCTGGTAATGGATCCACTTGTCCTTCTGTGACAGCATTCAGTTTCCTGTAATCTATGCACAGTCTGTGTTCCCCAGACGGTTTTCTCAACAAAACGACACTAGAACTAAAAGACGATTCACTGTGCGAAATAATCCCCTCCTTCAACAAATACTCTATTTCTTCCTTCAATGCCTTCTCCTTCGCGAACGGAATAGAATAGGCTCTCATACAGATTGGGTTTGAGTCTACCAGTTTCATGTCATACTGTAGCAAATTTGTATGGCCTGGTTTATCTGTTAATACCTCTGTATGTTCCTCCAGAACCTTTTGAACGCTCTCCCTCTGGTTTTTAGTCAGGTGCTTACTGACTTTTACCTGTGCTGCTGTTTCACAAGGATGTAATGGGTATTCATGTGAGGTGAGTGGTTCCTTTTGCATCTGGGTTGCAATAGCCAAGGTCAATAAGGGGGTGCTTTCCTGGAGTGGTCTGTCCAGATACTTCTTTAACAGGTTTACATGATAAACTTTTTCCTTCCCCTTTTTGTCAATTTTATAGTTTGTTCTAGACACCTTCTCTAGAACCGTATATGGACCTTGCCAACCAATTTGTAATTTATTCTGGCTTCCGGGTAGTAGAAGCAGCACCTTCTCTCCGACTGCCAGTTCCCTGTCCTTTGCCTTCCTATTAAAATATGCTGCATGTTTCTTCCTGGCTTGCTTCAAATTATCATTTGCCAGTTTCCATCCAGCTTTCAAACGAGTGGTCAGTTCGTTCACATATTGATAAGATGAGGTAACAGTCTCTTCCGCCTTCTCATCTGTCCAGGTCCTTAATAGGGCTTCTAATGGACCTTTTATTGGCCTCCCAAATAGCAGAGTTGCGGGAGCCATCCCGGTTGAACTATGTGGTACCTCCCGGTAAGCAAACAATGCGGCGGGCAGGAATTGATCCCACAGATCCGGTTTTTCGTGTGCCAGCTTTCTCAGGATAGAAATGAGAGTCCCGTTGAACCTCTCTACCTGGCCGTTCCCTTGTGGATGGTACGGACTACAATGAAAGTGTCTGGCTTGAAATAGCTTAAAAACTTCTTCCGTTAGTTTCCCCTTGAACTGAGAACCATTATCCGTCAAGATTTGATGCGGGAATCCTAATCGGGTAAATATTGTAAGTAGTGCCTCTGCTACATGTTTTGAATCAATTGATGGCAGGGCTACCGCCTCTCCCCACATAGAACAAGTGTCCACCAGAGTAAGGATGTAACTGTTCCTCCTCTTGGTCCGAGTGAGAGGTCCTACAATATCCACTGCAACCCTCTCAAAAGGTGTTCCCACTATGGGCATTTCCCCTAGAGTTGCAGGAGCAGTCCAGTGCTTTGGAGCTACCCTTTGACATTCTGGGCAGGATTTGACATATCCTTTTATATCCTCCGTTATCCCTGGCCAGAAGTAATGACAAGCTATACGCTGTCCTGTGGCGCTGATCCCCATGTGACCACTGAAGGGAATCGCATGCCCGAGTTCCATCACTTTATCTCTATATGAAGTGGGAAGAACCAGCTGGTTGTGACCATTTGTTCCAGTTTCGGCCTTCCTGTATAAGAGTTTGTTCTTCATGAAATATTCCCCCTTGCTCGGAGGTGTGTGGCATTTGGGCAATTTTTTAAAACAGGGCTTGAGTGTCCTATCCTCAGCCTGCGCCTTCCTCATCTCCTCTGGATGAGCGTTTATAGGTTCACCTTCTTCCTCCTTCTTCTGTGACCTGGTCTGCACTGTCGCCATGATCACAGGTTTCTCGGGATTCCCCAAGAAGACGTATCTACACCCCAATATCAGAGGGTAGATTGGTTCATCTATCACTGCTGCTCTGATTTCTCCTTCCACATAGCGAGTTTTCACCGTTATCCTTGCGATGGGGAAGTGTCATGAGTGGTATGTCCTTAGTCGCCCCTTGTATTTCCACTGTTTCTGTGGTATACTGACTTGGGTCCACTAGGCTAGACTTCACAACTGAATCATAATCCAAACCTGTATCATAAAGGCACCTTATGGTGACCCCATTACAAATAAAATCCTCACAAACTGGGGGGTGATAAGGTTCCTGTTGTCCCTTAGGATTAACCTTTAATCTTTGCGTCCCCGACTTCATTGCAGCAATGTTTGAAGGTTTCCTTCTACAAAATTCGGTGTTATGGTTATCCTTCTTGCACCATTTACACCATCTTTTTCCTTGGTTCAACGGTTTTTCTTTCATTGAACTTTTGGTCATTGAACTGTGAGTTTCTGTCGCGATAGTCATTTCTTGGCCGCTCAAAGTTTGTCCTACCTTTATTTCCCTGCTCTCTATTATCAAATTTGTTAAATTGCTGTGGAGCTTTAAAATTGTCTATGTGCTTCTTCTTAGCACCACTTACCTCTGCCTGGGCTGCCTGATACCTCTCAGCAACATTTAAAATTTCCCCAACTTCTCTGCACCTTGTTCCATGAGAAATTTTCTCATGTCTGGAGCCATGGACTCTCTCAATTGCTCAATCATGATCATTTCTTTAAGATCTTGGGTCTTCCCCAGAGCCGTCCATTTCTCCAAATAGGTTTCTAGTCTAGCAGAGAATTGGTGGTATGTCTCCCCAGACAACAGTTTGGCATTTCTAAATTTCTTACGATAAAATTCACCATTCTTCTCGTACCTTAATAACAAAGCCTGCTTTAACATGTCATAATTGTCTTGGTCTTCCCTGTTCATTTTGGCAAATACTTCATAAGAAGTACCCCTCAATCCCTGTGATAGCTTTAAACTCCACCTCTCTCTCTCTAACCCATATGTAGTAGCTAATAACTCAAAACGTCCTAGGTACCCCTCTATGTCATCGTCTTTTTCAACAAAATGGTCTAAATGAAACCCCATAGCTGAGTTTGAGGCTCCCATACTGGGCGAAGCATCTGAGGCAAAAGGGCTGGCACCATTTTCAGGAGCCGGGCCTTGTAATTCCAGCTCCCTTAGTCGTAATTCGTGCTCCCTCTGCAACCTTCTATCTTCTGCCTCCCTTTCGGCCTTTTTATCTTCTGCCTCCCTTTCGGCCTTTTTATCTTCTGCCTCCCTTTCGGCCTTTTTATCTTCTGCCTCCCTTTGCTGTCGTTTTTCTTCTGCCTCAATCTGCAGCCTCTTAATGTCTCTATCAGCCTCTAACTTCTTCTCTTCAACCAACCTGTCAGACTCCAATTTTCTTTCAGCCTCTTTTTCTAATCTCCTTTCTTCCCGTTCAATATATTTATCACATTCAGCCGTTACGTATTGAATTAAAATTTGACCATCCATTCCCATCTCCTTCGCGGTGAGCACAGCAGCTGATCTAAATTTTGCCAGCTCCGCCATACTTTTTAGACAATATAACAATATACAAGCTAAATCTCTAACCAGTAAATACACTAAGTACTTCTTATGACTATAGTCTAACTAATTCTAACTAACCAGTTAACTAATTAATTATTACTGGCTGTGAAGATTCACCAACTTTTATCTACAGGGACACTTTTAATGTTAAAGGGAATTTTACAATTTATTTCCCTACTCTTATTTCTCCCACCAGGAGATCCTAATATTACTGTTGGGCTAATTATCCCCGGACAAGACCCCAATATTGTAGTGGTGTTTGATGGTATTGTATGATGATGATATTACTAAATGTAATTGTATGAGGCCAGCTGTGAAGGCTCCTGAGATAAAATGTAGTGGTGAATTGTCAGAAGGCCTTTCTTGCTACCACTACGACCTCACACTTAATTTTTTTAATGAATGTGGCTACGTAAAGTGTCTAGGGTTATGTTATGTAGTGTGGTGTAATAGGTTATAGATATACCCACAGATATTTAACAAGACTAATAATATTAATAAATGTTAAAATACACTGAACTAACTCACGTGTGTAAAATTTCTTGATAGAATTATATTACATTTATTTTGTTCTGTATCAATTTTTTAGGTTGACCAGAACTTAAAAGGATTTAGAGATTATGAACAGAAATGCATGGAATATTATATCATAAATACAATAGTGTACATATATATGTACTATACTAGTTAGTTTTATTAAAATGTTCTAGTAGTCATCTACTTGGGAGGATAGTTACTGTTTGTGCTGTTGGGGTGGCCTCATCACACCTGTCTATATTGACTACACAGTGTCCAGAAAATGGTGGGAATTTTTATGGGGTATTAGTAACTAAACTGCGTTGGTGAATGTCCAGCAGACCAGAGGCTCACTCATCTGGTAGTTGTAGCTCTGGTGCTGAAATCAGGTGGTCCCACCTCTCCGTGCTGGCGGGCAATAATGGTGGTCTCTGTCACAAGTACTGCACAGATACACTCGAGTAAAGTCACCAACTGAATAGACACTGCTTTGTTGACGACAGAAACTCCCAGCTCAGATTATGAATAAATAACACAGAATTGCTAGCAAAACTCAGCTGAGCTGCTGGCTATAGTATGGCGTCCCTAAACTTCTTACACTTTCGTTCATATGGAATTCACCACACTTTAAAATCTGTGTCTATCACTGAACAACTATTGAGAAATGACCCCAAATCCGCGTCTAAGCGCCGACAATATGCTTGTCTGTGGCCAATCACTGCCTAGGTTTATTTTAAATTTCAAATTCCTACACTAAAGTCATTTCAGTCATGCTTCAGTCAAGTATGGATGTTTATCTGTTAGTCTGTCCGTCTCTACTTGTGTTTCTACAAAATGTACTTGATTTTTGAACCAACCTTTCTCTCCCCTCCAAAATTTTGTCGTTAAAAGTTATATTTAGACACAGCCACCACCCAAAAACCCTCTCCTCCATACTAAGTAAATTTGAACACCTGCTCCCAAGGTCGTGTTTTTTTGTGCAATTAGCGACACTTTTAGATTCAATACAGTCTGTCGATGATGTGAACAACACTGTCTTTTGTCATTATCTTCAATATTATCTATCCGTTTGTAAAATTAAGACCATATTAGTTCACTGCTCAGAATGGGCCATCTGGCCAGCTAATTTTTATATTCCTAACATTAATATTAAGAAAAAAAGTACTTTTTAATTTTTGTAATATTCCTAACATCTGCGTTTAGCCGCTGAATTCAAATCAAGGGCTTGGTATCGCGCAAAAGCGTCCAATAAATGACTGTGGCGTAACATATCTATGGTCCCTTCTGTCGAGTTGCTTACTTTTTATGTCAACTTGGGAAACGTGACTTTTCTCCGTTTCCCCCCCAATTGCGTCTCCTTAGCCTTTCCAGTCATATTTTTTTCCTTTTTGATCCGCCGTTCCCCTCCTGTCTAGCAAGTCAATTTTTATGGAGGGTGATGACCCGCGGTCTAGGCGATCATGTACATCAGCAGCCTACGCATTATGTTTTTATCCTTAAATGTTATCTTTGGAGGGATTTTACCGTTGTATCTCTGTCAATTTCACTACAAGTGATAAGGAAAAAGACAGACAGAGGGACAAGGATAAAAAGAAAGAAAAAGGGACGCAAAGGAATGTGTAACCGGGAGTTGAGCTTTGGAGTCAGTAGAGAGGTTAAGTATGAAGTTAAACTTTATGAAATTTGAATGGGACCGAAGATGCATCAAAAGTGAGGAATGCAGTAAGCGACCCATCACTTGACTGCTTGCGTCAGGGTCAGCGAACCAGAGCTGACCAAGACCCTACTCCACTTCCAAGTGGTGGTCCTGGAAACAGGCTGCATCACTGCAGTCTGGCTGAGAGAGTAGAGATCGAAGAGGGAAGGCTACCCGGTCCCAAAAATGCCGTGCCGAAAACGGATGTGGCGGGCCGAAAGGCGCAGATATCGCAGCTTTGCTGTAAACGGCGACACAATGTAACAAACGTTCTTTTTAGGATGAACGCATAAGAAGAAAGAAGAAATTTGAACGGGAAATGTGCGGTTATATTGCGTTGACATTGGAAATAATAGAGTGAAAGTTTGTGGTTTTTGACTAAGGGAGCCTACGCTGTAAGTTGTGCCCCTTGAGAAAAGTATTAGATTGTGTGTATGAAAGTCGCGATGTAACAAAATATGGTTCACGATTTTTGAATAACATTATAGAATGTACTAAGGGAAATAGGGATATATGGAATAGGGACTTAGCGAAGGAGGTAATAATATTATGGTGTCCCTTTGGTGTTTCGGTGAGTTTTCTTTTGGATGAAGTCGCACGGGGTTTCTGAAGCGAACAGTCCGTGACAATGAATGAGTTGTAAGTTGAAAAAGTTGTAATAAGAAATTGAGGAAAGAAGTTAGTCAGTTGGATTTGAGATGTCAAAAGTAGCAGTAGCATAGGTTTGGGAATGTTTTCTCCCATGTATTAAAATGTTAGAGGAAGTTGAGGGGAACTGCGGTATAAAAATAAAACCTAGGTACTTCCCTGAAGGCGAAGCATCGAAATCCTATCACTATTTTCAGCCAAGCGTCCATCAGATAGTGATAGGATTTCGATGCTTCG
>JAMPIV010002372.1:0-392269 GCA_024509875.1 Oreohelix idahoensis
AAGCAGACATTAGCATTGCTCTCTTAGCACCCCAAGGATAGGGTCAATCGAGCGGTTCAATGGTACGCTCATCTCTATTCTCAGAAAGCTGGCAAGTGGAAAAACTGAAACATGGGATGCATGACTTACTCCGCTGCATTATTTGCTTATCGGAAAGTCCCACACAATTCCACAGGAATGGCAACCGGGCCACATTTGTTGTTTGGTTTGGCCTATAAAAAGGTCCACTGGAAAGCATTGCTGCGGACTTGGACATATTAGAAGCTAGAGGAAAGTGTCACCTCAATCAATTCGGTAATGTAAATGAGTTGACAACTCGACTGAAAACGGGCTGGAAATTGGCTAATGACAATCTTTCATAGAGCCAAAAGAAGCTTACTGAATACTATAACAAGAAAGCACAGGATAGGGTACTTGCCTGATCTGGAGAAAAAAAAGTGCTTCTTACTATTGCCCAGCAGTAATCACACAGACCCCCCCCCCCCCACCTGGGGCCCTGATTGGTTGGCAGGTCCCATATAACGTGCAAGAGAAATTATCACAGGACTAAATTAACAAAATTGACAGAGAGGGAAAAGAAAAGGTGTACCAATGTCAATCTGTTGAATGAAATATTATGACAGGACATCAACGAGGTAGCCCATAAAGATGACTCTGGCCATCGGCAAACCGAAATGAAGACATGAACCACTAAACCTCAATAGAGTATCCATTAAGAACCCGGACTGAGACATAATGAACCAGTCAAAATAAGTTACTCAGTTAACTCAGGAGCCTAGAAGGAGCAAGTTAAAAAAAGGTACTGGAAAACACATGCAGAGGTGTGAACTGATAAACCAGGATGCACCAAATTAATTGACAAAATGATATGAAGGTCCTCGATCCAACACCGATCTGTATGAAGACCTACCCTATACCATATAGCCCAAGGCAACAGGCATTTGAAGGAGGAAATTGAATAATTTGTTGCAAGAACAAAATCACTCCAAGTCAGAATCACCTTACAGTTCAAGTGTTGATAACTGTTTGAGAAAACCAAGTGGAGAACACCGACTCTGTATCGATTTACCGGAAATTGGAATGCGATCAACTGGAACCCAAGCAGAACCATTACCGTATACCATACAGGCTGTTCTCGACGCAAATTACGGCGAATTAATTCCTCTAACAGGTCGATTTAAGTAAGGGATATTAACAGTTTCCTGTCCAAACCCGAGATCCGACACATGCTGGCCTTTTTAGCACTTCGAAATAATAATAATACTAAATTCTTAAGCACCAACACGCCGCATAAGGCAGAAACCAGTGCTCTCCAGGTTGTTCGTTGTGATCGACCACTCTCTTAGATCTTGCACATATTTACTTCGGATGGCCACTACGATTCAATGTACTACCATTCGGGTTAAAAAACGCACCACGAGTATTTTCAAAGGTGATGCAATGAAATTTGCTGAGTGCCCTTGAAAAACATCATACCATCACCAACTTTATGGATTGGACATTCTCATTGCCACAGAAACAGTTGAGGAGCATTCTACATTCCCCTATCACTGGTACTGGATAAGACTCAGAGAGGCAGGTTGGACTGGCTCGTCCCACAAAGTGTGTAATTGGACTGTCAGGATTAAGACTTTTTGGACATACAATTTTTGTCAGGGAATCATGTCACCTGATCCCAAAAATATAGAAAAAGTTTAGGTATGCAACTAGACCAACAGACAAAAAAAGATTTGAGGTCGTTGTGGTATCGATTAGGTGTAATTCCTATCAAAAATACATCAAAGTGCTTCAAACACCGTATTGCGCACCTTTGAACGGATCTGACAAAGAAAGGAAACACCTGACACAACTAAAAGTGGACAGCAGAGTGTGAGCCTGCATATTCAAGAATTGAAGCATAAACTCCACTATTATATGCCTATTCTGAAGTTGCCAGATATGACACAAGAATTTATAGTACGGACTGATGCAAGCAATTTAGGAATTGGTGCAGCGCTTTTACAAAAATCTCAGACCCAGACTGAGAAACTGTTTCCTGTTGCGTATGCCAGCCGCAAGTTAAACGCTGCAGAAAGGAATTACTCTACTATAGAGAGAATGTTTAGCATTGGTGTGGGCCATCAATAAGTTTCAACCCTATTTGTATGGCAAGCCATTTGTGGTCCAGTGCGGTCATCAACCCCTGTCATTCCTGGCTTCATCACGTCATGCAAATAGTCGCTTGCTAAGATGGTCATTATTGATTCAGCCATATTCCTTCACCATTGAATATATTCCTGGAAAACAGAATGTGGGCGCGGATTTTCTCAGTCGCCATCCCACAGAGCTAGGGCAGGATAGAAGGAAGGAAAACTAACCTCGGAATGGTCGATTTGCAACTGTATTGTACCCAATAGTTAAGCTAGATATCATCCAGCTTAAAGTATGGGGGAGCAATGTCGCAAAATTGGTTTCAATACATTGCAAACGCGGCTTCGTGTAGTTTTACAAACCATTCACTGATCGATTATCACAGGACCGGCCGCTTACAAAATGGCGGTGTATCGACAAAATGTCGATGAGACCTCGGCAATCGGCAATGATAAATAAAAGCATAATGGAATCATTGTGAAAAGGATTTCACCTTTTAGTCCAGGAGAGGATTGAGTATAACTGTATATAAGGAAAAACGGTAGGAAGTTATCCTTTACGGAGATATATTCGTATTACGGCTGCCCACAGTTACGCTGAAAGCCTGTAAACCCACTTCTGTTTCTAAATACTAAAATCAACAAATAACAGTTTTTGGGAAATTACATGGATAGGAATATAGAGATATATGGGCTGTATAAAACAAGATAAGATGGAACAGTATGGATAATATATAAGCCGAGGATGAGTAAGGGAAAGTTTCAGTCAACGCACAGATCGGGTGTAATCGCTGTTTCGGGAAAGGATTTCAGCCCGAGTCTTAGGCTGTGACGTCAGTGCTCTCCGATACGTCCGCCAGAGTTTTATAAGAGCGGAGCGTAAACTGAAAGGAAACACCCTGAACTTAGGTTTGAGAATAACTGACGGCAGAAGATCGCCACAACGCTAAGTCCATCTTAAGTGTGAGCTGATCGCCAGAAGTTTTTCAGTCAGTGTCTGGAGTCTGAGGGTTCCATGAGCTAACTCAAACCAGACTGTCTAGTATCAGAAGAGTGTGTTGTTCATCATAGGCAATCCCACAAAAGTGCAGGACCCCAACGAGTGAACCACAGCTGGTCATTGATATTCCTATAGCTGGGTCTACCAAGTCTGATATCTACAGTCAGCATTGCCAAGTTGAAAAGATAAATGTCATTTAAGACACTGACCACCTAATATGAACCAACAACCAATAGTTGTGATATGAAACAAAGCTACCACAGTATTCAAATCATAATTCAGTCAAAGGATGACAGTAATGTGTAAAGTCAGAAGACTAATAGAACAGTGATACAGTAAAAGTGATTTCAATTTTCATTAACTTTTACTTTTCAAGATCCTGAAGTCTCAAAGAAACAAGACTACTTATTAACATTGCTGAGTGACGGTTTTTAGTGAATATATTTTCTTCCAGGACAGAAAATCCTAACAAAAAAATTACTTTGGAAATAATAGTAATTATGTGAATATTTTTCCTATATTATAAATGCACATTTCCATATAGCAGAAATAGACGATCAGTGTATATATTAAAAGAGTTAATTTTACCTGAAGACTTATTCACTTTGTACACTTGTGTTTAAAGTGAATGTTCATTTTATTTATCCCTAGACATTAAGTAATCATAAGATAGTCACAGGGAGGAGTCACCTTGAATCCTGGTACAACTTCGTACCAACTGGTTCAGGGTTTTCTCATTCTGACTTTTCCTATGATATCACTACACCAGTGCTTATTTCTAAGACTGGGGTAGTACTTGTAAGACCAGAACTCTTTACTGGTATACTATCCTGGTAGCATATGAGATACCTGGTTATCCATCTACCAACCTTATTCTTAGCTAAATAATTAAATTTAAATAACCTCCCGCTACAACCAAACTCACCAGCAGATTGACTTCGTTATAATAATCAACTATGAGAAAGCAACATTTTGGAATAGATTATCAATGACAGGTCTGTGATGTGGTGAATTTGGTAGACATGACAGGGGACCCGAAAGTAGTAAGACCTTTTATGATCATGAAGGATGGCCAGATGAGTTTTAAAATGACCTGTAAAGGGAATATCTTATGTGTCATGCAGTAGTGTTCTACATGAGGGTGGGGGGAAACCCCTACCAAAATGAGACGCTTATTTGCAGCTGGTTGGCATGGAAATGCTAAAATAAATTACTTCTGATTGAAGGTTCCCTCAACGGAGAAATATGTGATTGGGAGCGAAATTTCACTACAGCACTGTAAGACTACTTCACTGCATTTCCATCTCGTCAAAGAGAAATCTCAGACTGCTAGGATAACGAATAGAATTAGGATTCCAGTAGAGGACAGGACAGTGTACTAGAGGATCTACTAAAATTAGAAAGGATAAAACCTAAACTTTAGTACTGGAAGTCGCAAGTCCTCGGAACCTACCTTAAGCGAGAATAGTTGGAAGTATAATCAGTAACCCTAACCACCTGAAAGATGGTATATTAAAACAGTTGCTCGACAATACTCGGACGTTTCCTGTACAAAAATCAGTAAGTTGTAATACGTACATTTTAGCATTTTATATTTTGCATTTGACATATATAAATGGCTTGTGGATGCAGTTGCAACAGTGTGGTGGATTTAGATGTTATGAACTGTTGTTGTTATGTATTTATATTGTACTGAATGAGGTCAGCTGTGAAGGCCCCTGAGTATACCAATTTTTAAGGTGTGTTCTCAGAGGGACTTTCTGCTACCACCTTATGATCTTATTCATTCTTATTCTTGACTAGTATGTATGATGACTACGTCTAATGTCTAGGGTTATGGACATGTGGTGTTATGGTACTTTAATACTTAAACACACACACATAAACAAATATTAATGTCTATGATCAAATGAACTAACTCCAGGTTTGAAATTTTGGTTTTAAACTATTTTTTACAATTTTATTTTACCCTGAACCTAGTATTCTTCTGGTCGGGACTTTCAACTTAAATGAAATCAATTTATATACATATATGCAAGGCAATGTTTTCACAAAAGGGACAATCTGTCCAAACCACACATATTTTAAAATCTAATAATGGTGTTAAAATATTTCTAATACTACTGTTAAACTAGCACTGGATGGCGGGTCGGGATTCTATAATCACTTCCATGTCTTTATTTCACAACTTTTAATTTTAATTTCTTGGTTGGAAATAGTTTTATTTATTTCAGTTAGGGAAACACTAATTTTCGTTGATGAACGATCATGTGCCAGATTATATACTTATCTAGCACATGTAGTAGTTGTCAGTTGTCACTCTGGCCAATGGCCACTGTTGTACTTGTCCAAAAGTAATAGGGTAGACAGCGTGTACACCTATCACTACTGGAATACAAAGTCTTCTCAAATTCACCACTCAGAAATCTGGCACCGGACTAGTGCCAGACAAAAACCCCTGTAACATGAAATTATGTTTCCTTGTTTACATCAGGTTTAATCTACTATTTCCACAAATTATAATACATGCAAAATAAAAGACCTGGGTCAGATCTATCTGACCAACCCAACTCATCCACATAACAAGGTGTACCAGTTTTTTCACATTCCTCTCCTCTAATGGATTCCTGTATCTGCCATATTATCATTAATCTCTTTTTTTTCATACAATAAGGTGGGTGATATGTTTCCACCTGACCACCTAAGAAAACATGTGTATTCTACATCTCTGGTAATTTGTTATAAGATAAACCAACCTCTAGGCCCTGCAGAAGTCAGCTAGGGACCTCGACTATGTACTTACTGTCGCAATATTTTTCATTTGGCAGTATCTCTCACTCACATTTTTAAATAAAATATTAATAATTTCTGCCTTACCACGAATTCAATGAATAAACACAGGAACGATGACCATGGCACAGATTCAGCTTTGCTGCTGGCTTAACTCTGAATTTGTTTAAGTATTTACTTTAGTTTTAGTTAAAATTCATACTTCAGTACATCGTCCTGGCTGAGGGACAGTATTTCTGCAAATGGCGACGAGCCTTCTAAGTTTTCAGTAATATTAAATGTGTTGGCCAATGAGATCGGACGACCTCCAATTTTGATTTGAATTTGAAAAATAAAGCCAAAATTACAGCCCAATTTCGGGGTACCTCTGTCTGTCGGTCCGTCCCGATCTTGGCGTTAGTTAAAAATAGACTTGCTTTTTGGCCTAATACATTTGCCTCTCACTCCTAAAGTTCCCCTCTTGGACTTTGACCCTCCCTCTTCTGCTTCTTTTCAACAACGCGTGCAAAAAATTGTCACCGATAGTGAATGCAAAAACGAGGGTCTGCTTGTCAGTCTGTACGAACCTATACAGTATTTTGTCAATATCGTTAGTATTAATGGGGCAATTTTGAAAATTGTAACATAATATTTATCAGGAGATCATATTCTATCAAACTAATTAGGTTTTATGGCCCCATTCCCAGTAATAATGAATTCCATATATTTTCCATATTATTTGGCAATTTATACTTTTATATAAATACGCCATTTTGTCCCCTCTCCCCGTTGTTCAAACTGAAACCACAAGTCGTTACGTCAGAAAAATACGCTACTTGGCAGACACTGCGCTGTGTGTGTGGTTATATATGTCAAACTGCGTGCAAAATTACACTGATATTTAGCTTCAAACATGTTATGGAAAAAGAATTACGCCTCGTTTTGTTTCAAACATTTCCTGTTTAATGTTACCCTACGTTAAGGTCTATCAATACACGACGCGTTTGCAGGCGTGGCGAAGACGAAACCTCACAACTCCACTAATTTTTATTTCTACATTATTTTGATTTTATAAATACTACTAATGGGATCGGTGTATCAATGTATATCATCACAAACAGGATGGTAACTTCATCACTTAAAATGACTTGTCTCATGAACCACCACTGCAAAAGTCGGTGACTGCTTGGTGCGAGTTTCCTCACAAGAAACCAACAGCAGTGGTGGTCTTATGCTTTAAAGGGAACAAGAATTGGATGATGATATTGTCACAGTATATTAACTACACTTTCATGACATTGTCCTCTTATTGGTTTACATACAACTGCGAGAGGTCACACAATTAAGACACGAAGGCGTACTGACAATCTATCTTTTTAATAATCACGATTCTACTCAAACAACTTCTATAAGAACAGCAAAAACTATACGACTGGCTCAACACTACCTACTGCCATCTGATTATACAAACAACGCTGCTCAAAAACTAGTAGAATAATCATAAGGCGAGCATAAGGAAATAAACTACGGCTATTATAGGCGGCTAACTGACATATTTCTTCTAAGGCCACCTGTTCAATCCACTCATCTTTTTGCACCATTTGCACAGCTTCTGAACGCATGATCATTTCTATGCAGTTCAGCTAAAATGCAATATTTTATGCATACTTACATTACAATTCAGGTGAGCAAAGAAACATAAGATGTTATTATGCGACAATATAATGGTGTATATATTTATTACACTAACACTTTCGAAAGCATGTATGTACATATATATATATATATATATATATATATATATATATATATATATATATATATATATATATATATATATATATATATATATAAGTTGCTGTCCAAAAGCACTTTCATCCGACTCACTGTGTCTAAGATTAATGCTCAGGGAGGGTTAAAACTCTGACTAAAGTGAAATGGTGGGTGGAAGCGGAAGTCGACTGATGTTCATTTCAGGAGACCGAATATTTAAAAAGAGGTATTTATTTCCTCTTAGTCTCTAAGTTTGCGGTACAAGTTACCAACAGTCGACGCTAGACGCCGACATCAGATGGGTCTTGAAGGCGCTTTCCTGGACAACCTAAGTAATTACCCCGGTCTTGTCACAGGGGACGTGCTACTGCCACCAGATTTGACTATTGAAGAGAAAGACAGTCCAAAGCACCCGTGGGAACCAACAGCGACTGAAGTAGACGCCAACTGACCCCACATCGTCAGTTAATAACATACAAGCACAGCCAATGTACATTTCCAATTACAATTCCCTTATCCACCAAAATGTAATATCATCCGATGATGACAAATATAATAGCTCCATTTTTATAAACAACTTTATAAAACAATACTAACAAACTAACATACCAGAATATTAACAATATTATTATATACCATCACCATGCTAAGGGGTTTGAAAATAAAATATTAAAATTATTGACTATTATGAGAAAAGGGGTGGGGGCGGGCGCCACACACCATAAAGCCTAGAGGCCCATTTTAGCTTAATCCGGCCTTGGACGGTTGATACTCTCAGCCCAAGAAGCGACGGTTGATACACTCAGCCCACGGACCGACGGTTGATACACTCAGCCCAAGGACCGACGGATTATAAACTAATCACAGACAGTTTTATAGATTTCTTTCTTTCCTTGTTGAAATATACACTTCTCCTTCCAGGTCGATGTACATCACAGCAGACCAGTAACACAACCTGTGGCAGACAATAGTGTAGCAGTTATACGACAAAGCAGCATTGAATCTCGCGAGGGTCACGTGAGAAAGAGTCTGTGCTTGCACGTGAAGGTTGACAAGGATAAAAAGACAGTGAGAAATTATAGTAACCTTGTTTACGAAAACACCCGGTGCACTATTGTTGTGAAGGCCTGGCATTATCTCCTGGAGTCAATTAGCGGATATTCTGACCTCCCGCCGTGAGCCAGCAGACAGCGGGGAGGTGTTGAGCTCAAGAAATTTAATCTGTAACATCTGACGATCATAGTTGGATTCGTGCTGTGTCCTAACCGACAAAAACACTGTGTGCGTGTGTGTAGTTTTTTGATTGATAAATTATTTATGTGTGTGTGTATGAACAAATATTTTTCGAGTGTTGTTGAAAATGCCAGGTGATAATAAAACCTCATAAGCTGCATGTGCATCAACCAGAGATAAGGCCTCTGCAGACCCCACACAGCAGGAGGCCCCGGACATAATTTCACTAATAACTATACACAAGGGCCCATTACGTACTTCACTGTACACATAACAACATTTACAGAAATTTGAGATTTTTTTCCATGCCTGTTGTGATGATGTCACCATGATACAACGTTAAAATATCTCCAAAACTAACGATGAAATGTAGGGTTAAAAATAATGCGTAAGATACTAGGAGACATGCTCGCCCATGCCAGCCTTTCCCACCGCCATTTTAAAACTAACGAGTTAGAAGTGCAGACGAAACGTTTACCCTTTGTAGACGGGAGAGAACGGAGGACACAAAAAAGGAAAAATATGACTGAACACGTGTTTGAAGTTCGAACGGCAAAAAGACGCAAGTGGGGGTGAAAGGAAAAAAATTCACGTCCCGAGTTGACGTAAAGTAAGGAGAAGATATTGACAAAAGACTGTATTGTTCATATCATACAAGCGAATGCACTGTTAACCCATGTCACTAAAAGTTTCCAAAATCTTGGCCTTGAGTCTGCAAACGTAAAAATCGAGCTGTAATTAAAGAGAGGGAATGTGGTGGAGAATTGTAGCAAAAAATAACTTAGGCAGCAGATTCGTGTAGGAAATGCATGTAGAACCAAGTGTGTTTTTATGAAAAAACAAGTAGAGACAGACGGACTAACAGACCGTAATACATACTTGACTGAGATTTGACTGAAGTGACTTTTGGTTGGCAATTTGAAAGTTAGGGGGGAAGTCGGCGATTGGTCAACGCATTTTATAGTAGCGGGATAGAGAGGTTAAAGTTTACCATTCGACATAAGTCTGTTCAGAGACGCAGTTTGAATCCAAGGTGGTGTTGATTCCATAAGAATATAACTATATAGTGGGACGCCATCATACGGCCAGCAGCTCAGCTGAGTTTTGCTAGCAAATGTAACTGTGTTCTCAATTCTGAATTCTGGTAAGAATGAACAATATTTATTCTGTATATTTTAATAATTCGAGTGATTGATACTGCCATATTATAAAAATGATTACGACAAGTAAGTGTTCGCTCTAGATCCCCAGCCCTAGATCAGGGTCTAGAGACATACATACACAGAAAATATATAGGCACGCCTAAATGAAACTATGAAAAAGGATCTAGTGTTGAGATCAGTGGAACATATCACCTATCTTATTTAATAGCAGGAAGCTATTGAACATATCTCAGATGTAATGTAGTCTTGGGGGACTAATACTATGTGAAACCAACTTGGTAAGATGTGCTGTGTGGTCAGAGAGGTCTGACCCAGTCTATGTGGTGTTGTTGTGTGTAGTGTTGTGTGCAGAAGTGGTTCAGGAAGTAGAGTTCTGACACATGACCAATACTTTTGTTTCAGAACTGTGAGTTTCTATTTGGCACCAAAGCGGTGTCAAATGCTGTAGTAATATATACAAGTGTGGACCAGAGCAGTCTATCATTGTGTCAGAGCAGCCGTATATTGCCCCCAGCACGGAGAGGTGGGGCCACAAGACTTTTGTACAGGATCGACGCAGGCGAGATAAGTTATATCTGGCCTGCTGGACTTTAACCAACGACATTTTCAACTAAATTATCCCTAATTCAACATTAAATAAAGCCATGACATTGGGGAAATTAAACTATATATATTTATTCCTTAAGTCAACGGACAATGTTTGGCAGTCATAGACTGGGAGTGATTATACCATCCCAACAGCATATCTAGTAATAAGTTATCCTGTGACTATCTTAATATAATTACTATTAACCAGTCATTTGAAATAATTAAGTACACATTTTCCATTTTATTATGTCATATGATTTTGCATTCCATTTATGACTCCATAATATTTCATATGTTCTGACCAACTAAACCTTTGGTTCAGAACAAAATAAATTTATCAAAAGATTTAACTTGTAAAAACTAAAACAGCCTGAGTTAGTTCAGTGTGTCATAAATTGTATTAATATTATTAGACTTCTTAAATATCTGTGTGTGTGTGTGTGTGTGTAATTTACCACAATACATTACATATCAGTACCCTAGATTTTTAACGTAGCCACATTCATTAGTAAAAAAGATATGTGTGAGGTCGTAAGTGGTAGTAAGAAGGGCCTTCTGTAATTCACATCTACATTTATCTCAGGAGCCTTCACAGCTGACCTCATACATCACACTAGGTGACATCAACCATACAATACCATCAAAATCCACTACATATATTGGGGTCTTGTCCAGGGATAATTAGCTAATCAGTAATATTAGGATCTCCTGGTGGGAGAATTAAATCAGGGGAACAAATTGTAAAAATTAAAAGTGTCCCTTAAAATTGAAAGTGAAAATAAAAGTTGGTGAATCTTCACAGCCAGTGGTAATTAATTAGTTAACTGGCTAATTAGAATTACCTTAGACAATAATTAATTAGAATTACTTTAGTTGTTTATTGGTTGGATTTTTACCCAGAGCATTGTTATTTTGTGTGATGGCTGAGCTAGCAAAGTTCAGATCAGCTGCTGTGCTAACGGCGAAGGATATGGGAATGGATGGTCAGGTTTTAATTCAGTATGTAACGGCTGAATGTGACAAGTATATTGAAAGGGAAGATAGGAAGGTAGCTGAAGAGAAGAGGTTACAAATTGAGAACTTAAGAGGCTGCAGATTGAGGCTGACAAAGAAGAAAAACGACAGCAAAGGGAAGCAGAAGATAAAAAGGCCGAAAGGGAGGCAGAAGATAGAAGGTTGCAAAGGGAGCACGAATTACGACTAAGGGAGCTGGAGTTACAAGGCCAGGCTCCTGAAAATGGTGCCAGCCCTTTTGCCTCAGATGCTGTAGTTAGTCAGGGTGCCTCAAACTCAGCTATGGGGTTTCATTTAGACCATTTTGTTGAAAAAGACGATGACATCGAGGGGTACCTCAGTCGTTTTGAATTATTAGCTACTACATATGGGTTAGAGAGAGAGAGAGAGAGGTGGAGTTTAAAGTTATCACAGGGACTGAGAGGTACTTCTTATGAAGTCTTCGCAAAAATGAACAGAGAAGACCAAGACAATTATGACATGTTAAAGCAGGCTTTGTTATTGAGGTACGAAAAAAATGGTGAATTTTATCGTAAGAAATTTAGAAATGCCAAACTGTTGTCTGGGGAGACATACCACCAATTCTCTACCAGACTGGAAACCTATTTGGAGAAATGGACTGCTCTGGGGAAGACCCAAGATCTTAAAGAGATGATCATGATAGAGCAATTGAGAGAGTCCATGGCTCCAGACATGAGAAAATTTCTCATGGAACAAGGTGCAGAGAAGTTGGGGGGAGATTTTAAATGTCGCTGAGAGGTATCAGGCAGCCCAGGCAGAGGTAAGTGGCAATAAAAAGAAGCACATAGAAACTTTTAAAGCTCCACAGCCATTTAATAAATTTGAAAATAGAGAACAGGGTAATAAAGGCAGGACAAACTTTGAACGGCCAAGAAATGACTATCGAGACAGAAACTTACAGTTCAATGACCAAAAATACAATGAAAGAAAACCGTTTAACCAAGGAAAAAGATGGTGCAAATGGTGCAAGAAAGATAACCATAACACCGAATTTTGTAGAAGGAAACCTTCAAACATTGCTGCAATGAAGTCGGGGACTCAAAGATTAAAGGTTAATCCTAATGAACAGCAGGAACCTTATCACCCCCCAGTTTGTGAGGATGTTATTTGTAATGGTGTCACCATAAGGTGCCTTTATGATACAGGTTTGGATTATGATTCAGTTGTGAACAGGCAAGGGAGAATATTTTATGAAGAACAAACTATTATACAGGAAGGCCGGAACTGGAACAAATGGTCACAACCAGCTGGTTCTTCCCACTTCATATAGGGATAAAGTGATGGAATTCGGGCATGCGATTCCCTTCAGTGGTCACATGGGGATCAGCGCCACAGGACAGCGTATAGCTTGTCATTACTTCTGGCCAGGGATAACGGAGGATATAAAAAGATATGTCAAATCCTGTCCAGAATGTCAAAGGGTAGCTCCAAAGCACTGGACTGCTCCTGCAACTCTAGGGGAAATGCCCATAGTGGGAACACCTTTTGAGAGGGTTGCAGTGGATATTGTGGGACCTCTCACTCGGACCAAGAGGAGGAACAGTTACATCCTCACTCTGGTGGACACTTGTTCTATGTGGGGAGAGGCGGTAGCCCTGCCATCAATTGATTCAAAACATGTAGCAGAGGCACTACTTACAATATTCACAAGATTAGGATTCCCGCATCAAATCTTGACTGATAATGGCTCTCAGTTCAAGAGGAAACTAACGGAAGAAGTTTTTAAGCTATTTCAAGCCAGACACTTTCATTGTAGTCCGTACCATCCGCAAGGGAACGGCCAGGTAGAGAGGTTCAATGGGACTCTCATTTCTATCCTGAGGAAGCTGGCACACGAACAACCGGATCTGTGGGATCAATTCCTGCCCGCCGCATTGTTTGCGTATCGGGAGGTACCACATAGTTCAACCGGGATGGCTCCCGCAACTCTGCTATTTGGGAGGCCAATAAAAGGTCCATTAGAAGCACTATTAAGGACCTGGACAGATGAGAAGGCAGAAGAGACTGTTACCTCATCTTATCAATACGTGAACGAACTGACCACTCGTCTGAAAGCTGGATGGAAACTGGCAAATGATAATTTGAGACAAGCCAGGAAGAAACATGCAGCGTATTTTAATAGGAAGGCAAAGGACAGAGAACTAGCTGTGGGAGAGAAGGTGCTTCTTCTACTACCCGGCAGCCAGAATAAATTACAAATTGGATGGCAAGGTCCATATACGGTTCTAGAGAAGGTGTCTAGAACAAATTATAAAATTGACAAAAAGGGGAAGGAGAAAGTGTATCATGTAAACCTGTTAAAGAAGTATCTGGACAGACCACTCCAGGAAAGCACCCCCTTACTGACCTTGGCTATCGCAACTCAAATGCAAAAGGAACCACTCACCTCGCATGAATACCCATTACATCCTTGTGAAACAGCCGCACAGGTAACAGTCAGTAAGCACCTGACTAAAAATCAGAGGGAGAGAGTTCAACAGGTTCTGGAGGAACATACAGATGTATTAACAGATAAACCAGGACATACAAATTTGCTACAGTATGACATGAAACTGGTAGACTCAAACCCAATCTGTATGAGAGCCTATTCTATTCCGTTCGCGAAGGAGAAGGCATTGAAGGAAGAAATAGATTATTTGTTGAAGGAGGGGATTATTTCGCACAGTGAATCATCTTTTAGTTCTAGTGTCGTTTTGTTGAGAAAACCGTCTGGGAACACAGACTGTGCATAGATTACAGGAAACTGAATGCTGTCACAGAAGGACAAGTGGATCCATTACCAGACACAAAACAGTTATTTGCCAGATTAAACAAGGCAAAATACTTTTCAAAGGTGGATCTTAGTAAAGGCTATTACCAGATTCCAGTGAAGCCTGAAGTGAGACCTTATTTGGCTTTTAGCACTTCGGATGGACATTATGAATTCAACATGCTACCATTCGGATTGAAAAATGCTCCGAGTGTATTTCAAGGATGATGCGCAAATTGTTGGATCCCCTGAATAACCCATGTATCACGAATTTCATGGATGATATTCTCGTCGCCACAGAGACATTTGAAGAACACATTGACGCTCTAAAAATGTTATTTGATAGGCTTAGGGAGGCGAACTTAATTGCTAGGCCAACAAAATGTTGTATTGGATGCAAAGAGTTGGAATTCTTGGGACACACTGTATATCAGGGTAACATGACCCCTGATCCCAAGAACTTGGAAAAACTGCAGAGAGCACCTAGACCACAAACAAAAAAGAACGTGCGATCATTCGTGTCGTTATGTGGATTTTATCAAAAGTATATCAAAAATTTTAACTCTATTTATGCTCCTCTGACTGATCTGACTCGCAAGGGACTTCCAGATAAAATTATTTGGACTGCGCAATGTGAATTAGCTTTCCAGGAATTAAAGGAAAAACTCACTAGCAAGCCTATTCTCAAATTGCCTGATTTGACACAGGACTTTGTGGTGAGAACAGATGCAAGTAATGTAGGCCTCGGGGCGGCCTTGTTGCAGAGGTCATCTTCACCCGATGGGGAACTGAACCCAGTCGCTTATGCAAGCCGCAAATTGAATAAAGCGGAACAAGGATATTCTACAAGCGAAAAGGAATGTTTAGCGTTAATCTGGGCAATAAAGAAGTTCCAAATCTATCTGTTAAGGTAGGACTTTTGTGGTCCAGACGGATCATCAGCCCCTCGTATTCTTATCTCAGGCTAAGCATGAAAACGCAAGATTGTTGCGGTGGTCTTTATTACTGCAACCTTATCAGTTTATTATCCAATACATCCCAGGGTCATTGAATGTCGGTGCAGATTTCCTCAGTCGGCACCCCTGTGATCAAAATTAGAGCAGTGGCAGCCGTGAGGAGAGATTTTATCTATGTGTATCACTGGTTTTGGAACTTGCCGTAGTGCATGTTGTCAGGTGGGGACATGTGTGATGATGTCACCATGATACAACGTTAAAATATCTCCAAAATTAACGATGAAATGTAGGGTTAAAAATAATGCGTAAGATACTAGGAGACATGCTCGCCCATGCCAGCCTTTCCCACCGCCATTTAAAACTAACGAGTTAGAAGTGCAGACGAAACGTTTACCCTTTGTAGACGGGAGAGAACGGAGGACACAAAAAAGGAAAAATATGACTGAACACGTGTTTGAAGTTCGAACGGCAAAAAGACGCAAGTGGGGGTGAAAGGAGAAAAATTCACGTCCCAAGTTGACATAAAGTAAGGAAATGGACAAGAAAAGGACATTAGCTCTTGATCGAGACAGTCATTTCTTGGACGTGTTTCGATACTTGGTCTTTATTTGAATGCCGCGGCAAAACACATGAGGGAAGGTTCTCGAACAAATTTCAAAAATTAAACTTGAAAAAAAAATATGTTTTTTTTTTTAATAATAGAGTTATGAAAATAAAACCTAGCTAGTTTGATAGCCCATCTTGAGCAGAGAAATAATATGCTTTCATTTATACAGACGGATAGATAATAAAGAAGATATTGACAAAAGACTGTATTGTTCATATCATACAAGCGAATGCACTGTTAACCCATGTCACTAAAAGTTTCCAAAATCTTGGCCTTGAGTCTGCAAACGTAAAAATCGAGCTGTAATTAAAGAGAGGGAATGTGGTGGAGAATTGTAGCTAAAAATAACTTAGGCAGCAGATTCGTGTAGGAAATGCATGTAGAACCAAGTGTATTTTTATGAAAAAACAAGTAGAGACAGACGGACTAACAGACCGTAATACATACTTGACTGAGATTTGACTGAAGTGACTTTTGGTTGGCAATTTGAAAGTTAGGGGGGAAGTCGGCGATTGGTCAACGCATTTTATAGTAACGGGATAGAGAGGTGAAAGTTTGCCATTCGACATAAGTCTGTTCAGAGACGCAGTTTGAATCCAAGGTGGTGTTGATTCCATAAGAATATAACTATATAGTGGGACGCCATCATACGGCCAGCAGCTCAGCTGAGTTTTGCTAGCAAATGTAACTGTGTTCTCAATTCTGAATTCTGGTAAGAATGAACAATATTTATTCTGTATATTTTAATAATTCGAGTGATTGATACTGCCATATTATAAAAATGATTACGACAAGTAAGTGTTCGCTCTAGATCCCCAGCCCTAGATCAGGGTCTAGAGACATACATACACAGAAAATATATAGGCACGCCTAAATGAAACTATGAAAAAGGATCTAGTGTTGAGATCAGTGGAACATATAACCTATCTTATTTAATAGCAGGAAGCTATTGAACATATCTCAGATGTAATGTAGTCTTGGGGGACTAATACTATGTGAAACCAACTTGGTAAGATGTGCTGTGTGGTCAGAGAGATCTGACCCAGTCTATGTGGTGTTGTTGTGTGTAGTGTTGTGTGCAGAAGTGGTTCAGGAAGTAGAGTTCTGACACATGACCAATACTTTTGTTTCAGAACTGTGAGTTTCTATTTGGCACCAAAGCGGTGTCAAATGCTGTAGTAATATATACAAGTGTGGACCAGAGCAGTCTATCATTGTGTCAGAGCAGCCGTATATTGCCCCCAGCACGGAGAGGTGGGGCCACAAGACTTTTGTACAGGATCGACGCAGGCGAGATAAGTTATATCTGGCCTGCTGGACTTTCACCAACGACATTTTCAACTAAATTATCCCTAATTCAACATTAAATAAAGCCATGACATTGGGGAAATTAAACTATATATATTTTATTCCTTAAGTCAACGGACAATGTTTGGCAGTCATAGACTGGGAGTGATTACACCATCCCAACAGCATATCTAGTAATAAGTTATCCTGTGACTATCTTAATATAATTACTATTAACCAGTCATTTGAAATAATTAAGTACACATTTTCCATTTTATTATGTCATATGATTTTGCATTCCATTTATGACTCCATAATATTTCATATGTTCTGACCAACTAAACCTTTGGTTCAGAACAAAATAAATTTATCAAAAGATTTAACTTGTAAAAACTAAAACAGCCTGAGTTAGTTCAGTGTGTCATAAATTTTATTAATATTATTAGACTTCTTAAATATCTGTGTGTGTGTGTGTGTAATTTACCACAACACATTACATATCAGTACCCTAGATTTTTAACGTAGCCACATTCATTAGTAAAAAAAGATATGTGTGAGGTCGTAAGTGGTAGTAAGAAGGGCCTTCTGTAATTCACATCTACATTTATCTCAGGAGCCTTCACAGCTGACCTCATACATCACACTAGGTGACATCAACCATACAATACCATCAAAATCCACTACACCTGTCATTGTATCTTCTATTCACTCATTATTTGTATTATTGTTCCTCGTTTTAATTCACTATGGATGGTCTTATGTGATTGAACCTATTAGTCTCAATCGGGCCCCACACTCACAGGAGCCATTATTTGAGTTCCCACCTCCAGCTTTTGTGATGAGTTACTGTTAATTTTTATTTTCAACTCGCCCCATTTTTTGTTTCATTTATTTATTTTTGGGTTTTTCTTATTCTAATGCGTTCAAGTTCGTATTTGTTTTCATTCTGGGTTATTCTGTATGGCGGTAGGATGATTCATACCGCCAACACCAACCCTTCTCGGTTGGAGATGGGAGAAAACCGCTACCCGTGTTGTAACGGGGGCTAGTGAGTCATTTTTTTTTGGTTGATAGCCGAACAGTTTAGTTAGGTAAGATTACGTACATTTTTCAGCGAGCTTCGAGGGGAGTCTATTTTTTTTGGCCCCCCCCCCCCCCCGGGTCCAACAGAGGGAATAACTCTTCGTCGCTGATGGATTGGCAGAGCTAAGATAATGTTATGGCGGGTAACGGGAAGAGCTAACGATTGGTTTCGATTTTTAATTTATGTAGCAATCATAAGATTACGTCAGAAGTGGGTTCGAAGCGGATTTTGGGTGGCGATGCTAGAAGCTATGACTCACCGCGTCGGTCTTGCATCAGAATATGGGCACTATATATGCAGGGCCAAATTAGTAGTTAGTGCTCCCAAGTCCAAGAATTTTATTGCCGTGAATAGCGTCAGTTCAGTCTGCCATGTCTTGGATATTCTGATAGTCTGGCGATTCACGGCGGAGGGTAGGTAACCCTAAGCCTGCAACGGACTTTGCCTTCTCAGAGAGGGAGGCAAGAGACAACATCGTAATTGAAGAGAACTGGGGTACGCGCAAAGTAACTGGCGCCCTAGTTACATCAGCAATACGGAATGGCATTAGAAGTTCTCATGACATGAGGAAATCTATAACTCAGAGTGAAATTGCCTAGGAATTAGAGCTCTTAGCTTGTACGGCACAATACAGAACAGGCTACGTTGCCTGGTATTGTTTACATAATGCCACAATAAAGCAGTAGGCCATAACCCGAAGCGGTTTAAATCGTTGTTTGTGTGTGAGAATTGAGTTGCCATCATCATTGCTTGATCTACAGCCAGGAGAAAAAATATTTTGTCACCAAGGGTCCCTTCATAAGTATTATGGAGAGGAGAGAGGAAGATCATACCTCTATAAATGCTAACAGGAGGAGGTACCTGACGAAGGGTAATGCATCTGAGCTTCAGACGAAGACGATAGCGTCCGGAAGGCAGCGAACCGAAGGAGAGGGGAGAGAATGGAGTTAGTTGTTTTTCCCCCAGAACTGTAGAGTTAGATAATACTTGGAGGAGAGCCTCCGAGTTAGTTCTGCAGAATTCAGAAGAGTAGGATTTATGTGATGTATAAGTTAGTTGTGCAGGACCGCCTAGAGCGCCTTTGAGTCAGTGTAGTCAAAATTAGTTAATGTCTTAACCTACACTAGTGAAGAGCAGTCAGGAGGCGGAGGACCCCACAGTGTATTTAGTTAGCAACAATAGAGTAGTCAGGGGTGTTGGCTCTTACTTAGAGACCCCCCGCCCGGTATATTTCTTTCTTCTTCTTCTTCTTCCTCGTTCGCCTTCAGACTTCCACATTTATGACTCTAATAAAGGCAGTAGTCAACTCAAGGTTCCCGACATCTCCAAACAGTTTTTCGTTGACAGAAGTGGGTTGTTGCCATATGCTACTCCGTTCATTACTGTAGGTTGGGCAGTACTGCAGTAGGTGTTCGACCGTCATCGGGCTGGTACCGCAGGTGCAGAGATCTGTTGCACCAATTTTGTATTTGTGGTATAGATGGTATCAACCTTAGTTGTTTTCGTGTAGGTGTGGAAGAGAGCATGGTAATTTGAAAATTGTGCCTTTCATTGATTGTTCTTTTTTTCAGGTTGTGCGAACTCTCACGTTATTGTTGTGGGTTATTTTTTTTGCTGTGGTATAGGTTTGTTTGTTTAATAAACTATAAAATGTGCACTGCATCACTTTGTCTTTCACTTTACTGTATCGGTACTCCTTAACTGTACAGTTGTGTCTGTGGCTAGTAACTAGTGCACTCCTTATCTCAGCTGAGCGAGAGGTGGTGAGACAGTAGTTAATAAAACAAGTCACAAGTGGCGAGAGAGAGTCAATCTAGGTTCTCACCCTTGAAGCTATAAGTCTCATCCTCCTCAGTCACTTAATTTCTCATCTTAATCTAGCTTCCCAGACTGTCCTTAAAACTGGTGTTGTGTCTCATTACTCAGACAGACTCTTAATTAAGCCACTGTGTGACAGCTTGAAAATAAAGGCAAAGAGATTATTTAGGGATTTATGCTACTAAACCGTATTAAAAATAAAAAACAACATCTTTATTGATTAGTTACATTTTGACATAAAACGTGTTACAAGCAAACTATAATCTTAAGTCCTAGGGGGCTCCACCAGAATGGTCCAACTCTGGTCTCTCAATTACTGAGGCCGGCACCATATTTCACTCTAAGGTTTGTTTGCTCGTTTCTTCTCCCCACTCTTTCCCTGACTATCTGATACAATTTCCTATTGCTGCCCCAGGTAGTTTGTTTTGAAAATAGTCGTTATTGAACCATTTTAATTCATCATCAACGTGCAAGTTGACGGCTCTCGTGTCTCCACTACACCATTCCCTGTATTTTTGTAACTCCGGTCAAATCGAACACAAAAACCTTTTCAACATCAATCTGGTGACAGATGGCCTTTCAAGGTATTGCACGTGCAGTGACGGGAGTGAATCACGGGTTGCCTAGGACGATCGCTGAAGCGAGAAGTTTAGCTTCAGTTTTCGAATAGCGTTTGGATAAACTTGTGACGTTACTCATTGTTTCGGGTGACGCGTTGGGTGCATTCCGTGTATCATGTCCTCACGGGCGCAGTTGGAAGTTCGTGCTAACTGCTGCAGGTTTGGCCGTTAAGCGTTGTGGCTTTACAGCTGTGGACAAGCTTGAGATTAGTGGTAGCGCATATAGTGGTAGCGCATATAGTGGTAGCGCATATATATAGTGGTAGCGCATATAGTGGTAGCGCATATAGTGGTAGCGCATATAGTGGTAGCGCATATAGTGGGAGATTTATCATCATTATCATTATTCTCATTTCGCTCTTTATGGAGAATTGAACCACCACTAGGGACCGAAGACGCAGTTAACGAGATGAATGCAGTCAGCGACTCATAGCTTGACTGTTTGCGTCATACTGTGGTGGTTTCTGTAGTAATGTGTTTGACATGATGAGGTCGCCAGTCCCATGCTTTTTTAAAGATCTCACAATCGGTAATTGGTATGACGATACCAGCAATGAAAGTTAATAGCGTTGCTATCATAACTATTGAAAATGAAATGCGCAATAGCGAAAGTATCAGCACGTGCTCCTAAGATGAGTTAAATGGTAGGCAGATCAAGTATAGAGAACAAATAATAATCATCAACTTCATCATAGAACTTCAGCTCCACGTAGAGCATAGATCTTCAAAGAACGAATAGCAAGTATTCCTGTCCCTGGCCTTTCCTCATTCCTGTCAGTTCCGTCTCGTCTTCTCGTTTCTTTAAGGTGCGAATGTTCCAGGCGTTAAATCGTGGCATTTTCTTAGAAGATAAACATGGAAGTCAACAACTCAAACTGGTTTCGACTTTCTCTGGATTGCGTCAAGAACAAATAACAAGTATAATCATTTACCAGCCAGTGTAGGATTTTTACGGTGTCTTTGTCTTAAAGCGTCCGATTGACAGAGGGGTTAGAGCTCTGGTTTCTCGCGGCAGGGGTGCCGAGTTCGAATCATGGCACTGACACGCTCCAGTCTACCCAGCTGTAAATGGGTACCTGACTTCTCTTTAAGTTAGGGAGGAAAAGGCAGAGAGGAAGGGAACTGGTCATTACAACTCTCGATGCTGGACATAATATGATGAAGTCTCTAACGCTTCACTACTCTACGGCAGTATCTGCTTTGGGTCTACCTTGACCTTGCCTTAACTTGCCGTGGCCCTCGAAAAGAACAGGTCCACCGCGGATGTGTCGACCGAAAGGTGCAGATATCACAGCTACGTTGCAAACAGACACAACGCAACCACCGTCCTTTTCAGGGCGAACGAAGAAGAAGAAGAAGAAGTGTCATGAAGGGAAAG
Source organism: Oreohelix idahoensis (assembly GCA_024509875.1). NCBI lineage: Eukaryota > Metazoa > Mollusca > Gastropoda > Stylommatophora > Oreohelicidae > Oreohelix > Oreohelix idahoensis. The sequence goes on from JAMPIV010002372.1 coordinate 22,190, forward strand.
CTTCTTTACATTACGCCAGTTAAAAACTGTTACCAATTGTGCCTTAAGACAGTAATGTCTGGCGACGTATTAATTGTTACTGAAAGCAAATATAGTCTCTCTCTTGCTCGCCACAGCTCTCTTCCAGCTTCGATGGTACCGTTAGGATGTATTTGCATCACCTAATCTAATAGGTTACAGAACGCGTGAAACACCTTCGCTCATACATACAGCCAGAGGCGTCCCTAATGTATTTGGCACCCGGGGCGGATCCTATCTTTGGCACCCCCTCCTCATAAAGAAACACAAGTAAATTTTTAACAGTAAGTACTATTATAATAGTGTCCGACGGCACCCCTTCCTGGCTGTCACCCGGGGCGGACCGCCCCCGCCCCCTCGCACCCCCCTTAGTACGCCACTGCATACAGCTGCTAAAAACGTACCATTAGGAAAACCCAGAAGAACACTCTCCTGTCAGCATCTATAACTCCCATTTGTTCAAAACACCATCAGAAACGTATATGCCACAGAGTATAATTTCTATTGTTTAACACTGAATGTTTTTTTTCCTCTTAAACTGGAGTCCGTGCATCTGGATTGTCCCAACCCCAGAATTAATTCTTCATATCTTCCCACGTTGTCTTTATCTACAGATTTTGCTGCTTGACTCTATTAATAGGTTTTTAAATGCTTAGTTTAAATAAGTTTGAACACGCAAAATATGTATTATTATTCCGTTTCTTTGCTCGCCAAACGCAGTTAGGACTGCATCAAGTTGATGTACACCGCAGATTTCTACTTTCTGACGTCTTCGTCAGCACTGCTCCTGAGGTCAAAGTCGCTTTTGCACACTTTTCAACCGTCTCTGCCCATGTTTATTTGGCCCCACCATTCTTCGCTCCGCTTGTTGATTCCAACATCGTGGAATTCTGTGGTGGTCTCGTAATTTTACGAGACCACCACAGAATTCCACGATGTTGGAATCAACAAGCGGAGCGAAGAATGGTGGGGCCAAATAAACATGGGCAGAGACGGTTGAAAAGTGTGCAAAAGCGACTTTGACCTCAGGAGCAGTGCTGACGAAGACGTCAGAAAGTAAAATCTGCGGTTTTGTACATCAACTTGATGCAGTCCTAACTGCGTTTGGCGAGCAAAGAAACGGAATAATAATACATATTTTGCGTGTTCAAACTTATTTAAACTAAGCATTTAAAAACCTATTAATAGAGTCAAGCAGCAAAATCTGTAGATAAAGACAACGTGGGAAGATATGAAGAATTAATTCTGGGTTGGGACAATCCAGATGCACGGACTCCAGTTTAAGAGGAAAAAAAACATTCAGTGTTAAACAATAGAAATTATACTCTGTGGCATATACGTTTCTGATGGTGTTTTGAACAAATGGGAGTTATAGATGCTGACAGGAGAGTGTTCTTCTGGGTTTTCCTAATGGTTACGTTTTTAGCAGCTGTATGCAGTGGCGTACTAAGGGGGGTGCGGGGGGGGGGGGGGGGGGGGGGCGGTCCGCCCCGGGTGACAGCCAGGAAGGGGTGCCGTCGGACACTATTATAATAGTACTTACTGTTAACAATATACTTGCAAGTGTGTTTCTTTATGAGGAGGGGGTGTCAAAGATAGGATCCCCCCGGTGTGCCAAATACATTAGGGACGCCTCTGGCTGTATGTATGAGCGACAGGTGTGTTTCACGCGTTCTGTAACCTACTTGTTAGATTAGGTGATGCAAATACATCCAACGGTACCATCGAAGCTGGAAGAGAGCTGTGGCGAGCAGAGAGAGACTATATTTGCGTTTATAACAAATAAATACGTTTTTTACTGTCTTAAGGCACAATTGGTAACAGTTTTTTACTCAGTAAAGAAATTGAACTTCTACTTCTTCTTATTCGTTCCGCCTGAAAAGGACATGCGTTGTGTCTGTTGCAAACGTATTAACCTGTCGGTCACACATCCGCTCTTCTGCACGGCATTTTTTAACCGGGTTCCCCATTTCGATCCACACTCGCTCATTGCAGCCTGCAGAGCTGCAGACTGTTTAACCACGCATGGAAGTGCTTTGACCCTCTGGTTCATGGTCCTGACGCAACGAGCTATGTCGGCTGATCTCCTTCACGGACACGATCTATCCAGCGGTGACCTGTCTTGAGGGACGGCAAGTTAAGGCAAGGTCAAGGTAGACCCAAAGCAGATACTGCCGTAGAGTAGTGAAGCGTTAGAGACTTCACCATATTATGTCCAGCATCGAGAGTTGCAATGACCAGTTCCCTTCCTCTCTGCCTTTTCCTTCCCTAACTTAAAGAGAAGTCAGGTACCCATTTACAGCTGAGTAGACTGGAGCGTGTCAGTGCCATGATTCGAACTCGGCACCCCTGCCGCGAGAAACCAGAGCTCTAACCCCTCTGTCAATCGGACGCTTTAAGACAAAGAGACCGTAAAAATCCTACACTGGCTGGTAAATGATTATACTTGTTATTTGTTCTTGACGCAATCCAGAGAAAGTCGAAACCCAGTTTGAGTTGTTGACTTCCTGTGTTTATCTTCTAAGAAAATGCCACGATTTAACGCCTGGAACATTCGCACCTTAAAGAAACGAGAAGACGAGACGGAACTGACAGGAATAAGGAAAGGCCAGGGACAGGAGTACTTGCTATTCGTTCTTTGAAGATCTATGCTCTACGTGGAGCTGAAGTTCTATGATGAAGTTGATGATTACTATTTGTTCTCTATACTTGATCTGCCTATCATTTAACTCATCTTAGGAGCACGTGCTGATACTTTCGCTATTGCGCATTTCATTTTCGATAGTTATGATAGCAACGCTATTAACTTTCATTGCTGGTATCGTCATACCAATTACCGATTGTGAGATCTTTAAAAAAGCATAGGACTGACGACCTCATCATGTCAAACACATTACTACAGAAACCACCACTGTATGACGCAAAACTGTCTGGTAAAAGCTATGCAGTTCGCTGACTTGCATTCATCTCGTTAACTGCGTCTTCGGTCCCTAGTGGTGGTTCAATTCTCCATAAAGAGCGAAATGAGAATAATGATAATGATGATAAATCTCTCCGGCCAGAACTATATGCGGCTACCACTATATGCGCTCGCCACTATATGCGCTAAGAGTCGCTTGACCCCTGACTGACGCAAAACAGTAACTATATGCGCTACCACTATATCGATGAAATATGCGCTTAACCACTATATGCCGACCGCAAACAGTTCAACTATATGCGCTACCACTAATCTCAAGCTTTGTCCACAGCTGTAAAGCCACAAAAACGGCCAAAATGTTTATGCAGCAGCTATTTAGCGCACCACTAACTTCCAACTGCGCCCGTGAGGACATGATACACGGAATGCACCCAACGCGTCACCCGAAACAATGGGTAACGTCACAAGTTTATCCAAATGCTATTCGAAAACTGAAGCTAAACTTCTCGCTTCAGCGATCGTCCTAGGCAACCCGTGATTCACTCCTGTCACTGCACGTGCAATACCTTGAAAGGCCATCTGTCACCAGATTGATGTTGAGAAGGTTTTTGTGTTCGATTTGACCGGAGTTACAAAAATACTGGGAATGGTGTAGTGGAGACACGAGAGCCGTCAACTTGCACGTTGACGATAAATTAAAATGGTTCAATAACGTCTATTTTCAAAACAAACTACCTGGGGCAGCAATAGGAAATTGTATCAGATAGTCAGGGAAAGAGTGGGGAGAAGAAACGAACAAACAAACCTTAGAGTGAAATATGGTGCCGGCCTCAGTAATTGAGAGACCAGAGTTGGACCATTCTGGTGGAGCCCCCTAGGACTTAAGATTATAGTTTGCTTGTAACACGTTTTATGTCAAAATGTAGCTAATCAATAAAGATGTTGTTTTTTATTTTTAATACGGTTTAGTAGCATAAATCCCTAAATAATCTCTTTGCCTTTATTTTCAAGCTGTCACACAGTGGCTTAATTAAGAGTCTGTCTGAGTAATGAGACACAACACCAGTTTTAAGGACAGTCTGGGAAGCTAGATTAAGATGAGAAATTAAGTGACTGAGGAGGATGAGACTTATAGCTTCAAGGGTGAGAACCTAGATTGACTCTCTCTCGCCACTTGTGACTTGTTTTATTAACTACTGTCTCACCACCTCTCGCTCAGCTGAGATAAGGAGTGCACTAGTTACTAGCCACAGACACAACTGTACAGTTAAGGAATACCGATGTAGTATAGTGAAAGACAAATTGATCCAGTGCACATTTTATAGTTTATTAAACAAACAAATCTATACCACAGCAAAAAAATAACCCACAACAATAACGTGAGAGCTCGCACAACCTGAAAAAAAAGAACAATCAATGAAAGGCACAATTTTCAAATTACCATGCTCTCTTCCACACCTACACGAAAACAACTAAGGTTGATACCATCTATACCACAAATACAAAATTGGTGCAACAGATCTCTGCACCTGCGGTACCAGCCCGATGACGGTCGAACACCTACTGCAGTACTGCCCAACCTACAGTAATGAACGGAGTAGCATATGGCAACAACCCACTTCTGTCAACGAAAAACTGTTTGGAGATGTCGGGAACCTTGAGTTGACTACTGCCTTTATTAGAGTCATAAATGTGGAAGTCTGAAGGCGAACGAGGAAGAAGAAGAAGAAGAAAGAAATATACCGGGCGGGGGGTCTCTAGGTAAGAGCCAACACCCCTGACTACTCTATTGTTGCTAACTAAACACACTGTGGGGTCCTCCGCCTCCTGACTGCTCTTCACTAGTGTAGGTTAAGACTTATTAACTAATTTTGACTACACTGACTCAAAGGCGCTCTAGGCGGTCCTGCACAACTAACTTATACATCACATAAATCCTACTCTTCTGAATTCTGCAGAACTAACTCAGAGGCTCTCCTCCAAGTATTATCTAACTCTACTGTTCTGGGGGAAAAACAACTAACTCCATTCTCTCCCCTCTCCTTCGGTTCGCTGCCTTTCGGACGCTATCGTCTTCGTCTGAAACTCAGATGCGTTACACTTCGTCAGGTACCTCCTCCTGTTAGCATTTATAAATGTTTGATCTTCCTCTCTCCTCTCCATAATACTTATGAAGGGACCCTTGGTGACAAAATATTTTTTCTCCTGGCTGTAGATCAAGCAATGATGATGGCAACTCAATTCTCACACACAAACAACGATTTAAACCGCTTCGGGTTATGGCCTACTGCTTTATTGTGGCATTATGTAAACAATACCAGGCAACGTAGCCTGTTCTGTATTGTGCCGTACAAGCTAAGAGCTCTAATTCCTAGGCAATTTCACTCTGAGTTATAGATTTCCTCATGTCATGAGAACTTCTAATGCCACTCCGTATTGCTGATGTAACTAGTGCGCCAGTTACTTTGCGCGTACCCCAGTTCTTTTCAATTACGATGTTGTCTCTTGCCTCCCTGTCTGAGAATGCAAAGTCCGTTGCAGGCTTAGGGTTACCTACCCTCCGCCGTGAATTGCCAGACTATCAGATAATCCAAGACCTGGCAGACTGAACTGACGCTATTCACGGCAATAAAATTCTTGGACTTGGGAGCACTAACTACTAATTTGGCCCTGCATATATAGTGCCCATATTCTGATGCAAGACCGACGCGGTGAGTCATAGCTTCTAGCATCGTCTCCCAAAATCCGCTTCGAACCCACTTCTGACGTAATCTTATGATTGCTACATAAATTAAAAATCGAACCCAATCGTTAGCGCTTCCCGTTACCCGCCATATCGTTATCTTAACTCTACCAATCCACTAGCGACGAAGAGTTATTCCTCCTGCTGGACCGGGGGAGGCGGGGGGGATAAAAGAAAATAGACTCCCCTCGAAGCTCGCTGAAAAATGAACGTAATCTTACCTAACTAAACTGACCGCCTAACAACCACACAAAAAAAAAAAAATTACTCACTAGCCCCCTTACAACACGGGTAGGGGTTTTCTCCCATCTCCAACCGAGAAGGGTTGGTGTTGGCGGTATGAGTCATCCTACCGCCATACAGAATAGCACAGAATTAAAACAAATACGAACTTGAACGCATTAGAATAAGAAAAACCCAAAAATAAATAAATGGAACAAAAAAATGGGGCGAGTTGAAAATAAAAATTAACAGTAACTCAGCACAAAAAGCTGGAGATGGGAACTCAAATAAATGGCCTCCTGTGAGTGTGTGGGCCCGATTGAGACTAATAGGTTCAATCACATAAGACCCATCCATAGTGAATTAAAACGTGGAACAATAATACAAATAAATGAGTGAATAGAATGATTACAATGACAGGGTGTAGTGGATTTTGATGGTATTGTATGGTTGATGTCTCCTAGTGTGATAGGATGAAGGTCAGCTGTGAGGGCTCCTGAGATAAATGTAGGTGGGAGGTACAGAAGGCCCTGCATACTACCACTTACGACCTCACACATATTCTTTTTTTACTAATGAATGTGGCTACGTTAAAATCTAGGGTACTGATATGTAAGGTGTTGTGGTAAATTACACACACACACACAGATATTTAAGAAGTCTAATTAAATATTAATAAAATTTATGGACACACTGAACTAACTCACCCCTGGCTTTTTAGTTTTTACAAGTTAAATCTTTTGATAAATTTATTTTGTTCTGAACCAAACGTTTAGTTGGTCAGAACATAAGAAATATTATGGAGTCATAAATGGAATGCAAAATCATATGACCATAATAAAAATGGAAAATGGGTGTACTTAAATATTTCAAATGACTGTTAATAGTAATTATATTAAGATAGCCACAGGATAAACTTTATTACTAGATATGCTGTTGGGGATTGGTTTGTAATCACTCCCAGTCTATGACTGCCAAACATTGTCCGTTGACTTTAAGGAATAAATATATATATAGTAATTAATTTCCCCAATGTCATGGCTTTATTTAAAGGTGAATTAGGGATATAATTTAGTTGAAAAAATGCGTTGGTGAAAGTCCAGCAGGCCAGATATAACTTATCTCGCCTGCGTCGATCCTGTACAAAAGTCTTGTGGCCCACCTCTCCGTGCTGGGGGCAATTATACGGCTGCTCTGACACAATGATAGACTGCTCTGGTCCATCACTTGTATATATTACTACAGCATTTGACACCGCTTTGGTGCCAAATTAGAAATCACAGTTCTGAAACCAAAGTATTGGTCATGGGTCAGAACTCTACTGGATGAACCACTCTCGGCACACAACACTACACACAACAACACCACATAGACTGGGTCAGATCTCTCTGACCACACAGCACATCTTACCATGTGGGTTTCACATAGTATTTAGTCCCCCAAGAACTACATTACATCTGAGATATGTTCAATAGCTTCCTGCTATTATATAAGAATAGTGATATGTTCCACTGATCCTCAACACTAGATCCTTTTTCATAGTTTCACGTTAGGCGTGCCTATATATTTTCTGTGTGTATGTATGTCTCTAGACCCTGATCTAGGGCTGGGGATCTAGAGCGAACACTTACTTGTCGTAATCATTTTTATAATATGGCAGTATCAATCACTCTCGAATTATTAAAATATACAGAATAAAATATTGTTCATTCTTACCAGAATTCAGAAATTGAGAACACAGTTAAATTGTTCTAGCAAAAACTCAGCTGAGCTGCTGGCCGTATGATGGCGTCCCACTATATAGTTATATTCTTATGGAATCAACACACCTTGGATTCAAACTGCGTCTCTGAACAGACTTATGTCGAATGGCAAACTTTCACCTCTCTATCCCGTCTACTATAAAATGCGTTGACCAATCGCCGACTTCCCCCCTTGCTTTCAAATGCCAACCAAAAGTCACTTCAGTCAAATCTCAGTCAAGTATGTATTACGGTCTGTTAGTCCGTCTGTCTCTACTTGTTTTTTTCATAAAATACACTTGGTTCTACATGCATTTCCTACACTAATCTGCTTCCTAAGCTATTTTTAGCTACAATTCTCCACCACATTCCCTCTCTTTAATTACAGCTCGATTTTTACGTTTGCAGACTCAAGGCCAAGATTTTGGAAACTTTTAGTGACATGGGTTAACAGTGCATTCGCTTGTATGATATGAACAATACAGTCTTTTGTCAATATCTTCTTTATTATCTATCCGTCTGTATAAATGAAAGCATATTATTTCTCTGCTCAAGATGGGCTATCAAACTAGCTAGGTTTTATTTTCATAACTCTATTATTAATAAAAAAACATATTTTTTTTTCAAGTTTAATTTTTGAAATTTGTTCGAGAACCTTCCCTCATGTGTTTTGCCGCGGCATTCAAATAAAGACCAAGTATCGAAACACGTCCAAGAAATGACTGTCTCGATCAAGAGCTAATGTCCTTTTCTTGTCCATTTCCTTACTTTATGTCAACTAGGGGACGTGAATTTTTTTCCTTTCACCCCCACTTGCGTCTTTTTGCCGTTCGAACTTCAAACACGTGTTCAGTCATATTTTTCCTTTTTTGTGTCCTCCGTTCTCTCCCGTCTACAAAGGGTAAACGTTTCGTCTGCACTTCTAACTCGTTAGTTTTAAATGGCGGTGGGGAAGGCTGGCATGGGCGAGCATGTCTCCTAGTATCTTACGCATTATTTTTAACCCTACATTTCATCGTTAATTTTGGAGATATTTTAACGTTGTATCATGGTGACATCATCACACATGTCCCCACCTGAGTACATGCACTACGGCAAGTTCCAAGACCAGTGATACGCATAGATAAAATTTCGCCTCACGCCTGCCACTACTCTAAGCTTGATCACAGGGGTGCCGACTGAGGAAATCTGCACCGACATTCAATGACCCTGGGATGTATTGGATAATAAACTGATAAGGTTGCAGTAATAAAGACCACCTCGACAATCTTGCGTTTTCATGCTTAGCCTGAGATAAGAATACCAGGGGCTGATGATCCGTCTAGACCACAAAAGTCCTACCATACAGATAGATTTGAAACTTCTTTATTGCCCAGATTAACGCTAAACATTCCTTTTCGCTTGTAGAATATCCTTGTTCCGCTTTATTCAATTTGCGGCTTGCATAAGCGACTGGGTTCAGTTCCCCATCGGGTGAAGATGACCTCTGCAACAAGGCCGCCCCGAGGCCTACATTACTTGCATCTGTTCTCACCACAAAGTCCTGTGTCAAATCAGGCAATTTGAGAATAGGCTTGCTAGTGAGTTTTTCCTTTAATTCCTGGAAAGCTAATTCACATTGCGCAGTCCAAATAATTTTATCTGGAAGTCCCTTGCGAGTCAGATCAGTCAGAGGATCACAAATAGAGTTAAAATTTTTGATATATTTTTGATAGAATCCGCATAACGACACGAATGATCGCACGTCTTTTTTGTTTGTGGTCTAGGTGTTCTCTGCAGTTTTTCCAAGTTCTTGGGATCAGGGGTCATGTTACCCTGATATACAGTGTGTCCCAAGAATTCCAACTCTTTGCATCCAATACAACATTTTGTTGGCCTAGCAGTTAAGTTCGCCTCCCTAAGCCTATCAAATAACATTTTTTAGAGCGTCAATGTGTTCTTCAAATGTCTCTGTGGCGACGAGAATATCATCCATGAAATTCGTGATACATGGGTTATTCAGGGGATCCAACAATTTGCGCATCATCCTTGAAAATACACTCGGAGCATTTTTTCAATCCGAATGGTAGCATGTTGAATTCATAATGTCCTTCCGATGTGCTAAACGCTAAATAAGGTCTCACTTCAGGCTTCACTGGAATCTGGTAATAGCCTTTACTAAGATCCACCTTTGAAAAGTATTTTGCCTTGTTTAATCTGGCAAATAACTGTTTTGTGTCTGGTAATGGATCCACTTGTCCTTCTGTGACAGCATTCAGTTTCCTGTAATCTATGCACAGTCTGTGTTCCCCAGACGGTTTTCTCAACAAAACGACACTAGAACTAAAAGATGATTCACTGTGTGAAATAATCCCCTCCTTCAACAAATAATCTATTTCTTCCTTCAATGCCTTCTCCTTCGCGAACGGAATAGAATAGGCTCTCATACAGATTGGGTTTGAGTCTACCAGTTTCATGTCATACTGTAGCAAATTTGTATGTCCTGGTTTATCTGTTAATACATCTGTATGTTCCTCCAGAACCTGTTGAACTCTCTCCCTCTGATTTTTTAGTCAGGTGCTTACTGACTTTTACTTGTGCCGCTGTTTCACAAGGATGTAATGGGTATTCATGCGAGGTGAGTGGTTCCTTTTGCATTTGAGTTGCGATAGCCAAGGTCAGTAAGGGGGTGCTTTCCTGGAGTGGTCTGTCCAGATACTTCTTTAACAGGTTTACATGATACACTTTCTCCTTCCCCTTTTTGTCAATTTTATAGTTTGTTCTAGACACCTTCTCTAGAACCGTATATGGACCTTGCCATCCAATTTGTAATTTATTCTGGCTGCCGGGTAGTAGAAGAAGCACCTTCTCTCCCACAGCTAGTTTTCTGTCCTTTGCCTTCCTATTAAAATATGCTGCATGTTTCTTCCTGGCTTGTCTCAAATTATCATTTGCCAGTTTCCATCCAGCTTTCAGACGAGTGGTCAGTTCGTTCACGTATTGATAAGATGAGGTAACAGTCTCTTCTGCCTTCTCATCTGTCCAGGTCCTTAATAGTGCTTCTAATGGACCTTTTATTGGCCTCCCAAATAGCAGAGTTGCGGGAGCCATCCCGGTTGAACTATGTGGTACCTCCCGATACGCAAACAATGCGGCGGGCAGGAATGATCCCACAGATCCGGTTTTTCGTGTGCCAGCTTCCTCAGGATAGAAATGAGAGTCCCATTGAACCTCTCTACCTGGCCGTTCCCTTGCGGATGGTACGGACTACAATGAAAGTGTCTGGCTTGAAATAGCTTAAAAACTTCTTCCGTTAGTTTTCCCTTGAACTGAGAGCCATTATCAGTCAAGATTTGATGCGGGAATCCTAATCTTGTGAATATTGTAAGTAGTGCCTCTGCTACATGTTTTGAATCAATTGATGGCAGGGCTACCGCCTCTCCCCACATAGAACAAGTGTCCACCAGAGTAAGGATGTAACTGTTCCTCCTCTTGGTCCGAGTGAGAGGTCCCACAATATCCACTGCAACCCTCTCAAAAGGTGTTCCCACTATGGGCATTTCCCCTAGAGTTGCAGGAGCAGTCCAGTGCTTTGGAGCTACCCTTTGACATTCTGGACAGGATTTGACATATCTTTTTATATCCTCCGTTATCCCTGGCCAGAAGTAATGACAAGCTATACGCTGTCCTGTGGCGCTGATCCCCATGTGACCACTGAAGGGAATCGCATGCCCGAGTTCCATCACTTTATCCCTATATGAAGTGGGAAGAACCAGCTGGTTGTGACCATTTGTTCCAGTTCCGGCCTTCCTGTATAATAGTTTGTTCTTCATAAAATATTCTCCCTTGCTTGGAGGTGTGTGGCATTTGGGCAATTTTTTAAAACATGGCTTGAGTGTCCTATCCTCAGCCTGCGCCTTCCTCATCTCCTCTGGATGAGCATTTATAGGTTCACCTTCTTCCTCCTTTTTCTGTGACCTGGTCTGCACTGTCGCCATGATCACAGGTCTCTCGGGATTCCCCAAGAAGACGTATCTACACCCCAATATCAGAGGGTAGATTGGTTCATCTATCACTGCTGCTCTGATCACAACTGAATCATAATCCAAACCTGTATCATAAAGGCACCTTATGGTGACCCCATTACAAATAACATCCTCACAAACTGGGGGGTGATAAGGTTCCTGCTGTTCATTAGGATTAACCTTTAATCTTTGAGTCCCCGACTTCATTGCAGCAATGTTTGAAGGTTTCCTTCTACAAAATTCGGTGTTATGGTTATCTTTCTTGCACCATTTGCACCATCTTTTTCCTTGGTTAAACGGTTTTCTTTCATTGTATTTTTGGTCATTGAACTGTGAGTTTCTGTCTCGATAGTCATTTCTTGGCCGTTCAAAGTTTGTCCTGCCTTTATTACCCTGTTCTCTATTTTCAAATTTATTAAATGGCTGTGGAGCTTTGAAAGTTTCTATGTGCTTCTTTTTATTGCCACTTACCTCTGCCTGGGCTGCCTGATACCTCTCAGCGACATTTAAAATCTCCCCCAACTTCTCTGCACCTTGTTCCATGAGAAATTTTCTCATGTCTGGAGCCATGGACTCTCTCAATTGCTCTATCATGATCATCTCTTTAAGATCTTGGGTCTTCCCCAGAGCAGTCCATTTCTCCAAATAGGTTTCCAGTCTGGTAGAGAATTGGTGGTATGTCTCCCCAGACAACAGTTTGGCATTTCTAAATTTCTTACGATAAAATTCACCATTTTTTTCGTACCTCAATAACAAAGCCTGCTTTAACATGTCATAATTGTCTTGGTCTTCTCTGTTCATTTTTGCGAAGACTTCATAAGAAGTACCTCTCAGTCCCTGTGATAACTTTAAACTCCACCTCTCTCTCTCTCTCTCTAACCCATATGTAGTAGCTAATAATTCAAAACGACTGAGGTACCCCTCGATGTCATCGTCTTTTCAACAAAATGGTCTAAATGAAACCCCATAGCTGAGTTTGAGGCACCCTGACTAACTACAGCATCTGAGGCAAAAGGGCTGGCACCATTTTCAGGAGCCTGGCCTTGTAACTCCAGCTCCCTTAGTCGTAATTCGTGCTCCCTTTGCAACCTTCTATCTTCTGCCTCCCTTTCGGCCTTTTTATCTTCTGCTTCCCTTTGCTGTCGTTTTTCTTCTTTGTCAGCCTCAATCTGCAGCCTCTTAAGTTCTCAATTTGTAACCTCTTCTCTTCAGCTACCTTCCTATCTTCCCTTTCAATATACTTGTCACATTCAGCCGTTACATACTGAATTAAAACCTGACCATCCATTCCCATATCCTTCGCCGTTAGCACAGCAGCTGATCTGAACTTTGCTAGCTCAGCCATCACACAAAATAACAATGCTCTGGGTAAAAATCCAACCAATAAACAACTAAAGTAATTCTAATTAATTATTGTCTAAGGTAATTCTAATTAGCCAGTTAACTAATTAATTACCACTGGCTGTGAAGATTCACCAACTTTTATTTTCACTTTCAATTTTTAAGGGACACTTTTAATTTTTACAATTTGTTCCCCTGATTTAATTCTCCCACCAGGAGATCCTAATATTACTTATAAGCTAATTATCCCTGGACAAGACCCCAATATATGTAGTGGATTTTGATGGTATTGTATGGTTGATGTCACCTAGTGTGATGTATGAGGTCAGCTGTGAAGGCTCCTGAGATAAATGTAGATGTGAATTACAGAAGGCCCTTCTTACTACCACTTACGACCTCACACATATCTTTTTTACTAATGAATGTGGCTACGTTAAAAATCTAGGGTACTGATATGTAATGTGTTGTGGTAAAGTACACACACACACACACACACACACACACAGATATTTAAGAAGTCTAATAATATTAATACAATTTATGACACACTGAACTAACTCAGGCTGTTTTAGTTTTTAAAGTTAAATCTTTTGATAAATTTATTTTGTTCTGAACCAAATGTTTAGTTGGTCAGAACATAAGAAATATTATGGAGTCATAAATGGAATGCAAAATCATATGACATAATAAAATGGAAAATGTGTACTTAATTATTTCAAATGACTGGTTAATAGTAATTATATTAAGATAGTCACCGGATAACTTATTACTAGATATGCTGTTGGGATGGTGTAATCACTCCCAGTCTATGACTGCCAAACATTGTCCGTTGACTTAAGGAATAAATATATATAGTTTAATTTCCCCAATGTCATGGCTTTATTTAATGTTGAATTAGGGATAATTTAGTTGAAAATGTCGTTGGTTAAAGTCCAGCAGGCCAGATATAACTTATCTCGCCTGCGTCGATCCTGTACAAAAGTCTTGTGGCCCCACCTCTCCGTGCTGGGGGCAATATACGGCTGCTCTGACACAATGATAGACTGCTCTGGTCCACACTTGTATATATTACTACAGCATTTGACACCGCTTTGGTGCCAAATAGAAACTCACAGTTCTGAAACAAAAGTATTGGTCATGTGTCAGAACTCTACTTCCTGAACCACTTCTGCACACAACACTACACACAACAACACCACATAGACTGGGTCAGACCTCTCTGACCACACAGCACATCTTACCAAGTTGGTTTCACATAGTATTAGTCCCCCAAGACTACATTACATCTGAGATATGTTCAATAGCTTCCTGCTATTAAATAAGATAGGTGATATGTTCCACTGATCTCAACACTAGATCCTTTTTCATAGTTTCATTTAGGCGTGCCTATATATTTTCTGTGTATGTATGTCTCTAGACCCTGATCTAGGGCTGGGGATCTAGAGCGAACACTTACTTGTCGTAATCATTTTTATAATATGGCAGTATCAATCACTCGAATTATTAAAATATACAGAATAAATATTGTTCATTCTTACCAGAATTCAGAATTGAGAACACAGTTACATTTGCTAGCAAAACTCAGCTGAGCTGCTGGCCGTATGATGGCGTCCCACTATATAGTTATATTCTTATGGAATCAACACCACCTTGGATTCAAACTGCGTCTCTGAACAGACTTATGTCGAATGGTAAACTTTAACCTCTCTATCCCGCTACTATAAAATGCGTTGACCAATCGCCGACTTCCCCCCTAACTTTCAAATTGCCAACCAAAAGTCACTTCAGTCAAATCTCAGTCAAGTATGTATTACGGTCTGTTAGTCCGTCTGTCTCTACTTGTTTTTTCATAAAAACACACTTGGTTCTACATGCATTTCCTACACGAATCTGCTGCCTAAGTTATTTTTTGCTACAATTCTCCACCACATTCCCTCTCTTTAATTACAGCTCGATTTTTACGTTTGCAGACTCAAGGCCAAGATTTTGGAAACTTTTAGTGACATGGGTTAACAGTGCATTCGCTTGTATGATATGAACAATACAGTCTTTTGTCAATATCTTCTTTATTATCTATCCGTCTGTATAAATGAAAGCATATTATTTCTCTGCTCAAGATGGGCTATCAAACTAGCTAGGTTTTATTTTCATAACTCTATTATTAAGAAAAAAACATATTTTTTTTTCAAGTTTAATTTTTGAAATTTGTTCGAGAACCTTCCCTCATGTGTTTTGCCGCGGCATTCAAATAAAGACCAAGTATCGAAACACGTCCAAGAAATGACTGTCTCGATCAAGAGCTAATGTCCTTTTCTTGTCCATTTCCTTACTTTATGTCAACTCGGGACGTGAATTTTTCTCCTTTCACCCCCACTTGCGTCTTTTTGCCGTTCGAACTTCAGACACGTGTTCAGTCATATTTTTCCTTTTTTGTGTCCTCCGTTCTCTCCCGTCTACAAAGGGCAAACGTTTCGTCTGCACTTCTAACTCGTTAGTTTTAAATGGCGGTGGGAAAGGCTGGCATGGGCGAGCATGTCTCCTAGTATCTTACGCATTATTTTTAACCCTACATTTCATCGTTAATTTTGGAGATATTTTAACGTTGTATCATGGTGACATCATCACAACAGGCATGGAAAAAAATCTCAAATTTCTGTAAATGTTATGTGTACAGCAGTGAAGTACGTAATGGGCCCTTGTGTATAGTTATTAGTGAAATTATGTCCGGGGCCACCTGCTGTGTGGGGTCTGCAGAGGCCTTATCTCTGGTTGCTGCACATGGAGCTTATGAGGTTTTATTATCACCTGGCATTTTCAACAACACTCGAAAAATATTTGTTCATACACACACACATAAATAATTTATCAATCAAAAAACTACACACACGCACACAGTGTTTTTGTCGGTTAGGACACAGCACGAATCCAAATATGATCGTCAGATGTTACAGATTAAATTTCTTGAGCTCAACTCCTCCCCGCTCTCTGCTGGCTCACGGCGGGAGGTCAGAATATCCGCTAATTGACTCCAGGAGATAATGCCAGGCCTTCACAACAATAGTGCACCGGGTGTTTTCGTAAACAAGGTTACTATAATTTCTCACTGTCTTTTTATCCTTGTCAACCTTCACGTGCAAGCACGGACTCATTCTCACGTGACCCTCGCGAGATTCAATGCTGCTTTGTCGTATAACTGCTACCACTATTGTCTGCCACAGGTTTTGTTACTGGTCTGCTGTGATGTACATCGACCTGGAAGGAGAAGTGTATATTTCAACAAGGAAAGAAAGAAATCTATAAAACTGTCTGTGATTAGTTTATAATCCGTCGGTCCTTGGGCTGAGTGTATCAACCATCGGTCCGTGGGCTGAGTGTATCAACCGTCGCTTCTTGGGCTGAGAGTATCAACCGTCCAAGGCCGGATTAAGCTAAAATGGGCCTCTAGACTTTTTGGTGTGTGGCGTCCCCGTCCCCCACCCCTTTTCACATAATAGTCAATAATTTTAATATTTTATTTTCAAACCCCTTAGCATGGTGATGGTATATAATAATATTGTTAGTAGACTGGTATGTTAGTTTGTTAGCATTGTTTTATAAAGTTGTTTATAAAAATGGAGCTATTATATTTGTCATCATCGGATGATATTACATTTTGGTGGATAAGGGAATTGTAATTGGAAATGTCCATTGGCTGTGCTTGAATGCTACTTAGGTGACGATGTGGGGTCAGTTGGCGTCTACTTCAATCGCTGTTGGTTCCCACTGGTGCTTTGACTTGGCCCTTCTCTTCAATAGTCAAATCTGGTGGCAGTAGCACGCCCCTTGCAACAAGGTTGGGGTAACTACTTATGTTGTCCAGGCAAGCGTCTTCAAGACCCGTCTGATGTAGGCGTCTAGTGTCGACTGCTGGTATCTTGTACCGCAAACTTAGAGACTAAGAGGAAATAAATACCTCTTTTTAAATATTTGGTCTCCTGAAATGAACATCAGTCGACTTCCGCTTCCACCCACCATTTCATTTTAGTCAGAGTTTTTACCCTTCCTGAGCATTAATTTTAGACTCATTGAGTCGGATGAAAGTGCTTTTGGACAGCGGAAGACGAATATATATATATATATATATATATATATATATATATATATATATATATATATATATATATATATATATATATATATATGTACATACATGCTTTCGAAAGTGTTAGTGTAATAAATATATACACCATTATATTGTCGCATAATAACATCTTATGTTTCTTTGCGCACCTGAATTGTAATGTAAGTATGTATAAAATATTGCATTTTAGCTGAACTGCATAGAAATGATCATGCGTTCAGAAGCTGTGCAAATGGTGCAAAAAGATGAGTGGATTGAACAGGTGGCCTTAGAAGAAATATGTCAGTTAGCCGCCTATAATAGCCGTAGTTTATTTCCTTATGCTCGCCTTATGATTATTCTACTAGTTTTTGAGCAGCGTTGTTTGTATAATCAGATGGCAGTAGGTAGTGTTGAGCCAGTCGTATAGTTTTTGCTGTTCTTATAGAAGTTGTTTGAGTAAAATCGTGATTATTAAAAAGATAGATTGTCAGTACGCCTTCGTGTCTTAATTGTGTGACCTCTCGCAGTTGTATGTGAACCAATAAGAGGACAATGTCATGAAAGTGTAGTTAATATACTGTGACAATATCATCATCCAATTCTTGTTCCCTTTAAAGCCTAAGACCGCCACTGCTGTTGGTTTCTTGTGAGGAAACTCGCACCAAGCAGTCACCGACTTTTGCAGTGGTGGTTCATGAGACAAGTCATTTTAAGTGATGAAGTTACCATCCTGTTTGTGATGATATACATTGATACACCGATCCCATTAGTAGTATTTATGAATCTAAATAATGTAGAAATAAAAATTAGTGGAGTTGTGAGGTTTCGTCTTCGCCACGCCTGCAAACGCATCGTGTATTGATAGACCTTAACGTAGGGTAACATTAAACAGGAAATGTTTGAAACAAAACGAGGCGTAATTCTTTTTCCATAACATGTTTGAAGCTAAATATCAGTGTAATTTTGCACGCAGTTTGACAGCGTTTCATAGGCACGCAGTATATAACCACACACACAGCGCAGTGTCTGCCAAGTAGCATATTTTTCTGACGTAACGACTTGTGGTTTCAGTTTGAACAACGGGGAGAGGGGACAAAATGGCGTATTTATATAAAAGTAGAAATTGCCAAATAATATGGAAAATATATGGAATTCATTATTACTGGGAATGGGGCCATAAAACCTAATTAGTTTGATAGAATATGATCTCCTGATAAATAGTATGTTACATTTTTCAAAATTGCCCCATTAATACTAAAGATATTGACAAAATACTGTATAGGTTCATACAGACTGACAAGCAGACCCTCGTTTTTACATTCACTATCAGTGACAATTTTTTGCACGCGTTGTTGAAAAGAAGCAGAAGAGGGAGGGTCAAAGTCCAAGTGGGGAACTCTTTAGGAGTGAGAGGCAAATGTATTAGGCCAAAAAGCAAGTCTATTTTTAACTAACGCCAAGATCGGGGCGGACCGACAGACAGAGGTACCCCGAAATTGGGCTGTAATTTTGGCTTTATTTTTTCAAATTCAAATCAAAATTGGAGGTCGTCCGATCTCATTGGCCAACACATTTAATATTACTGAAAACTTAGAAGGCTCGTCGCCATTTGCAGAAATACTGTCCCTCCGCCAGAACGATGTACTGAAGTATGAATTTTAACTAAAACTAAAGTAAATACTTAAACAAATTCAGAGTTAAGCCAGCAGCAAAGCTGAATCTGTGCCATGGTCATCGTTCCTGTGTTTATTCATTGAATTCGTGGTAAGGCAGAAATTATTAATATTTTATTTAAAAATGTGAGTGAGAGATACTGCCAAATGAAAAATATTACGACAGTAAGTACATAGTCGAGATCCCTTGCTGACTTCTGCAGGGCCTAGAGGTTGGTTTATCTTATAACAAATTACCAGAGATGTAGAATACACAGGTTTTCTTAGGTGATCAGGTGGAAACATATCACCCACCTTATTGTATGAAAAAAAGAGATTAATGATAATATGGCAGATACAGGCAGCCATTAGAGGAGAGGAATGTGAAAAAAACTGGTACACCTTGTTATGTGGATGAGTTGGGTTGGTCAGATAGATCTGACCCAGGTCTTTTATTTTGCATGTATTATAATTTGTGGAAATAGTAGATTAAACCTGATGTAAACAAGGAAACATAATTTCATGTTACAGGGTTTTTTGTCTGGCACTAGTCCGGTGCCAGATTTCTGAGTGGTGAATTTGAGAAGACTTTGTATTCCAGTAGTGATAGGTGTACACGCTGTCTACCCTATTACTTTTGGACAAGTACAACAGTGGCCATTGGCCGGAGTGACAACTGACAACTACTACATGTGCTAGATAAGTATATAATCTGGCACATGATCGTTCATCAACGAAAATTAGTGTTTCCCTAACTGAAATAAATAAAACTATTTCCACCCAAGAAATTAAAATTAAAAGTTGTGAAATAAAGACATGGGAGTGATTATAGAATCCCGACCCGCCATCCAGTGCTAGTTTAACAGTAGTATTAGAAATATTTTAACACCATTATTAGATTTTAAAATATGTGTTTGGACAGATTGTCCCTTTTGTGAAATTGCCTTGCATATATGTATATAAATTGATTTCATTTAAGTTGAAAGTCCCGACCAGAAGAATACTAGGTTCAGGGTAAAATAAAATTGTAAAAAATAGTTTAATACCAAAATTTCAAACCCGGAGTTAGTTCATTTGATCATAGACATTAATATTTGTTTATGTGTGTGTGTTTAAGTATTAAAGTACCATCACACCACATGTCCATAACCCTAGACATTAGACGTAGTCATCATACATACTAGTCAAGAATAAGAATGAATAAGATCATAAGGTGGTAGCAGAAAGGCCCTCTGAGAACACACCTTAAAAATTGGTATACTCAGGGGCCTTCACAGCTGACCTCATTCAGTACAATATAAATACATAACAACAACAGTTCATAACATCTAAATCCACCACACTGTTGCAACTGCATCCACAAGCCATTTATATATGTCAAATGCAAAATATAAAATGCTAAAATGTACGTATTACAACTTACTGATTTTTGTACAGGAAACGTCCGAGTATTGTCGGGCAACTGTTTTAATATACCATCTTTCAGGTGGTTAGGGTTACTGATTATACTTCCAACTATTCTCGCTTAAAGTAGGTTCCGAGGACTCGCGACTTCCAGTACTAAAGTTTAGGTTTTATCCTTTCTAATTTTAGTAGATCCTCTAGTACACTGTCCTGTCCTCTACTGGAATCCTAATTCTACTCGTTAACCTAGCAGTCTGAGATTTCTCCTTGACGAGATGGAAATGCAGTGAAGTAGTCTTACGGTGCTGTAGTGAAATTTTGCTCCCAATCACACATTTCTCCGTTGAGGGAACCTTCAATCAGAAGTAATTTATTTTAGCATTTCCATGCCAACCAGCTGCAAATAAGCGTCTCATTTTGGTAGGGGTTTCCCTCCACCCTCATGTAGAACATTACTGCATGACACATAAGATATTCCCTTTACAGGCCATTTTAAAACTCATCTGGCCATCCTTCATGATCATAAAAGGTCTTACTACTTTCGGGTCCCCTGTCATGTCTACCAAATTCACCACATCACAGACCTGTCATTGATAATCTATTCCAAAATGTTGCTTTCTCATAGTTGATTATTATAACGAAGTCAATCTGCTGGAAGTGGTTGTAGCGGGAGGTTATTTAAATTTAATTATTTAGCTAAGAATAAGGTTGGTAGATGGATAACCAGGTATCTCATATGCTACCAGGATAGTATACCAGTAAAGAGTTCTGGTCTTACAAGTACTACCCCAGTCTTAGAAATAAGCACTGGTGTAGTGATATCATAGGAATAGTCAGAATGAGAAAACCCTGACCAGTTGGTACGAAGTTGTACCAGGATTTAAGGTGACTCCTCCCTGTGACTATCTTATGATTACTTAATGTCTAGGGATAAATAAAATGAACATTCACTTTAAACACAAGTGTACAAAGTGAATAAGTCTTCAGGTAAAATTAACTCTTTTAATATATACACTGATCGTCTATTTCTGCTATATGGAAATGTGCATTTATAATATAGGAAAAATATTCACATAATTACTATTATTTCCAAAGTAATTTTTTTGTAGGATTTTCTGTCCTGGAAGAAAATATATTCACTAAAAACCGTCACTCAGCAATGTTAATTAGTAGTCTTGTTCTTTGAGACTTCAGGATCTTGAAAAGTAAAGTTAATGAAAATTGAAATCACTTTTACTGTATCACTGTTCTATTAGTCTTCTGACTTTACACATTACTGTCATCCTTTGACTGAATTATGATTTGAATACTGTGGTAGCTTTGTTTCATATCACAACTATTGGCTGTTGGTTCATATTAGGTGGTCAGTGTCTTAAATGACACTTATCTTTTCAACTTGGCAATGCTGACTGTAGATATCAGACTTGGTAGACCCAGCTATAGGAATATCAATGATCAGCTGTGGTTCACTCGTTGGGGTCCTGCACTTTTGTGGGATTGCCTATGATGAACAACACACTCTTCTGATACTAGACAGTCTGGTTTGAGTTAGCTCATGGAACCCTCAGACTCCAGACACTGACTGAAAAACTTCTGGCGATCCACTCACACTTCAGATGGTATTAGCGTAGTGGCGATCTCTGCCGTCAGTATGTCTCAAACCTAAGTTCAGGGTGTTTCCTTTCAGTTTACGCTCCGCTTTTATAAAACTCTGGCGGACGTATCGGAGAGCACTGACGTCACAGCCTAAGACTCGGGCTGAAATCCTTTCCCGAAACAGCGATTACACCCGATCTGTGCGTTGACTGAAACTTTCCCTTACTCATCCTCGGCTTATATATTATCCATACTGTTCCATCTTATCTTGTTTTATACAGCCCATATATCTCTATATTCCTATCCATGTAATTTCCCAAACTGTTATTTGTTGATTTTAGTATTTAGAACAGAAGTGGGTTTACAGGCTTTCAGCGTAACTGTGGGCAGCCGTAATACGAATATATCTCCGTAAAGGATAACTTCCTACCGTTTTTCCTTATATACAGTTATACACAATCCTCTCCTGGACTAAAAGGTGAAATCCTTTTCACAATGATTCCATTATGCTTTTATTTATCATTGCCGATTGCCGAGGTCTCATCGACATTTTGTCGATACACCGCCATTTTGTAAGCGGCCGGTCCTGTGATAATCGATCGGTGAATGGTTTGTAAAAGTACACGAAGCCGCGTTTGCAATGTATTGAAACCAATTTCGCGACATTGCTGCCCCATATTTTAAGCTGGATGATATCTAGCTTAACTATTGGGTAAAATACAGTTGCAAATCGAGCATTCCGAGGTTAGTTTTCCTTCCTTCTATCCTGCTCTTGCTCTGTGGGATGGCGACTGAGAAAATCCGCGCCCACATTCAGTTTTCCAGGAATATATTCAATAGTGAAGGAATATGGCAGAATCAATAATGACCATCTTAGCAAGCGACTTTTTGCATGACGTGATGAAGCCAGGAATTACAGGGGTTGATGATCGCACTGGACCACAAATGGCTTGCCATACAAATAGGGTTGAAACTTATTGATGGCCCACACCAATGCTAAACATTCTCTCTATAGTAGAGTAATTCCTTTCTGCAGCGTTCAACTAGCGGCTGGCATACGCAACAGGGAACGGTTCCTCAGTCTGGGTCTGAGATTTTTGTAAAACCGCTGCACCAATTCCTAAATTGCTTGCATCAGTCCGTACTATAAATTCTTGCGTCATATCTGGCAACTTCAGAATAGGCATACTAGTGAGTTTAGGCTTCAATTCTGAATATGCATGCTCACACTCTGCTGTCCACTTTATTGTGTCAGGTTTTCCTTTCTTTGTCAGATCCGTCAAAGGTGCGCATAAGGTGTTGAAGCCTTTGATGTATTTTTGATAGAATCCACCTAATGATACAAACGACCTCACATCTTTTTTTGTCTGTGGTCTAGATGCATTCCTTAACTTTTCTATATTTTGGGATCAGGAGACATGTTTCCCTGACAAATTGTATGTCCCAAAAAGTCTAATTCCTGACATCCAATTACACACTTTGTTGGACGAGCAGTCAAACCTGCCTCTCTGAGTCTATCCAGTAACAGTGATAGGGAATGTAGATGATCCTCAAATGTTTCAGTGGCAATGAGAATGTCATCCATAAAGTTGGTGATGGTTGAGTTTTTCAAGGGCTCCAGCAATTTCCTCATCACCCTTGAAAATACGCTTGGTGCGTTTTTTAACCCGAATGGTAGTACATTGAATTCGTAGTGGCCATCCGAAGTGCTAAAAGCCAGCATGTGTCGGATCTCGGGTTTGACAGGAATCTGGTAATATCCCTTACTTAAATCGACCTTAGAGAAATATTTCGCCGTACTTAGCGTCGAGAACAGCTGATTGGTATCCGGTAATGGATCAGCTTGGGTTTCAGTGATCGCATTCAATTTCCGGTAATCGATACAGAGTCGGTGTTCTCCACTTGGTTTTCTCAACAGTACAACACTTGAACTGTAAGGTGATTCTGACTTGGAGATGATTTGTTCTTGCAACAAATAATCAATTTCCTCCTTCAATGCCTGTGCCTTGGCATATGGTATAGGGTAGGTCTTCATGCAGATCGGTGTTGGATCGATGACCTTCATATCATATGTCAATAAGTTGGTGCATCCTGGTTTATCAGTTAACACATCTGCATGTGTTTTCAGTACCTTTTTAACTTGCTCCCTCTGCTCCTGAGTTAACTGAGTACTAATTTTGACTTGTTCATATGTATCAGTCGGTCTTAATGGATACTCTATTGAGGTTAGTGGTTCATGCTTCATTTCGGTTGCGATGGCCAGAGTCATCATATGGGCTACCTCCGTTGTCATAATATTTCTTTAACAGATTGACATGGTACACCTTTTCTTTTCCCTTCTTGTCAATTTTGTAATTAGTCCTTGATAATTTCTCTTGCACGTTATATGGACCCTGCCAACCAATCTGCAGTTTGTTGTTACTGCTGGGCAATAGAAGAAGCACTTTTTCTCCAACAGCAAGTTCCATATCCTTTGCTTTCTTGTTATAGTATTCAGTATGCTTCTTTCTGACTCTATGAAGATTGTCATTAGCCAATTTCCAGCCCGTTTTCAGTCGAGTTGTCAACTCATTTACATACTGAATTGATGAGGTGACACTTTCCTCTGCCTTCTCATCTGTCCAAGTCCGCAGCAATGCTTCCAGTAAACCTTTTATAGGCCAACCGAACAACAATGTGGCCGGTGCCATTCCTGTGGAATTGTGTGGGACTTTCCGATATGCAAATAATGCAGCGGGTAAGTATTCATCCCATGTTTCAGGTTTTTCACTTGCCAGCTTTCTGAGAATAGATATGAGCGTACCATTGAACCGCTCGACTTGACCATTTCCTTGTGGGTGATAAAGAGAGCAATGATAATGTCTGGCTTGAAATATCCTGAACACTTCTTGGGTTAGCTTTCCCTTGAACTGAGAACCATTGTCCGTCAATATTTGATGTGGGAACCCTAACCTGGTGAATATTGTCAACAGTGCCTCTGCCACATGCTTAAAATCTATAGATGCTATGGCTATGGCCTCTCCCCACATAGAGCATGTATCATCTAGAGTTAAGATATAACTATTCCTTCTCTTAGTCCTAGTAAGGGGTCCAACAATATCCACTGCAACTCTCTCGAATGGAGTACCCATGATTGGCATTTCTCCTAGAGTTGCTGGTGCAGTCCTATGCTTAGGGGCTACACGTTGACACTCTGGACAAGATTTCACATATCGTTTGATATCTTCCGTGATCCCTGGCCAGTAATAGTGACAAGCTATCCGTTGACTTGTGGCACCAATTCCCATGTGTCCACTAAATGGAATAGCATGTGCCAGCTCCATAACTTTCTCCCTGTATGATTTTGGCACTACCAGCTGTCCATGTCCTTGACGTTCTGTACCAGCTTTTCTATACAGTAGTCCATTTTTCATATACAAGTCTCCTTTCTCTGGAGGGTTATGGGCCTTTGGTAATTTGCCAAAACAAGGCTTCAATGTGTCATCTTCCGTTTGAGCCTTTTTCATCTGTTCTGGCTGAGTATTGTTAGGATGTTCCTCCTCTTTTTTTGGTGTTCGACCTGGTCTGGACTGCTGCCATGACAACAGGTTTTATTGGGTCACCCAAAAATACATACCTACACCCCAATATCAGCGGGTATATAGGGTCATTTATCACTGCGGCTGTGATCGCTCCTTCCACGTAGCGAGATTTCACATTGATCCTAGCTATAGGAAGTGTCATGGTTGCTGTTCCCTTAGTTGCCCCTTGTATTTCCATGGTCTCTGTGGTAAGTTGATCAGGGTGCACTAGGGTTGAACTCACAACTGAGTCAAAATCCAGGCCGGTATCATATAAGCACATGACTCGAGTGCCGTTCACGGTTACGAGTTCACTCACAGGGGGATGACGGAGGCTATTCTGACTCCCTGTCAGTTCCATCCTATCTGTCCTATTCCCTGTTGCTAAACATGCAGCGTGATGAGGAGTTTTCCTTTTACAATCTACAGTGTTGTGGTTGCTCATCTTACAAATTTTGCACCACTTATCTCCCTGTTTGTAGGGTTTCTTTTCCTGAGTCTGAGGGTTCTTATCCTTATTATCAAATCTTTGCTTATTTCTGTACTGTTGGTCCGGCTGGTCAACCTTGGTATTTTGTGGTGGTGGCTTATATCCTTCTACTTGCTTTCTTTTTGTTCCTACCAATTCAGCTTGAGCTGCTTGGTATCTCTCTGCACATTTCAAAATGTCTTCCAACCTCTCTGCTCCTTGTTCCATAAGGAATTTCCTCATTTCTTGAGGCATGGAATTTTTCACTTGCTGTAACATAACCATTTCTTTCAGATCCTCAAAGGTTTTCTGATACTTACCTAAACTACTCCATTTCAACAAATATGTTTCTAGTCTAGCTGAGAACTGGTTACATGTTTCTCCAGGTAGAGGTTTAGAAGTTCTAAATTTCTTCCTATATGCCTCTGAGTTCTTTTCATAACGAATAAGTAAGGCTTGCTTTAGTATTTCATAATTTTCCTGATCCTCTTTGGTGAGTTTCAGAAACACATCATATGCAATACCTCTCAATCCCTGAGATAACTTTAAACTCCATTTTTCCTTTTCCAGTCCATAAGTAGAGGCTAGCCTTTCATACCTATCCAGGTACGACTCAATTGCGTCCTCATTTTCAACAAATGGATCTAGGTGGACACTCATGGCTCCATTTGCCATGTTCTGCAAAGAGCTATTCTCAGACTGAGGTGAGCTATTACCATGGGTGCTAGTCCCAGCCTGAAGTTCAAGTTCAAGCTGTCTCATTTTCAGCTCATGGTCTCTCTCTGCTTGTAACCTCCTTTCTTCTCTCTCAGCCTCTGCTTGTAATTTCTTGGCTTCTATCTCTGCTTCTAATTTCTTGGCTTCTTTCTCTGCTGCAAATTTCTGGGCTCTTTCTGCTTCCAATTTCTTTTCTTCTCTGTCCATATACTTTTCACATTCCGTCGTGACATACTGGACCAGAGCATCACCACTCATGTTAAGCTCTTTTCCCACCTGCAGTGTGGCAGACCTAAACTTGACCAAGTCAGCCATGATGTATCTGTAGTCTAGTAGGGCAAGCTGTCTTACTCAAACTAAATTACTACAATATAATTAACTTAATTAAACAAAGTTAATTAAACTGACTTCACCATATATGAAACAGCTTTCTTTATCTGTACTCAATGGTACTCCTTACAAAAAAATTTTATTTTCTACTTTGTTAACTCGTTCCGAAAAATTTTTCAAACAATTTTTTTTCTACACAGCAGAAATAGAGAGTTGGCTCTGGAATATCTAAGATATCCCGCGGACGAGACCCCACTGTAGCGGGAGGTTATTTAAATTTAATTATTTAGGTAAGAATAAGGTTGGTAGATGGATAACCAGGTATCTCATATGCTACCAGGATAGTATACCAGTAAAGAGTTCTGGTCTTACAAGTACTACCCCAGTCTTAGAAATAAGCACTGGTGTAGTGATATCATAGGAATAGTCAGACTGAGAAAACCCTGGCCAGTTGGTAAGAAGTTGTACCAGGATTTAAGGTGTCTCCTCCCTGTGACTATCTTATGATTACTTAATGTCTAGGGATAAATAAAATGAACATTCACTTTAAACACAAGTGTACAAAGTGAATAAGTCCTCAGGTACAATTAACTCTTTTAATATATACACTGATCGTCTATTTCTGCTATATGGAAATGTGCATTTATAATATAGGAAAAATATTCACACAATTACTATTATTTCTAAACTAATGTTTTTGTAGGATTTTCTGTCCTTGAAGAAAATATATTCACTAGAAACCGTCACTCAGCAATGTTAATAAGTAGTCTTGTCCTTTGAGACTTCAGGATCTTGAACAGTAAAGTTAATGAAAATTGAAATCACTTTTACTGTATCACTGTTCTATTAGTCTTCTGACTTTACACATTACTGTCATCCTTTGACTGAATTATGATTTGAATACTGTGGTAGCTTTGTTTCATATCACAACTATTGGTTGTTGGTTCATATTAGGTGGTCAGTGTCTTAAATGACATTTATCTTTTCAACTTGGCAATGCTGACTGTAGATATCAGACTTGGTAGACCCAGCTATAGGAATATCAATGACCAGCTGTGGTTCACTCGTTGGGGTCCTGCACTTTTGTGGGATTGCCTATGATGAACAACACACTCTTCTGATACTAGACAGTCTGGTTTGAGTTAGCTCATGGAACCCTCAGACTCCAGATACTGACTGAAAAACTTCTGGCGATCCGCTCACACTTCAGATGGTATTAGCGTAGTGGCGATCTCTGCCGTCAGTATGTCTCAAACCTAAGTTCAGTGTGTTTCCTTTCAGTTTACGCTCCGCTCTTATAAAACTCTGGCGGACGTATCGGAGAGCATTGACGTCACAGCCTAAGACTCGGGCTGAAATCCTTTCCCGAAACAGCGATTACACCCGATCTGTGCGTTGACTGAAACTTTCCCTTACTCATCCTCGGCTTATATATTATCCATACTGTTCCATCTTATCTTGTTTTATACAGCCCATATATCTCTATATTCCTATCCATGTAATTTGCCAAACTGTTATTTGTTGATTTTAGTATTTAGAACAGAAGTGGGTTTACAGGCTTTCAGCGTAACTGTGGGCAGCCGTAATACGCATATATCTCCGTAAATGATAACTTCCTACCGTTTTTCCTTATATACAGTTATACACAATCTTCTCCTGGACTAAAAGGTGAAATCCTTTTCACAATGATTCCATTATGCTTTTATTTATCATTGCCAATTGCCGAGGTCTCATCGACATTTTGTCGATACACCGCCATTTTGTAAGCGGCCGGTCCTGTGATAATCGATCGGTGAATGGTTTGTAAAACTACACGAAGCCGCGTTTGCAATGTATTGAAACCAATTTTGCGACAGTGGTATGTCATTAATCGTGCCTCAATCTTTAACAAGATTGTTATTTTACGAGATCCCAGTTTCTTCAAGCCTTCCCAGCTGGTCAGCTCTGCAAAATTAACACCTTATATAAAATTTCCATCTGAGATCCATATTAGACAACTCAGACAAATGGTTTTATAACAGTGCCGGCCATGTTCACGAACCACACGTTCGTTAAGTACCTTCCCCGCCAAGCGTCTGGGTTTAACAATGTCGCAAAATGAAGACTCTTAATCCGTCTGATTAACGATTAAAAAAACAACCACGTCAACTTGGCTGCAAAACAGGTCAATCGGTCTGGTATCCGAAGGAAGTGACAAGATACGATAAGATAACCTAGGTCGATGAGGGCGAAAAAATGTGATAAGGAGCAGTTGAGAAAAAAGACAAGCAAGGGCACAATAGAGGGCTGAAGTAGGTCACAGGAAAATGTAACGCTCGAATATAAGATTCGTCACAAGGGTTCTCTACCCTTGAGGGGTTATTTGGACATTTAAAACCAGTAATTAATGTGAAATCAGCAGTCAGTGGGCAATCAGCCATTTGTTGCCTAAGGTCTCGAGCACTGTCAGTCAGCCCCGGATAGTGACAGTTTCACTAATAGTAATAATAGTGGTGGTTATAGTAGTAATAGTGGTGGTTATAGTAGTAATAGTGGTGGTTATAGTAGTAATAGTGGTGGTTATAGTAGTAATAGTGGTGGTTATAGTAGTAATAGTGGTGGTTATAGTAGTAATAGTGGTGGTTATAGTAGTAATAGTGGTGGTTATAGTAGTAATAGTGGTGGTTATAGTAGTAATAGTGGTGGTTATAGTAGTAATAGTGGTGGTTATAGTAGTAATAGTGGTGGTTATAGTAGTAATAGAGACAGTGACAATTTTAAAAAATCATCATCATCATTCGTTCTCTGTTCATATGGAGCAAAGGCCTGTAACAGTTGTTCGCCACCTATTTATGTTTTGGGCCATCTAGTCAGCACTACCCAAGAGATTCCCGCTACCTTGACTCCCCCACTAGTAACAGTAATGTTTAGAAACTAGGGACCAGACGCTTTCTACAAAATTGTTGACCATATCATATGTTTTGCAGCCAACAATAAAATCTCATCAACTATTTGAGAGAATGCAGAAACGGCGTACATCGCATTTTGATAATGAAATTGAACACTCGTTAATAAGACACGCACGCCTTGCAACGTTTTTACGGCACATTTTGGAGAAAATAAGAAAACGGCACGCACAGTACCATGAAAACTAAATTGAACCCCCATTACAACAACACGCATGTCTTTCAATTCTTTTTTCAAGATGTATTGACCATTGATCATAAATCATGAATAAATTGATTACAACGACCCAGTGACCATGAATCATGAATAGTTTGACTACACAGATCCGTTGACCATAAATCATGAATAGTTTGACTATAAAGATCCAGTGACCATAAATCATTAAAAGTTTGACTACAAAGATCCAGTGACCATAAATCATGAATAGTTTAACTACAAAGATCCAGTGACCATAAATCATGAATAGTTTGACTACAAAGATCCATTGACATTAATTATCAATAGTTTGACCACACAGATCCAGTGACCATAAATCATGAATAGTTTGACTACAAAGATCCAGTGACCATAAATCATGAATAGTTTGACTACAAAGATCCAGTGACCATAAATCATGAATAGTTTGACTACAAAGATCCAGTGACCATAAATCATGAATAGTTTGACCACAAAGATCCAGTGACCATAAATCATGAATAGTTTGACTACAAAGATCTAGTGACCATAAATCATAAATAGTTTGATTACAAAGATCCAGTGACAATAAATCATGAATAGTTTGACTACAAAGATCCAGTGACCATAAATCATGAATAGTTTGACTACAAAGATCCAGTGACAATAAATCATGAATAGTTTGACTACAAAGATCCAGTGACCATAAATCATGAATAGTTTGACTACAAAGATCCAGTGACCATAAATGATGAATAGTTTGACTACAAAGATCCATTGACCATAAATCATGAATAGTTTGACCACAAAGATCCAGTGAAGCGGAAATGGAATGGAAAGAAATAAAATGACCACACAAGAATGCATGGAGGCATATCTGGAGTCATCCTGACATGACCACAAGCTATGCACAATGCTACAGCAAAAAGATGTGGAGGCGAGTCTGTCTGTGAGGTTAGTTGCATCCTCATTGACTCCTGCGATCATTCAAACACATCCAGGGATTCCTCCTGTGGTGAAACATGTTGAGAACCCAGCAATGTACACTAAACTTGGAGAAGTCACTTGAACCCCAGACGTAATTCTGGCTTTTACCTGGTTGGCTGCATATAGGAAGATCTCACTATGGACCCAAGATAGGCGGGGGAGCTGAGAAGTGGCTCAGTATTGGACGTGACAAATCATTGCGAGAGCCCAGAACCAGAGCACAGTATTTTAGCTCTTCATGTTTGGAGAGACCCCGTGGATGGTGGGGAATGCACAGTATGCTACGCGTTACTTCCTCCTAGCTTGGGACTAGATGTGATGATCCTTTAAATGCAAGCCAGCTGGAGAAACTGGAGCTCGTGACTTCAGCTTGACACTTTTCGAAATAGCAGAAAAACCACAGGAAATAGCTTAGATTTACAGAGTAGATAATACCAAGGAGTATTCAACTAGGTATTGGCTGGAAAATAGGAAGAAGCTCAACAGTCCTAGTTAAACAACAACAACAACAACAACACAGACGAAATAATACCGTCATCAGGACATACAACAGAAAGAGCCCACTATAATTCATATCCGTCATGTTTTGGAGGGTTACTTGTTTAATTTTTTATGCAAGAAAAATATAATGTGCATTAAAGAAACCAACGCCACAAGAGCATGTGAATGGTTGGTGCAGGTTTCCTGTAAGTGGACCAGCTATAGTTGTGATTTTATGCTGCGGGTTTCCTGTAAGTGGACCAGCTGTAGTTGTGATTTTATGCTGCAGGTTTCCTGTAAGTGGACCAGCTGTAGTTGTGATTTCATGCTGCAGGTTTCCTATAAGTGGACCAGCTGTAGTTGTGATTTCATGCTGCAGGTTTCCTATAAGTGGACCAGCTGTAGTTGTGATTTCATGCTGCAGGTTTCCTATAAGTGGACCAGCTGTAGTTGTGATTTCATGCTGCAGGTTTCCTATAAGTGGACCAGCTGTAGTTGTGATTTCATGGTGCAGGTTTCCTATAAGTGGACCAGCTGTAGTTGTGATTTCGTGCTGCAGGTTTCCTGTAAGTGGACCAGCTGTAGTTGTGATTTCATGCTGCAGGTTTCCTATAATGGATGGGTTTGAAAAAAAATCGAAAAAAGGTGATTCGTCTTACGAGGACAAAAGACAAAGAAAATAGTCTACGTTACGGCCACAAGGCCTTCGTCAGGAAAGGAAAGAAAGTGAAGGCTAGATAGGACACATAAAAACTAAATAAAATAAAAACTGGGTACTTCCCTGAAGGCAAGAACCGAAATTCTATCAAAATCGCTGTCTGTTGATGACCGCGTGGCTGAACAGAAAGCGACTTCCGCCGCCGGATGTACACAATGCATACTAAGAAACTAAAAAACGAAACCGGACAATAAACTACCCAACGTGATAAAAGTGGGGACTGGAAATAGAAGAGGACAGAATGAGTGGGAGATAAATAAATATGAAATAAAAAAATAAAAAAATGTATATGGCATACAAATAGAAGAATAGGATAAGAGTGGAAAGAGTAAAATAGAGCAAGAGAGGAGAGGGACCTCAGACAAAGGTGTGAAAAGTGTTGAGACCGGCTGGTTTTAGACACCCCATGCGGTGGATAAGACGGTTCTCAAGCTGTTCTCGGCTGGCAGTGTCAGAGGAGCAGGATCGGATCGCTGTGACCTGGATGTCGATGGGACCATGGTGGTCAGGACCATTGAAGTGTATAGCAACTGGTGTGGACTTTTGCTGAGCGATGTCATTTAAGTGCTGGCTGAATCTGTCCCCAAGTCGTTTGCCTGTTTGGCCAATATAGGTTTTGCAGCAACGTTTACATATGATCGTATAAATGACATTGCGCGATTCACACGTGAAGCTACTAGTGATGGTGTACGTAGCCTTAGGAAAGGACACCTTCTGGGTTGAGATGACATACTTGCACGTGTTGCATCGTGTCCGACCACAGGGTAGTGTGCCTATAATTAGACCAGCTGTAGTTGTGATTCCATGCTGCAGGTTTCCTATAAGTGGACCAGGTGTAGTTGTGATTTCATGGTGCAGGTTTCCTATAAGTGGACCAGCTGTAGTTGTGATTTCATGGTGCAGGTTTCCTATAAGTGGACCAGCTGTAGTTGTGATTTCATGCTTCATTAAAAAGTGGACAGGAAAATAATAATAATGACCAAAATAAAAGAAGAAAAACACAAATAAAAGAAGAACATGCACTGAGAAGTTGCTAACAGGATCGGAGGGCGTGGGAAAGGCATACATGACAGAACCTTTTAGTCCTCGTAAGTCCAACATAAACCAGCCACCTCTGTTCTGTCATACATTAATCTACACTCAGACACTCACGCGCGCATAAATTCCACGCGCATGAACTAACGTCATGAACTCATTTTCATGTAACCACACAAACACAGACTTTCTCTCACGTTTTCACACCTGTTACTTAATGACCTCGATAATTTATGTTGCTTCTTCTTCTTTGATCCATAACCGCCAACCGTCAAAGCAGTCAGCGGCCATCACGCCTGGTGGCGTCTTGTAGGGCAGCAACAAATTGATTCCACTTTGCTCGGTCGGCGGCCATCCTTCGTACTCTTTCGCTTTCCCTCGGGGGTCCATAGCATAGCTGTTCTTGCGATGGTATCAGGGTCCCTTCTGAGGACATGGCCAACCCAACTCCAGCGTCTGCCAGCTATGATGGTGTGCATGTCCTCCTGGTTACTCCGAATAAGTAGTTCTTGGTTGCTGATGGTGTTTGGCCAAAAGATTCGGAGAATTTTCCTTAGGCAGATTGTGTGGAAGGAGGACAGTTTCGACATTTCCTTCTCTGTTACTCTCCAACATTCCGCACCATAGAGAAGCACAGAAAGTACGCAGCTCTCATACAGTCTTAATTTGGTGTTTGTGCTGTTTATGTTGCTTAGCTCACCTTTAATGTCAACCTGGTTATGGATGCACGGTGACAGGATGATCGAAAATTCGGCACTATTGGTTCGGTCGTCATTTCTAATTTGTTTTACGAGGGTGATACAGAGTGCTACAACAGGGGGAAATCTGGTCATCAGAAGGGTTCCCCCCAACGATCAAGTGTTTCGACCCTTTAATCCTCTTTACACTCTTAGAAAGGGGGGGGGGGGGGGGTGCACTTGGATCATGACTCCCAAGTGCCGGCTTCACGTTGTTTTTCCAGCCTGCGCTGGGAATAGAATCCACCCCACTGGTTGCAGCTTTGAACTTCGCTTCTAGTTGTATCTATTGTGCCAGCTTGAGGCAACTGTGAACGTAACCATTACGGTATATTGTATGTAAATTACTGCCCTAAATTCGATAGCCCGTTGCGGCTGCTCCACAGCTAACAAGATGCCCTATCCGCAGTTTCACCAATTCTCTTGAGTGTCCGCGTTCCCGACCGTCCTTTCACACTCAATAGTTTCAGAAGATCATACACTGAGAGCCACAGAAGATCATACACTGAGACAGCCACAGAAGATCATACACTGAGACAGCCACTAGACCTCTTGAGTAATAAATAGTCCTGAATCTTGTATTGAGGCATGGTTCTGCATAGAGAACAGACCAACAACAATTGAGATCAACACAAAACATGTCAAAGATCTC
Source organism: Oreohelix idahoensis (assembly GCA_024509875.1). Classification (NCBI taxonomy): domain Eukaryota; kingdom Metazoa; phylum Mollusca; class Gastropoda; order Stylommatophora; family Oreohelicidae; genus Oreohelix; species Oreohelix idahoensis. Next base: position 56,739 of record JAMPIV010002372.1, read on the forward strand.
GGGAAAGATTGAACCTTGACAATCATTAAGAACAAAAGAGAAACGTAGGATCAGTTAACTTTACCGACAAAGCGAAGATACTTAACGCAGCAATTAATTTATTTCTCAGTCAGTTTCAGTCAAAATAAAGAAAGTAGGTCTGTTCTGCACCATTTCGCTTTACCATTTACAATCATTATCTGATTGCACAGTTACTCTGAATGTATATAATTTCATTTTCAACTTTGTAATGCTCTTTTAAGAAAATCTAAACTGAAAACCTCTGTTTAAAAAAAAAATACACGGTATGCCATAAATCGTTAATTAAAATGAAAAATATGAATTCATATATTTTGATACTTGCTGCAAAAGTGGAAAGAACAAAGCAAACAACATGGACAAAACGGAGCAAACAGCGTGAAAGAGAACGAAGCTTTACTGATTTTGTCAGTAATCCCAGTCCTGTTATCAAGGTTACTTTCTTACATTTTCACCTTCACAATGAATTTTTTCGTGGCCTTATGGTGAGGACTGGCACTACTGGTTTTAAAACTGCTGTCTATTAATAACCTACTGACGATTATGGTTTTCTCCTTTACATTTCATCTCATCCTTACACGTGTAAAGATTCTATTCTCTTCTTTCAGCTTCTACGTCTATGTCGGGGGTGTCGTGATGACAATGATTTCTGGAAACGAGCTCATGAGATGCTTGAGTTCTTTAACCTTGACCGAGATTTATCTATCACTGGCCAGATGGCACTCACCAAGACACCTATTCCTAGATCTGATAGACTCGAACGTGTATTATAACAATTCACCTTCGTTGCTTGGCGGTGAATCAATTATATTTTGTCATTTGCCAATTCTCCATTCTGACTCTATTAGCCGTAATGTGTTCCGCGATGTTCTTTTGACGGTATATCGTAGGGATAAGAATTTCAGGAACATTCCTGTTCACAGCCGTTTATTGAAGACTGGCCCTAAGGGTTGTCAGCGCCGGAGATGTCGCTCTTGCTCATTTGTACTCGTAATCTAAAGTATGCTATTATTTGTAAATGGTGTGGCATTGCTTATACTGGTAAAACAGACAGACGGTTAAGAGAAACATTTCGAGAGCATTTCACTGACATTTCATGGGGCTTTTAAAATTGTGGCTGTTCACTTTAATGCTCCCTATCATTCTGGTAATTGATATCCATTTGGCAGCAATCCAGTCCAGTCATGGCAGATGGCAGATCTCACAGTTCACATCAGAAGGTCTGATTTTCCAGTTGGGTTGTCTTTCTCATTTTGGATTGAATGTCTAAAATCATTTTGTTTAATTTCTGCGATTCAGTGAAAATTCACTATTTCTTCTTCTTCCTCGTTCGTCCTGAAAAGGAGGTTGGTTGCATTGTGCCCGTTTACAGCGAAGCTGCGATATTTGCGCCTTTCGGCCGAAACATCCGACTTCCGCACGGCATTTTTTGGGGACCGGATTAGCCTTCCCTCTTCGATCCCTACTCTCTCAGTGTAGCGTGAGGTTTTTATTGGCTCTAGGATCAGTATAGTACTGACAATACAGAAATAGAATTTCTGCAGGAAAATGGTGAAGTCTATAGCAAATGTAATTTGCTGGGGAGGTTAAGATGTTATCTAAAAGGAAAGAAAGCTGTGTCTGTGCCAACCGTGTGAGGTCAAGCAAATGTAGGCCCCTGACTCTAAAAGATGATGATGATGATGATGTATTATCAGGGAACCTAACGCTACCTCCCTAGATCTCACACGGTTCGTATTTTAATTCTAGTGGCTGGTGTATGATGTGACTAGTGTCTAGGGGTGAAATGACAACGTTGGTACATCAACACAATACACTTTAACTCACTATAAGGAAATGAATAAGACTGTGGTTAAAGTTTTCTTTAAAATTGAATGCTTTTTTCTTTGTACAATTTAATCTGCCTGTCCTGCCATCTCTTTTGGACAGGTCTTTGAACATGAGGAAAATATATGTTACATATACTGATTAACTAAAATGTTTGGACTCTTTGTCCTATAAGTATAATGTCACTATATTATTCATATAGGTGTATTCACAGACTAAAACGTTAATATCTACTAGTGTTAGTCATTTGTTAGGAGGAGCTGTTGTTTCATCACGCCCCATATAATTCTGTTTATTCTTGGAAATAACAATTTTTATTTGAATGAAGTGTCAGATGTCCCAGATGTTAACACATCACCTGGGATTCTTGATATGAAGATAACAAGTCAGTATGTCGCTGCAGAGAATATATAGATCGGCACACACAAGCTCCTTCAGGCTATCTGATGACAGCTAAACCTTTTGAATGGAGACTTTTTTTCTTACAATCACTCATCAGGTTTCCTGTCACCGGCTGGTAACAGGAAATAAAAACCCTGCAATAAAAGACACCCTGGCCTTTTCACATCTGATCACAACTTCTTATCACTATTGTACACAGGATGGTATGGGGTCAGCCTCTTGTGCATACAGGTGCACCAGCCCCTAATTTATATGACTCACACCTTTCTGTAACCACACCTCAGGTCCCTATGGCAGATACGCCACTGTACTTTTCCATAGTTTTCTTCAATACAATAACGTGGAGTAACCACATTTCCTTTTGTATGATTTTCTTTTCTTTCTTAATTATGAACGCTTTGGGCATGTTGAAGAGTGTTCATGGAACACTGAGGCTTACTAACATCTTCTAATACAATAATGTTAATACATAATCATAACAATATGCAACAGTCAAATACAGTTCATTGTGAGGACTCAATAATGTTTGCTCCCGGCATGTCCTTCACTTTTCCCAATAGCAGTATCTAACTTTTGCAGTTTTAATCAAGCATGTTAATACATAAAGCATTCTTACCACAAATTCAAAGAAATATGTCACAAATAAAGTTGACTGGCAAAAGATATGGCCTCAGTTTTCTCTGCCTTGTCCAGACTGTGAATTTAGTATTTATTTTTACAATTTATCACATCTGCTCTCAACGTACTTGTTAATATAAAAATTTCTTGTCAAATGGCCACGAGACTCTTAAGCCTTTGGCCAATATCTATTAGAGCTGGCCAATGAAATCAGGCAACTACCAAATTTTGAATTTAGTTTTGAAAAAACAAAAACAAAATTCCAAACAAACTATGTGTCTCGTAGTCCATTGGTCAGTCTGCGTTAGTTATGCCAATACAAAAAGATGTTTAGTTTTGGTTAACAGTTTCCTACCTCCCCCCGTTACTCCTATACTCTTATACCACCCAATCAGATTTGAATTACTCCAATGCCTCTTTTTCAAACTTGCGTCCCCAATAACGTTATGTCTAACGAGCAAGAACAACAGTCTGTCCGTCCTAGCGAGCGTAGACATATAGTATTATCTCAATAACTTGGCTAATAATTGGACTACCATATATTTTAAAACATATTATTTCTCAGGAGACACTAAGCTATCCTAATATATGATTTTTTATGGTCAGTTTCATTATGGTTTAGATTTTCAGTTTTGTCACGGTCAATCGTCAAATATAACTTTTACACAAGTCGGCCATCTTCCCCCCTCATTCTCTATCACTTTTTTCATTATTCAAATAAACCAACTAGTTTGAGTGACGTCAGAAATACACTACGCGGCGAGAATTTAAACTGTCTGTGTGTTTATATCTGCTGGCTTTGCCCACAGCGTGTATATAGTAAAGGAACCGCGTGCAGAGCGAAGAGGGTTTTTTTTCAAAACGTGGTAGTGTTGGCGTTAATTATTACAATCGTTTCGTTCTTACTACTGGAAAATGTCCGAGTTACTACTAATTTTAACGTTAAAGTTAAAAGATTTCGTTAATTCAGAACGTAGTTTGGTGTCACACTTCTGGCAGATCGTTAATTATAAGTCTTGCCGCAGTTTCATGCAGCAGATCGGGCAAGATGTTAAATTGTTTAATTATACGTCTCGAAACCGAAACTAAAAGGCGTGTTAGATTTTACGGCGGGTCATTTTTCAAGCATTTCCACTGCACCAAAGGCAGCGCTCTACTGGCGTTGAAGATAGTCAGACACCAGCGGGCGGGTTTATTTATTATCATAGGACTAAAATCTTACTGAAATTAGCAATTATCTCACAGATTTCGCTACAAAGTCCCAGTGTATGAGAGAACTACTGATATCACAAATTAGTTACGGCTGTGAATGATCTGATCTCGAAAAATTAGTAGAGTGGAGACAGTCATAAAATGCCACTCCGCTGTGTAACTAACTGTGATATTAAAAGATTTCACTTAACAATTATAAACTTGACAAGTCGTTCAAATACAATTTCCTTATTTATTAAGACTATACACTATCTACTCTTGTGCTGAAGGGTGGATGTTGGAAGATGGAATGCAATGGATTTGTACATTTACATATATATATATATATATATATATATATATATATATATATATATATATATATATATATATATATATATATATATATATATATATATATATATATATATATATATATATATATATATATATATATATATATATATATATATATATATATATATATATATGTGTATGTGTATGTGTATGTGTATGTGTATGTGTATGTGTATGTGTATGTATGTATGTATGTATGTATGTATGTATGTATGTATGTATGTATGTATGTATGTATGTATGTATGTATGTATGTATGTATGTATGTATGTATGTATGTATGTATGTATGTATATATATATATATATACAATATATATATATATATATATATTTATATATTTATATATACATATATATATATATATATATATATATATATATATATATATATATTTATTTATATATTTATATATTACAAGTCTTCCAATTATAGGAACAAAATTATAGATATCAGCTGTGCTGTTAATTAATTATAGAAAATATATCAGCTGTGATATTAATCTTGTCTCTCACTACGCTAAATCACATTTTCGTCATTGACAGTTAAATGCTCACAATTGCCGACGGAAATGGTACTAATGTGTACTCATCTCTTAGAACAGTTCTGTCCTTCCTAATTTGTTGCACACAACACCCGCTGATGATCGTTTCTTTAGACCATCCAAGACTGAGGGGGACTAAGGATATAGCTCCGGTACAATCACTGTGCTCCTGCAAAGTTCCAGGCAGCTGGATTGACTCGAACATACGACCTCAGGTTGGATGACACGAATAAACCTGTAACAAGGCAAAAATAGGGGCTAATTTCTGTCATCAAGCCCACCTATTTCTAGTGTATATGAGATGAGCGTGTCTCAGGTGTCTGCATGTAGGATGAATGACAACATGGCTCAGTATGATTTAGCAATAGCGAGACAAGACAGGTGTCTACTTGCAAAACGTTCTTTCTAATAATTCAATACATTGATACATCCAATAATTTGTACAGCTAGGTTTAAGTTTTCTTTCCATCCATAATATACCAGGCCATCTCTGATAAGTGCTATACTGGCTGGTAAAATATATCCTAACAATACTGTTCTAGTTATATGAGTCCTAAAGGTTATATTCAGGTTGGTTTTCTTCTTCTACAATCATACCAGGAAATACAATCATTATACCTAATTCCCCAAGATATAATCAGTATACCTGATACATTCATAGTAAAACAAAATCTAAAGTTATATTAAATATATACAGGTGTAGGCTATTTTCTGGTGGTTTCCTTCTTCAACAGTCATACACAATCATTATACATGATACTATAACATACAATCATTATACATGATATAGTCATAGGTTATATTCAGGTTGGAGTTATATGAGTCCTAACAAGGACTGATAGGTTATATTTCAGGTTGGAGTTATATGAGCCCTAAAAAGGACTGATAGGTTATATTTCAGGTTGGAGTTATATGAGCCCTAAAAAGGACTGATAGGTTATATTTCAGGTCGGTTATCGTCTTCAGCAATCATGCAAGGAAATACAATCATTTTACCTTATTCCCCAAGATACAATCAGTATACCTGATACATTCATAGTAAAACAAAATATATTAAATATATACAGGTGTAGGTAGTATAAATGACACACAAAAAATGCAATAATTATATGTCTGATTTAGGCCTATTCTCCTACCGGTTTATAGTAAGTTTACCTACCCTCTAAGATTAATACAAGCCAGATTTGGACTCGACTTTAGTGAAGCAAGAGTGCCCGGTCACGCAGGTAAGCAATAAATCAATGTTGACAGCTTTCTCTTTCCCCAGTCGGTCGTGCTGGCCTTCGTGTTTGTGTGTGTTTTTTTTTAAACTAAAATGCGCCCGTTTATATAGGTAGACGCAAGGAATCTGCCAGTGCGTAAGAAACTCTTTTGATTGGTTCTCGGCGGTTTCGTACATTCCGTGACCGAGTCCCGAAATACAGGGCTTATGCCTAATTTTATTCTGTCTGCCGCCATCTTGGGGGAACAAGATGGCGTATACTTCGTGTAATTTAATCTGTCTCAGTTTGTTGAACGTGGATTGGTTGTGCATATGTATTAACAAAGAAGTGGGTTTACACACACGTTTCACGACACTCAGCCAGACTGCAGTGATGTAGCCTGTTTCCAGGACCACCACTTGGAGGCGGAGTAGGGTCTTGGTCAGCTCTGGTTTGCTGACCCTGACGCAAGCAGTCAAGCTATGGGTCGCTGACTGCATTCTCTATTGCTGCGCCTTTGGGTCCCAAATTCACTATTTCAGTTCCTTTTTATTTAATTCCTGGCTAGTTCATGGTGGTTGTGTGTGTTTTTATTTTCCTACGTTGCCACAGAATTGCGTCACTTCCACTTCCTGTCGTTGTAAAAATTTTGATCCACGATTCTGAAATCTTAACCTCATCCCAGGCGTTGTCTGTCTATTTGTTACTACGTTTTGTTCTTTCATTTTCTCTTTGGCATTAAAAAAAAGTGTTAGTTTTCTTTGCGTTTATATTTCTCTCTTACTTGTTCTTAGTTATTACCTGCTTATTTGTTGTGAAATTTTCTCAGTGTTTCATGTGTTATTTATTTCTTGTCATCTTTTAGGTCGGCTCTTCTTATTTCATTTTTTTTTTCATCTATTTTTCCGCCTGTATGCTGTGTCCTTTGTATTTGTCTTTGAATCTGTCGCTATTTATATTTCTCTCCTGTATGAGACTAGCTGACGAAGGATAAACTCCGAAGCATCCCATGTATTTGGTGTATTGTTCAGTTATGAAACTGACTCACTGCCTATTTCTCACTTTTTCTTAACCTTATCTTCTTATATGTTTAATGATAGATTGATGCTATGCCTACATCTTCATATATTTCGACTTTACAACCTAACGTCATCAGCTCATCCACAGTGCTCATTCTTTTCTTCTTAACCTTACTTACTTACTTAGTCGTTCCCCTTCTACCGTGAGGTGTAGAGGTTTGGAAGAGAGAGCGCCAGACCATTCTATCAGCTGTCTTCTTCCTGGCCTGGTTCCATTCTAGTCCTCGGTCCTTCAAAGATTGTCTAATGTTGTCCTCCCAGCGGACTCTGGGTCGTCCTGGAGGTCTGGATCCCTGGCTCTTTGTTTCCCATGCTTGTCGTGGTAGCCGATCTTCTCCCATTCTGCAGACATGGCCAAACCATCTTAGTTGGGACTGTTCTATTTGGGTCTGCAGCGGATGGGATTTTAGGCCTTGACGGATCGTCTGGTTGCGGACCATGTCTCTTCTTGTTACTTCAACCACTTTCCTCAGATACCTCATTTCTGAGGTTTGGATCTGGCTTTTGTGGGTTGTAGTCATTGCCCACGACTCGCATCCATATGTCAAGACTGGGACATAGGTGGAGCGGTATACAGCCATCTTCGTTTTCTTACCAACCTCTTTCTTGCTGAGGAATCCACGATTTATGGCCTGAAAAAGTCTCCCAGCCGCTGCTTTTCGAGTGGCCAACTCTTCTTTGATGCCTCCCTTTCGGTCTCTAATAGCTCCGAGATATTTAAAGTGGTCGACCTGCTCCAGGACCTGTTCTTCTTAACCACCTATATTAAGTAATTAATTAATTAATTCATTCGTTCAAACATTCATTCATTCATTTCTTTGTTTACTCTTTTAGGAGCATGGGGACACCACTACAGTTGGATCCCTTGCAAGAAGCCATAACATTCACTCACTGTCTCTAGTAGCGATGGTTTCTGAAGTAATATGTTTAACAAGTTGTGGTTGCCAGGCCTAAGTACAATTTGACGTTTGCCGCCTTCTTACGACATACCTGAGAGTACAGTATAGGAACAGGTAGTTCCGTAACAGATACTATGGCAGAAGAGTGAAGTGTTACAGGCTTCATCATACTAGATCCAGCTGTACTTGTATAAGATGAGGTGATAAGTTCTCATTTGTGCTGCCTTTGCCTTCCGCAACTCAAGAGTCGGACAAACATTTATAGCTGCGTAAACTGGATCTATGGACTCCAGAAGGAAAGCGAAAGCAAGGACGGCCAAAAGCCACCTGGCGGAGAACTGTGGAGGCAGAGATGCTGAGCGTGAACAAAAGCTGTGGCACCACACGAAGGATGGCTGTCGACCGAGAAAAATGGAGACAGTTTGTTGCTGCTCTACAAGACACCACCGGGCGTGATGGTCACTGATTGCTTTGTCAGTCATCGGCCAACGACCAAAGAAGAAGAAGAAGAAACTCGATCGTGGCGCTTCCAGGTTTCGAGTTCAGAACGTGGTGACTTTGCCGCCACAGGCGAACGCAGTGCCTGCTAAGCCAATCGGACCTCGAGAGAACACTTATTCTACTCTTTTTTGTCTTCCCAGACACTCGTGGGAACTGGACTGGAACTTTGGCCAACTCATTTTTCACTTTATTTTCCCTTCTCTTCGCCCTGCCGTTTTTCTAATGCCACCCAACCTCTTTACGACAGCAGATACCATCATCAGCTGCCATCTCCACAACGAAGGTTGGCTGTAATGGATCTCCAACGTCTTCTGTCTCTTGTCTTGGTGGTGCACTCTGATAGACTCTTTCCTGTCCATCTCTTGATGTTATCTTCCCACTTATAGTGCTGTCTTCCCCTTGCACGTTTGCTTTCAACTCTCCCTTCTATTATGGTCTTCTGCAAGGTGTTATGCTTTTTTATGTGGCCAAAATATTTTAGCTGCCTAACTTTGATCTCCCTCATTAGTTCTCTTTTCATACCTAGATTTTCTAGGACCTCCTTATTTGTTTTCTTCTCTTTCCATGAGAAACGCCCCATTCTTCTATATATCCACATTTCAAGATCCTCAATTCTTTCTTCCAAATGCTTATTCGTCGTCCATGTTTCTACACCATCCCGTAGTACAGAATATATATAACACTTTATGATTCTCAGTTTTAATTTGTGAGTTAACTGTTTAGATGTCAGTATATGTTTCATGTTGTTGAATGTAGCTTTGGCCATTCCTATTCTCTTCTTGATTTCAGTTTCACATCTGCCATTTTCTATTATTATTTGACCAAGATATGAGTAGCTCTTGACTTGTTCCAGGATTTTCCCATTTACGCTTTTCTTTAATGTGGGCTTATCGTCTGTTTTGCTAATTATCATAGTTTTTGCTTTCTCAGTGTTAATGTCGAGTCCATATTCATGACTTATACTGTTTATTTGCTTCACTAGTTCTTGTAAATCCTGTTCACTTTCAGCTAACAACACGGTATCATCTGCATATCTAAGGTTGTTTTTTGATCTTCCACTGATCTTCAGTCCTGATATTTCCTGTATCTGTTTGAAAATTTTTCGGTGTATAGATTAAATAGTCAGGGGGACAGCACACAATCTAGCCTGACACCTCTTTTTATGTCTATGTATGGTGAATAATTACTTCCAGATCTTACTGTACCTGTTTGCTCCCAATAAAGGTTACTGTGTATTCTTATGTCTTTTCCATCAATACCTATGTCTTCGGGGCATTCAATTATGAGGCATTCTCATGATGGACTCTGTCAAAAGCCTTCTTATAGTCAATGAAGCACGTATACATACTTATTTGGACCTCTGTATATTTTTCTGCTAATATTCTTAGGCAGAATATTGCCTCTCTTGTTCCGCTGTTCCGTCTAAAACTAAAATGTTCTTCTTGGATTTCGGTGTCTACCTTACTTTTTATTCTTTCCTGTATGATTTTGAGCAGTATTTTTTTAATTGCATGAATCATTAAGCTGATTGTTCTGAAGTCTGAACATTCTGTTGCATTAGGCTTTTTGGGCAATGTTATAAAGAGTGATGTCTTCATGTCATGTGGTATATATCCTGTATTGTAAATATCGTTGCATAGATCTGTGATTGCATCTATACCAAAGCTCTCCAGGGCTTCTATCATTTCAATTTGTATGTTGTCCATGCCTGCTGATTTTCCTTTTTGTATCATATGTATTGCATTCTCAACTTTTGATCTGAGAATGTTTGGGGCTTCATTAGAATCTGGTGATGGTTTTTTACCTCTTATGTCCTCGAAAAATGGTGGTTGTGTGTTATTTTACGTACTCTGCCCATCTGTTTGATACGTCTTTCTCATCAAGTAAGATTACACCATTTTTTTTTATTCAGCGTCCTCCTTGGGCAAACCGCGACGTAGTTGATAATTTCTTTATTTCTTCATGCATATCTCTTGTCATGTGCAGATACCAGCAAGCTATCAAATTCCTGGTGTTCGCCTACAGACATATATAGCATGAACTTCGGAGATCTGAGCTAAGAGTGCACTACATTGGAATACAGAGACTTACTTACTTAGTCGTTCCCCTTCTACCATGAGGTGCAGAGGTTTGGAAGAGAGAGCGCCAGACTATCCTATCGGCTGTCTTCCTCCTGGCCTGGTTCCATTCTAGTCCTCGGTCCTTCAAAGATTGCCTAATGTTGTCCTCCCAGCGGACTCTGGGTCGTCCTGGGGGTCTGGATCCTTGGCTCTTTGTTTCCCATGCTTGTCGTGGTAGCCGATCTTCTCCCATTCTGCAGATATGGCCAAACCATCTTAGTTGGGATTGTTATACTTTGGTATGCAGGGGGTGGGATTTTAGGCCTTGACGTATCGTCTGGTTGCGGACCATGTCTCTTCTTGTTACTTCAACCACCTTCCTCAGATACCTCATTTCTGAGGTTTGAATCTGGCTTTTGTGGGTTGTAGTCATTGCCCATGACTCGCATCCATATGTCAAAACTGGGACATAGGTGGAGCGGTATACAGCCATCTTCGTTTTCTTACCACCTCTGGAATACAGAGATACAAACAAGAAAGAGTGCATGGAGTACTTGATCATACAATTCGGTCGTACACTTTTAAAGTCAATGTTGTAGTTGTTGTTGTTGTGCGTGTTGCAGCGACGATAATGTAGAGCAGCGATTTCCAACCTTTGCTCTTAAGCCTACCATTAAACTGAATAACATATCTTCATGAAACACTTAGAACAGTACAGTCAGCTGGACAAGGAAGTTAAACGTCAAACCCGTGCTAACAAAAGGACATTTCTGGATGACCTTGCAAGACAGGCAGAAGAGGCAGCACTGAGAAATGAACAAAGCACAGTATACAAAATAATTAAAATCATCAGTGGAAAACGAGATGCAAACAATATTACATTAGTAAGAGATAAGCAAGGAAATCTCATCACAACAGTAGAGGGACAGGAAACAAGATGGGCAGAGCATTTCAGAGAAACTCTGAATAAGGAACCACCAGAGACACAATTGAATGTTCCTGAGGCTGAAAATGATCTAGATGTTAATACAGACATTCCACGAAAAGAAGAAATCATCACAGCAATCAAACGGTTAAAGAATGGAAAAGCTCCTGGTCATGATAACTTAAATGCAGAGCTATTTAAGACAGACCCAGAGCTAGCAGCAGAACTATTAGAACCACTATTTGCGCAAGTCTGGAAAACAGGGACAACACCAACAGAGTGGAAAAAAGGAATAATTGTCAAATTGCCCAAGAAGGGAGATCTTGCAGACTGCAATAATTGGAGAGGAATAACTCTTCTCTCAGTTCCCAGCAAAATACTAGGCAGGATAATTATACAGAGAATCTCAAAAGCAGTAGACCACAAACTGAGGAAAGAACAAGCAGGATTTAGAAAGAACAGAAGATGTGTAGATCATATATTTACCCTCAGGAACATTATAGAGCAGTGCTCAGAATGGCAAAGACAGCTGTACATTAATTTCGTTGATTTTGAAAAGGCTTTTGACAGTATACATAGGGACAGTTTATGGAAAATACTGAGGGCTTATGGAATTCCAAGCTGCATAGTGTCAATCATAAAAAGCCTTTATGCCAACTTTACGTGCAGCATTGTGCAGACCAACCTAACCTTTGAAGTGAAGACAGGAGTACGACAGGGATGCCCCTTATCAACCTCTCTATTTTTAACAATCATAGACTGGGTGATGCGCCAGACAACAGAGATCAATCCAAGAGGAATAAGATGGACTACATTTTCTACATTGGAAGATCTGGAATATGCAGATGACATTGCACTGCTAGCACATTCACATCAACACATCCAGGAAAAAACGGATAGACTTAATAAGTATAGCCAGCAGGTGGGCTTGAACATCAACTTAAAGAAGACAGAGGTCATGACGCTCAATGTGAGCAACCCTGAGCCCATATAAGTAAGGAATCATCAACTGGTACAGACAGACACCTTCACATACCTCGGATGCATAGTAACACCAGACGGCGGAGCAAGCAAAGACATCAACAACAGAATGAACAAAGCAAGAACAGCCTTTTTTAGTCTAAACAACATTTGGAAGTCCTCTCAGTACAGCACAAGCACAAAATTAAGATTATATCAGAGCTGTGTGCTTTCTGTGGTTCTCTATGGCGCGGAGCGCTGGAGAGTTACAGAGAAGGAAATGTCGAAATTGTCCTCTTTTCACACAACATGCCTAAGAAAAATTCTCCGAATCTTTTGACCGAATATCATCACCAACCAAGATCTGGTTACTCGGAGCAAGCAAGAGGACATGCACACCATCATAGCTGGCAGACGCTGGAGCTGGGTTGGCCATGTCCTCAGAAGAGACCCCGATGCTATCACAAGAACAGCTATGCTATGGACCCTAAAAGGAAAACGAAAGAGAGGCCGACCAAAAACAACTTGGCGGAGGATTGTGGAGGCTGAGATGCAAAGAATGAACCAGAGTTGGGGCACTGTACGAAGGATGGCCGCCGACCGAGCAAAGTGGAATCAATTTGTTGTTGCCCTACAAGACGCCACCAGGCGTAATGGCTACTGACTGCTTTGACGGTCGGCGGCTAAGGATCAAAGAAAGAAGAAGATGAAACACTTAGTGCTCACAAGACATGTTGCGCTCAATACAAACATGATGATCATCACCATTACCCTTCAGCTTCCCAAGGGGCATAGGACTTCAACAACCGTATACCACGTCATTATGTACCATGCTATCAGCTCAAGGTCTTTCGATTATTCCTTCATCTCTTTCATTTCTGTATCTAATTCTCTTCTCCGTGTGTTTGTCGGTCTCTGACTTAACAATTTGACGTCATTTGTTTTCCCGACCACCTTGTTCTTAAGTTCTATGACCGTTACCAGATGCAAGACAAATTGAAAATACTAGATGACAGGTCACAACAAGTGGGTCTGGAAGTACGCAGGGAAAAGACAAAGATAATGAGAATATATGCAGGAAACGATAACAAGATTGCACTTGAAGACACTTGAAGACACTTGAATACTGTGGCAGTAAGGGAAAGAAGAATGAGAAGTCTAATGTCGTAGATTTTTGATAGGGGAATTAAGACTTGGTTGGTCCCTTCTGAATAGATTAGAATAAGTGATAGTCACAGTGAGAGATAGTAATAGAAATAGATTTCCACGAGTGAGATGGTAGACTGTGATAGAGGCTGTCTCTGAAATCGAGAAATCTTCTCTCTTTCACCTATCTTCTACGACAGATTTAGAGGAGTCAGACAGTCTAAACACATAATTATATTACAGATATATTTCTATCCACTCACGTGCACGCACATACAAGACGACAGTTAGACGTACAGACGTGGGGAAAACTATAACAATAATTATACAGATATTTTGGAACGAGCTGACCAACGCGCTGATTAAGTTCAAGAGAAATTTTAATTATCATCTAAAATTTCATCACAACACATAAAAATTACATCAAAGCATATACAAATCGTCATAAAGTCAATAAAAATGCTACAAGAATGATAGACCCACAGTATGATCTTATCCCTCAAGGTATGCCCACAGTCCTGTTAGAAGAAAGTGATAGCCCCAAGGAATCAAGGATACGTTAGCGGTAATCTAATGATTTTCCCTTTTTAAAGGTATGAACAGACTTAGATATTAGTATGATCTATCCTAAGGAAAAGTATCCTGTTTGCAACAAAATCTGGCATAAAGAAGGTTAAGACAGCAAAATGGGTGCCAAAATACAACAATAAAGAAACACTCAGACCTGCATTCACTCTATTCACTCAGCCGTGGCCACGTGCTCTCTTGCATACTTACAGCTTTGGTAGCAGCATCTGGCAACATAATTTTTAGGACATGCATATACAGAATCTTCAATGGTAGCCGTGGCCAAGATAACCCCAGTTCCAAAAAGACGGGTTGAATTCAATGCTTCAGGGAACGTTGTCTTGGTTCTACTATTTTTAGGATATCTGTTTAAGTCACATTAAAATCGTCCAGGCACATATGTTTAACAGCGAGCACAGTGTCAAAATGGCTTAGGTTTCTAGAAATGAGGAATGTCAGGTCGATGTCTACTTTCAGGAAAGGACTATATTTGGTCACCACACCACTAGTCAAAACTCCGTCGGAATGTTACTGACGTTAAGTATGTTACATGCCGCACGGGCTAAAATGTACTTGAGGTTTTTCTCTGGAAGAATCAAATCAGGCTCGATGGGCCGTTACTTCTTTAAAATCTTTAAAGTTCTTTTAAAGGTTATAGACCAAGTCTTTAAGGACAGAATGTTTTTGTTCTTCACAGATATTTTCCTTTACTTAACGCTGACAAAGTTTGTGTTAACCCCAGTTTGCTTCACTAAATAGAGGAAAAAACACATATAAAATAATTATACATAATATGTACTGCTATAAATAACATTTTAAACTGCAAGCGTAGCGCTTGACTTATCGTTTAAATTCCCGTGAAGTAGTTATATTTAAAAAATCAATCATCATGAATTAGAAATACATATAATATATTTCGTCAATACTCATGAGGCATCAGTGCATTTACTAGTTAGTTTAAAATATTCCCGACAGAGTATTTAGCAGTTAAATTTAATTCCTTATAGCTACCTGGTTTTAAGCTAGAAATTATAATTTATTCTGCTTTCCACTGAAACACGTCAGTTAGAGAATATAACAGACTTATAAATTAAGCACTCTGCAAAAAAATCTAACTAGTGAAATAAGCGATTTAACACTTTAAACACTTCACAAAATATTAGATATAATATATTTACCTCAACACAGAACTACTAAGAACTAAAATCACTTCGACCAATTAATGCCCTCTATCATCAACAGAGATACTTAGAAATCGAACATTCAATTCGACCAACTAATTGCTTCTATAACAGAGATTCTTAGGGCTCGAACGTAGGTTGTTCTAGTCTAACTGTGAAGTTACTGAGTGCGTGAAGTCAGGTTTCCAACTCTAGTTATATCTATGAAACGGACAAAGATGTGCGCTATTTCCAAAACCACGCAATAGCCTCCCCTTCTCATTACACCTACGTACCTTAGACGCTGGACCTAACATGCCAAACGCGTCTTAGACACCTCACGCTACGAAACTGTCTGAGAGTGCCGTGACAGAGGAAATTACCAGACAAATATCTCATTCTGCGCCGTGCAGATGACGGTTATCACACCTCACACCGGAGAAACGTTCGTGACAGGTGAAAATGTTAGTCAAAAGTCTCCTCCTATGTCTGAGTATGAAACACAATCACACATCTCGTCTGACTGACATCTACGTAATAGAATGCTTATCAGTATGAGAAAGAAAAACGGTAAAGTGAGAATGGGAAAGAAAATATTTTTCGCAAACGAACGAATGCGAAAATACAGGAAAAGGATATAAGAACGATAACAAAGTAAAGGACACGGGTGCAACAAAAGAAGAGAATATAGAAAATGTATTGATCATAATCTCTATGCGATCGGAACAGAAGCAGGGCAGCCATATTGAAGGCGACCACTAGTTAAAGGAGCCTATGTATTGTCTCTTAGATATCCCGAGTCCGGGTTGTGTAGACATAAGCCTCAATAGATAGATAGGCTGGCGAGTTCCGACAATAGTACAAGGAGGAAGGAGCGGCGAAGCTTTATTCTGAAGGAAGGGTACGTAGGGTAAACTAGTTATGACAATTCGACGGTGGATAAGTGTACTAAGATAGCGGCCACCATAATCAGGAAAAGTTACATTCCCTGGAGTCAGTCCAGTATAACTATCTTAATAACACGAGCGCATTCCAATAATATACCTGTACTGTCCTCAAATGGACAATATGCATAAGACAGCGAAATTCTGAATTACATGGGTGTATGGAAGCTAATAGTGTTCAAGATAGGAGAGTCGGATGGACCCAGATTGTTGGAGGGGTTACCGACGACATTTGTTATACATAGTATAAATAAACATTTGTTCCAGTTGAATGCGGCGTTCCCATGTTTGTACCAGAGTTGCTACGTGGTATTATGTGGTCACTAAATGTGTGTTGGATATAAACGGCCAACATACGGAGAAGTCAATTACCAACGCTTGAGGCAAAAGATCCTGGGTAGACAAAGGCTGTGTGCACCAACCAACTGTTAACCAGCGCTGCCACAATACACATTCCTTTAAATCAGAATAAAAAAATATATCTTGGCAGCGATATAGACAGAGATGGAGGTGCTGGTGAACAATTGCGTACACTCTGAGGTCTATATATACCATGGATAGAAAGCACACAAAAAAATTAACTAGAGTTCAACAGCATAAATTCAAATTATTACACCAGTGACAACACAAAGATCAATACTAGCAACAACAACAAAAACAATAACAAGAGGAATAGAAATAAAAGTATCCGCAACCATGATACGAAGCAATTTACAGTTAAGAGAACACTGTTAGAAGTTGTTTTCAGCAGCAACTCTGTCTTGCGGTTTGGAATTTTCAAATACCAGAATCTGTCCGCTCTTAGTCTGTAGAGAATAGGTGAAACAATTAATTGAAACCACACCAGCGGTGATATAATCAGTTCCCGACATTTGACGACCCCCTTGAGCGAGATTTCCCGACAGATACTACAGATTGTATAGGGATAGTCACGTGGAGGCAATGGATAACGATCTGGATGACGGACAAGTGCTAGAAGTCCTGGACGTTTTCAAATAAACATTAAGGGTTTGTTCATTCATCATTCACTGCTCTACACTCCCTAAGGAGCATATGCCTTCATCAGGTTCATTCCAAGTCACCCCTGACTGTCCTATTGCATCCGTTCAAAATGTTTCCATGTCGTCTTTGCCCCTCATGTCTGTCACCAGTTCTCTTCTCCGTTTTTTTTTAAAAGTTTGCCGCTACTGTTTGACCTTGGGGATTCAAAAACAAGGAATACCTTGTAAAGATATCAGCAGGTTGTCTCAGTATGTGTCCTATCCAACGCCAACATCTTCTTCTAACATTTTGTTCCACTGACATTTGTCTGGTTGTTGTCATCCGTTTAAAATTGATGATCTTGTCAAACTATTTTAGCCATTCTGTTCTACCCAAGTATCCATTTATGAAAGTCTGGAACTTCGTGATTCATCATCATCTCAGCCCGTAACCCGTCATGGGTCGTAGGGGTGCCATGGTGGAAGCATCAGCAGACAGGGTCCTCCACTGCTCTCTATCCTCAGCAATGCGTACAAGTGTGGAAAAACCGTGTCCTGCCCATTCTTGATGTTATCAGCCCAGGATTTTCTCTGCCTTCCTCTTCTCCGTTTACCTTCGACTGTTCCCTGAAGGATCGTTTTCGAAAGGGAGTCATGACGAGTTACATGCCCAAACCAGGCAAGCTTTCGACGTTTCACTACTGACAAAAGTGGTTCTTGGTGACCCGCATAGGTGTTTATCTTCTCTCTAACATAGACATTTGTTTTGTGCTCTTTATAGCAAATGCGCAAAATTCTTCTATAACATTTATGCTCGAAAGCGTGATTGCTGTACTGTATTTCTTTTTTTCTCCATGTTTTAGAGCCATACAATAGGATAGTAATTACATTTAATTTCACGATTCATATTTTTGCGTTGGGCTTGGTTTCTTTTGATTGCCATATACTGTATGTAATTAGAACTCCTCTTGCCGCTGCTATTTTAATTTTTAAATTGGTAAATCTACCGCTAAATAAGCACGTGCTGGTGATTGACAGACGGCATATTGTAGCCTCATACGACATGCAACATGGAGCAGTAGTCCTATTCTTTCTTTGTCTCCTCAAGGACCCCCCCCCCCCGGGCAACAATACGGGGATGAGTGTATAAATCAGGGGGTATCCAACCTGTTAAAGTCGCGCGCCACATTGCCAGTTTAGGCAGTCCCCGGGGGCCGGACTTTAAATAAAATTGTCGACGTAACCATATTCGACTGTAAGACATAATTCTTACATATTTAAACTCTGAACTAAAGAGGCACTTATTTTTATACTTCAACAACAGTAATAAATTAACATATTCAAGAGTTGAGTCCGGGCCATTTCTTTCATGTATGGAAAGGAGTAAAAAGGTGGAGACTCGTGCATCCTTGGTTGAAGTGAGGACCCCCGTATGAGATGAGGCCTTAGGGCTAATGGTCCTGCCTCCTCCCCCTTTTTTTTGTCGTAGGGCCTGCTTGTGTCTGTAGAATAAAGAAACCGCATCAGTATAATTGTCAAGAAATTAAACAGTCATTACTAACAACGTTCTGTCTGCCATGTTGGAACTAACTTGGGGGAAAAACCCAAACAAACGAATGAGCATAGAATGTCAAGCGAAAGACCTCGGATAGAATGACTGAGGGGATGAGTAAACAGAGAGTGACACGGGGGCTTGAATCTTCCAAGGATCGACAGATGTGGAGGAAAATGTTCGCCCACGTCATCCTACATGATAAACATGATGATTACACTGATGTGCGGCTGGACCTTCTATCCTCGTGGTGATATGCAAAGTTGAGTTACATGTTGCGCCCTTTGTGTCTTAAAGGGCTTAATTCGTGGTATTGTCCTGTGCCGCCACTGTCATTCAGTAGAGAAACAAGACGATCCCAGGAGGCTACAGATGTGGTTTTAGAAGAATGTTATGGGTTTAAGAAATTATGACAGTCTCGCGAAATACTTTCGTTCTCTATTTATGGTCTTCACTCCTCTCCGGCATTACTATTTTGCCCTTCCTTTTACTTGCTAATTCTTCCAGTATTCGTTGTTTTCGCTTTCATCGTTCAAGGTTTTCTTATCACATTTTGTCACACCTATCACCCCCCCTCTCTCTCTCTCTCTCTCTCTCTCTCTCTCTCTCTCTTATTTTAAAAGCATACTTTAATTATGATGATTATTGCAAATGTAATATTACTTTTATAATGATAAATGCCTTAATAATGCTTAAAGTAAATGTGAGGATGAAAGGATACAGTATACATGATGAGAGAGACAGGAAGGGCAGAATGTCGGACGGGCCTGCGTGCCCAATTCTTAACCCTTTGAAAAAAAAAATTCGTTCGTTCGTTCGTTCTCCTGGTTATTTTCGTTTTTTTTGTTATCCGCAACACGTAGTGAAGGAGCGAACTTGCTACATTGACTTTTCGTTTATCACCAGCTCCAGACGGAGTAAGAGTCCACACTGACCGACAATCCTATTGTTAACCCAGACTGTTTGTCTGGTAAGATACACGAAACCATGTTATCGCACGAAAAGGTGCTAGTTTGCAATCATGACGTGCCCAAATACAAGGTCAATGACAATCGTGGTAAAGATTAAGTCACGGACGGTGATGTAAAACATCCGGCAGATGGACTTTGTTGTGATAAACAATTACAAGAAAATAATATCTTGGAGGAGATTATGATGTTAGATCTGAGAAGTAGTGAGTTTGTAAACATGACAGAGGAAACGGAAGGAGCAAGAATTTATATGGTAATGCAGTTTGAAGATCATACGTAAAGTGCTATATCATATGCTGTCATGCACTAAAGTTCTGCGTGAGAGATGAGGCAGTTGGGTAACCGACCCCTACCAAATCAGACACTTATTTGCAATTGGTTCGGTATTTGAGATGCTAAGGTAGACTGCTCCTGATTGGACCTCTGCTCCTAGTAGCAGCATGGGAGAGTAGGTGGAAAATTTAGCTTATATGCCACAGCGTTGTAAAACTATTTTACTGAGTTCCAACTGCTTCGAGAAGGAGTCATAGACAGCCAGGAGCACGGAATATTAGGACTCAAATATTGGACAGTCCATAGGACTGGATGTGAATTCTAAGATTAGAAGAGAGTAGCCCCAGAGACATCCTGTAACAAAAGAAAATATTTCTCTCTCTCTCTTTCTCTGTTATACGTGGCCACTCATTCGCTCCTTACCTAATCTGGTGAAACAATCTTTTGGAAGAATAATCCATGAATGTGCATATAAAGTCCAGTAGTTGGTATCATCCGAATCGGGCCCCAGTCCTTCCAATAATAATTAAATTTTACACGGGGAACGCCTAATTTGGTGGTAGATTTCTGGATACACAATTGTCACCTAGAATAGTTAATGCCGGAACTCTCTGAGATATGGCATTCCCAGTAAACAGCAGGAAAACATATGATTGCTAAAAAACTGTTGATTATGATGATGATGATGCTCCTATCGACTTGCTCTGGGGTCAGTACCGATTATGAAACAGCGTATTCTCCTGGATAAAATCCACTTGGGTAAATGTCATGTGGGTCTTTATATCATTAAATTACCTACATCTTCTTCCTATTCTCTCACCCTAATCCTTTCATTTTATTACTTTTCCGTACTTGTTTTTCCTGTATTTTTCGCATCATTCGTTGCGAAAAATATATTTCTTTCCCATCATCGTTTTTCTTTCTCATACTGACTAGTAACCTTATTGCATCAGATGTCAGTCGCGCAGATAGCTGTGAATGTACGGTTCTCGCCAGACATACGTCTGCAGTTTCCCCGGGTCAGAGCGCGGCCCGACCAGATTTCTGGGCCTGGGGTGTGAGAAATTCGTTTCGCTGGACATAGAGCAGACTTTTGGTCTACCATTTTGTTCACCTGTCACTAGCTTAAGGTGTCAAACCCGGCATCTGTACGACGCAGTTGTAGACGGTTGTCTGAGATTTGCAACTGTCACGCGCATTTCTTGGTCACTGGTGGCAGTTACGCGCAGATGCCAAGCATGTCGCAGAAGCCCTCGTGCAGATTTTCACTCGGTTGGGATTCCCTCAGCAAGTGTTGACGGATAATGGATCTCCATACCGAAACCTGTTGATGGATGAGATCGTTAAGATCTTGAGGACCCAGCACATCCACACTAAGCCATATACTCCGGCCGGAAATGGGCTCGTGGAACGTGCTAATGGAAACCTCACCATGATGCTAAGTAAGCTGGCACAAGTGAAACCTGAAGATTGGGATCTCTGTATTCCGGCAGCATTATTTGGCTACAGAGAATCTCCTCATACTTCCACAGGATTTCCGCCAGCTACACTCTTATTCGGCAGACCCATTAAGGGCCCGCTTGAAGCCTTACTTCAGTCTTTGACAGACGAGAAGGCTGATGAGACAGTTGTCTCAGCCAGTAAATATGTGTCGGTTTTAAAGGAACGGTTGAAACTAGGGTGGGACCTAGCAACGACTAACTTTAAGCGAGCACGCACCAAGCACGCTAACCGATACAGGAAAGTCGCGGAAGAGAGAGAGAACTGGAAGCAGGAGAGAAAGTTTTGGTGTTGCTCCCTACCGAGAACAACCAACTGAAGATCGGATGGCAAGGGCCGTTTACCGTCCTGAAAAAGATTTCTAAGGCTAACTACCAGATCTCTATTGAAGGAAAGGAGAAGGTTTTCCATTTAAATCTCTTAAAGAGATACTTGGAAAAACCAGTGCCAACCTCCGACCATCTCCTGACGATCGCCAAAACTGACGAAGATGACGATAGTGGCAGGGATATTCCACCGCTATCACAGGAAATCTTTCAAAAATGTCAGAAGCGGCGACGCTCTTTCAAGCGCGCATGGGGAAACATTCCAGAGAAAGGAAACTTTGGGAGTAGACTTGAGTAGGAATTGGAGAGAGATGGAGGGGGAAGATGAGAAGGAAGAAGACAGACACCCCGAAGCTACGGTTATAGGAAATTTAATTCCATAACGTAGACATGGAGTGCTTCCATATCTTAAGGGGGGACGTCCTGTCACGTGGGTCTTTATATCATTAAATTACCTACATCTTCTTCCTATTCTCTCACCCTAATCCTTTCATTTTATTACTTTTCCGTACTTGTTTTTCCTGTATTTTTTGCATCATTCGTTGCGAAAAATATATTTCTTTCCCATCATCGTTTTTCTTTCTCATACTGACTAGTAACCTTATTGCATCAGATGTCAGTCGCGCAGATAGCTGTGAATGTACGGTTCTCGCCAGACATACGTCTGCAGTTTCCCCGGGTCAGAGCGCGGCCCGACCAGATTTCTGGGCCTGGGGTGTGAGAAATTCGTTTCGCTGGACATAGAGCAGACTTTTGGTCTACCATTTTTTCACCTGTCACTAGCTTAAGGTGTCAAACCCGGCATCTGTACGACGCAGTTGTAGACGGTTGTCTGAGATTTGCAACTGTCACGCGCATTTCTCGGTCACTGGTGGCAGTTACGTCACGCGTTAAGCTGACGTAAATGTTGGGAGTAGGGGAGATAATTTCGCTTGGCGAAATAAGTTGGGGCCCTTTGTCTGATTTTAAGATATTGGCCCGAGTTTGAAACTTTAATTTCATTCTCGCTCCTATATTCGCAGTAGACAGTGTGCTCGCAACAGAATAGCTGTTAGCGAAGTTTCTCAGTTTGTTTCGGCAATTTGTCGAACTTCTAGACTTCCTTAAATATTCAGCATATAATTCTTAAGTTGTGCGACTACCTGTAGTTCTGTGTGAGGTAATATATATTATATCTAGTATTTTGTGAAATGATAAAGTGTTAAGTCGCTTATTTCATATTTCACTAGTTAGATTTTGCGCAGAGTGCCAAATTTATATAGTCTGTATGATTTTCTAGTGACGTGTTTCAGTGGATAGCAGAATAAATTATATCTTAGCTTACTAAACAATAATGTAGCTATAATGTAGTTAATTTTACTGCTAAGAAATCAGACGAGATCATATTTTTCTAAACTAACTTACAAATGCTAGAAACCTCATGAGACGTTGACGGAACACGCACGTGTTCCTAAATTCATGGGGATTGATGATTTTTTTTTAAGATATAACCTACTTTACGGGAAATTTAAATGATAAGTCAAGCAGTACACTTGCGGTTTAATAATGTAAGTTATAATGGGTACATATTGTAAAATTATTTGATATGTGTTCTTTCTTTTATATAGTGAAACGGTGGTACCCAACTTTACCAGCGTTCTAGTACGTGAACTTTATTTGGGAAGAAACAAATCACTTTCATTACCTGAACTGTAACAGTTAAATGAAGTAAGAGGCCTTCGCGCCAGAATTAATTCTTCCAGAATAACTCTTCAGTACAATTCAGCCCGTTGTGGCAAGCAAAGATCAGAAACATTCCGACAGAGTTTTTGACTAGTACTGTGGCGACCAAATATAGTAACTTCCTGAAAGTAGACACCGATCTGACATTCCTTAAATTCTAGAAACCAAAGCTAATGACATTGTGCTCTGCTAACTTTCGTGCCTGGACAATATTTTTATGTGACTTAATCAGACATTCGAAAAATTAGAACACCCAAGGAATCGTTCCCTGAGAGTTTAGTACGTCTTTTGGAACTGGAGATTTCTTGGTCAAGGACTGCATTTTCGAGTCTGTGTGAAGGTCCTAGAATTGAGTATGTTCCCAGAGGCAGCGAGCAAAGTTGTGAGTATAACTGCATGGCCATGGCTGAATGAATGAGTGTACGCAGATCAGAGTGTTATTTTACAGTTATAGATTGTCACCCATTTACTGTCTTAATTCTTTTTGTTTAACCTGCAGAATTTGTTACTATTTGCTAGAGTTTCTTTACTTCTTAGGCTAAATCAGATTATTCAACTCTGTGCATACATTTACGAGAAAAGAAGAAAAACTCTTAGCCCAAACCCTACGTATCTATAACTCTTTGGGCCATCATCTGTTCTCTTAACGGGGCTGTGGGCTAAACCTAGAGCTAAGATCATAACGGGGATATCATCCTTGTAGCATTTTTTTCTTAAATTTTATGACTATTTGTATATGTTTTTTTTCCTTGATGTATTTTTGGTGTTGTGAGAAGATTTTTTTTGATGATAATAATAAAAATCTCTCTCTTGAACTAAATCAGTGCGTTGGTCAGCTCGTTCAAATACATATAAATTCATTGTGATAGATTCCCACGTCTGTGTGTTTAACTGTCGTCACGTGTAGGTGCGGGCCCGTGAGTCGATAGAGATATATTAATATATATATCTGTGCGTAGACTGTCTGACGCCGTTAAAAGCGGTCGTAGAAGATAGGTGAGAGAGAGAAGATTATCTCGATTCTCAAAGACAGCTTCTTTATCACATTCTATCATCTCACGTGTGGGAAATTCTATTGTGGTGTTTTTTTCACCAGCTCTCACTGTGACTATCACTCATTCCAACCTATTCTGAAGGGACCAACCCTAGTCTTAATACTCCTATCTAAAATCTACGACAGTAAACGACTGTCAAAAGTCGGGAAAAATGTTATGTATATTGCCACGCGGGATGATAAAATTGAATGGAAAAATCTGGGTATTTTGTAAGTCCCGTTACTCAAATTTACAGTAAAAACATGTTAGTGTGTCGCCCTGGCAATTCCTGTTCACACCGGTACGGGGACGAACGCCAAGGAAAAAACGACAACTAATCCTTCAAGAACTGAGGAAAGGACCACAATAGAAAACCGCTGGCCACTGGGATTTGATCAAGCACTGTATTAGGAAGAAAACAAAACATTTAACCAAAATGTCAATATCCTATGCTATCAAGCGTAAGGTATGATCTCTTATTGTCACGAAGTGGTTTTAAGTTTATAGAGTTTGCCTGAATGAAGCAAGACCCTAGTATGAGAAAGTCTGAGAAGATAGAATTTAGATAGAAAATGACATGCCTGTGGACAGATGAGACTATTGGCTCAAGGGATAGAACCAGGATTTGCCTCTCCCCTTTCCGCTTTGTGACTTCAAATGGCTATAATCTCACCCTCCTCTAACTACCTTTAAACACAAGGAGATAAGGTGTATAAAACGACCACAGACATCACTGTACAGACAACATAGAGTAAGTATAAAGTGTAGAAGCTGATCCAGTAAATATATTATAGATAAATTTATTTACACACAGAAATCATTAAAGTTCATCATACATCAAATTACAAAAAAAAAAAAATTAGCGTGCACTGTTGCACGGCCTGAAAAACAACGTAACAAGTACATTGATAGACATTAGAAAAAAAAAACCCAAATCACATTCACTCTTTCTGTCACCCTGCTGAGGAACAATAAAATGATTAGTGATTAAAATAACTCTACGATTGTGGGGGCTGTCCACTTTAGCCTCCACTCTCTAACACAAATAAGATTCTACTGTCTCAGTCCGGTTGACTCTTCCTCAACGAAAACGTCTACACAGCTTCCAACTTGGTAGGCGATATGCGCCGCTATCTAACACCACTGGAAATGCTAAAAATAATAGACTTGGAGAAACACAATGGCTCAGTGTCTATCCTTCAATGGATAATGAACAGACCCTACCGGTCCTGTCTATTTTCTCCCTCCTTTCCTATCTCTCTCTCTCTCCCTCTCTCTCTTGGTCTCAGTGTCTCTCTAACGCTCGACGACTAATGATGCGGCGTCTCCGTTACGCTCTTCTCTCGTTACTTTCAAGACCCAGGTATTTTAACCCTCTCACCTGTTCCTGAATTCTGCGATGATGATGATGAAGTTCTGGCGTCAAGCATGAGGTACTTGATTAACTGTCGAAAAACTTCTCTGCTGCTGAATAGCTTCCCTCTTTTAACCCGCTCCGGAGTTAGAGGAAAAACACAGCCTTGATTTCCGGCTGTACGCAATTGAAACCAGTCTTGCTGAAGAATTGAACTTCACTGCAATAGACCGTTTAGGTTGTGTTCTTTTGCTCCTGACGATAACTCGAGTACTCTGACCCTGAGATATGTCTTTTTGCCGTGGATAATTTTAATTGACAAAATTATGCTCCCCCATTATTTCGCCGTGACTCGCTGAAATTAAAAGAAAATGCGTCTATTGTATAACAACTCCAACCTAACGCATCTCTAACCCATTAATCTTTATAACTCCCTTACTCAGTACTTCACTCGTCATGTACAACAATACATAAAATAATACTACCCACGTGGCACTTAAATCTCTCTCCTCCCACTCCCCTTCTCTCGTTCTGAAAAAACCGATACATAAAATATTTATATTCCCCGGGTCTCTTCATTCTCACTCCTTCCCCCTCTCTCTCTCAACTATAATCTGCCAGGTAAGTAAACAGAACCCTCCCGACCTGTCTGCCTCTTATCTATTTGTTACGCGTGGCTACCCACGTGTCCAAACATTCAAACTAGGAAATCCTTTGTCCGAAATCCCGTGGCCTCCTTTTTTTTCATCACCCATGAGGTTTCCTACTTACTCCAAAATTAAAGGAAATCTCGCTATAGGAATAGTTTACTCCTCTAAGCAGTATAATTCACTTATAACATACATCTTTACTCTCCGACTGCATTTCTTACATTTAAGGCATAATAAAATTTAGTGCACACAATTGATTCCCAATAAAATTACATTTATAAATACACAGGAATAAATGGTGGTTTTACATAACATACTAGAAATATGAGCACACGTGTAGCTTATAATTTCCCACGCTCCTATCTACTGCCAAAATCATAGAAAGAATAAGCACACTGTTGCATTTACATCGTTCTCCAAAAATGATAATGGATGGCACTATCGTTTTTTAAAACTGAAAAGTTAATGTCCCCCGAAGAAATTAACTACGGGCGAAATTCTCAAAAACCCACTAATAAGTAAAACGATAATAAAATTACTACATACCGATTATCGCTGTTTTCCCACAGTGGAGACGATAATACGAAGTCTGACGGCTGACAATTATTTCTTACGATAGAGACTTGCCCGCAATTTCCTATCTCAATATATACGAGCGAATCGCCCCCGCGGATTCCCTTCCTACGCATAACCTAAGCTGCGCCAATCAAATTTGAAAACAACGCGACCGCGTGTCCAAAATTGCATCACGTCCACGTGCGTTTCTGACGCGTCATACAGGCGTGCCCGAAAAATAGCGATTTCCGTAAACAACGGAAAATCAGAAGAAAGAAAAACTGGTCGAGTGTAAAATAAACCTACCATCATAAACGAACCCATTTAATTATCTACATAAAAATACCAAACACGATATATATTCAAATGAGAAGAAAAAAATTGTGAAAATTCAAAATAGAACCACAGAATCGGGCAGGTTGAAGGACACAATTCCAGTGCAGCATCACACTTATCCTCTCCGTCACCTAATTAAATTAAAAGGCACACGGTATTTTAGCCTACACTATCGCGCGTCGCTTAACGAGTACGGCCTTTCCCCCACTCCCCCCCCCCCGCCCCTTCCGACCCGGTAAAACACTCAGCGCACAATGTCAGTTATAATTTAATTATGGCTACGCTCCCTTAACAAATATTGCCTGTCATTACTAGCTAGTTGATTGTCGGCGTCTATCGTTTTTACACATTATATTAAATGCTAGTTACTATATAATTACACACAATAAAAATATAATGCGCATTCTACTCTGTCACTTTATCCGTCACTCATGGCATTTTACTTAGTCAGCCAAACCGTATCTTCTGGTGTAAAAAAATGGTTGATGGATTTTTACATTAAGCTGAACCACTGGTAAGAAAATATCTACGCGTTTGCTATTTCGCAAATCTTAACGCTAGGGACTCACAGTGAATAAAATAGTAAAACTTTAACACATTTAACACTTAAGCACAACTTATATTATTACCAGAAAAACAGAATAATCCCCACGAAGGCTATTAACGCACAATTTCACATAGGTTCTAGCGTACGCGTTGAGATTATCCAAAATGTCCTCAGAGACTTGATAACTGACTTGGAGGGAACGCCGTATATATACATATTTTGTGCAATATCTCTAAGAGATGTGACAATTCCCACCTTCGTCGTATCAGGGAAAATCAACGAGCTTGGCTTCCGAGATAAATGATTCTACGGTTCGCTCACTCGCGATGCCGAACGACATCAGAAGACATGCCGTGCTAACGGGCCTTCTTAGATTTCCTCCCCCTGCCGTAGATCAAATACTTAAGTCCCCTGAAAATGTCGGACGTCAAAGGTGGTCGGGAAGTATTTAATATCGCCCTTGAATTTGCTACCGTGTCTGATCTTTTTCCCCACGTGCTTTCTGTCATTATCCGATGATTGACAGATCGGCTCGCGTGAGAACTCTGGTAAACAGACCGGTTCGCTTCCCTGTTATCTGGCATGTTGCGAAAATAGGTAAACAACTCGTTAGCGCAAGAAAGACAGGAAAAATAGGCGTAGCTTCAAAAGTGAGTCAACAGACAGCGAATTGCGTGGTTTTGCCTTCGCAAAACATAAACACTAACTGAGTCAGCAAAGGTGGTCGGATCTCCGTGGCTATATTTACATTACACGTCACAATTACTAATACTACTAATGTTGCCATTTTGCTATTAATGTTACTACCACTATTACTACTGTTGCTACTACTAACTACAACTACTTGTACTACTACTAAGGACTACTGGGACACTCGCTTGTGCTACGGGGGTCACCTGTGTGAGATCCCTCCTATGGAGGAGATCGGAGGCTAAGAGGTATGGCGTCTGAACACTGCCTCTTAAGTCAGCTACACATCTAAAGGCACCTGGTACGCACCGAGTACAGGGAATATAATTGATGGACATTTCTCTTTTCTCAGAACCAGTGGTTCCTAATGATTTCCCCCCCCCCCCCCCCCCCCTACCCCCACAACATTATCGGATAAGGACATAATACACAAATTGGGACACTCGCTGGTGCTACGGCGTGCGTGCACTGTGCTGAGATCCTCCTTATGCGACCTAAAGGAGGAGATCGGAGCTACTACTACTTTGGATGACGTTCAGTTCCGAACTTGTTTGTCAGGCCTCTTTTCAATGATCATCTTTATGGGCCACTCGCTTCATTTATTTCGTACTCGGAGACGTTACCACAACTGCACAAACTGTGTCATTCGGTACAGAGGTGAAAGGTCATGTAGTGCACCGACAGACCTAATTCGTTGGCGTTGGAGACAACTGCCGTTGTGACACGTTCAATGATCGACAGATATTCGTGAGCAGCAGAAGGTAGAAAACAACGAGAAACGACTAGAACAGTGTTTCTCACGTGGTATGCCGCGGCACACTAGTGTGCCGCCGCACCTATCGAAGTGCGCCGCAAAATTTTTGTAAATGTACTACATGAAATATATTTTTAGCGATCATGTAATATAAAACTGATCTTACAGCTTGAAATCATTCAATAATAATTGGAGCTATTAACTGCTTTGAACAAAAATAAATATAACCGGTACTTCAGAATGTAATGATATTACAAAAACACAAGACGCGCATAAACAACGTTCAAAAGCCATAGACGAAGCATAATGCTTCCTCTTGGACCTAATTAAATTTCTTATGTCTTTCTTTTTTTTTTTTTTTTTTTTTTATTATTTTACACAATTAAAAGAAAATCGAAATGAGAGTTTTCTTTATTCTAAAGTACCCACAAATTAGTATATTTAATTTAGTATATATTAATGTAATTTTTTATTCAGATGCGGGGTCCGATAGGTGTGCCGCAAATTTTTAGAAAATTGAAAAGTGTGCCGTGAACACAAAAAGGTTGAGAAACACTGGACTAGAAACTTCAACAAGTTTAGTAAATGACAGTACAATTTAGTATGACACGTCAATTTAACACACCTGTTAACTATAGCGCGTGCAGATGACGAGAACGCCCAAAAAGTTCTATGCAAATAATATTTATCTCTGGTCTGAAAAATAGGAGGCAGAATGATGAACGAGATATTTCTTACGCAGTAACGATTTTTATTTGTTTTTTTTTTTTTTATTTAAATAAAACAGTGCAAATGATTTTCATTATTCTTTCCTTTTTTGACGAGGTTTTTGTAAAGGTAGTTCCGCAGCACATACTGCCGTAGGCGAGTGTAAGTGTTAGAGAGGTCACCATACTAGATCCAGCTATATGAGGTGGTGGTAACCATTTTTCTTTCCTGGCTGCCTTTGCCTTCCTAACTCAAGAGCAGAGTCAGGTATACATTTACAGACTGGAGCGTGACACGACCAAGTTTTGATTCCGACACCCAGTAACTTTGCCGTGAGAGACAAGAGCTCTAACCGTGTAACCAAACTGACGCTGATCGGTTAATGATGGCGATGAACGAAGAGGCTGGTGTATGCCACCATCACCCAGCCCCTGTTACTTCAGATAATCTGTGGAGGGAAACCTCAAGGTCACAGGGCTAGGTCGTAGTGACACAGCTCATGACATTATTGTCATCATTCTCTATTTTCTTCTTGATATTATCATCATTATTTGTGTTATCATCATTATTTGTGTTATCATCATTATTTGTGTTATCATCATTATTTGTGTTATCATCATTATTTGTGTCATCATAATTATTTGTGTTATCATCATTATTTGTGTTATCATCATTATTTGTGTTATCATCATTATCATCATTATTTGTGTTATCATCATTATCATCATTATTTGTGTTATCATCATTATCATCATTATTTGTGTTATCATAATTATTTGTGTTATCATCATTATTTGTGTTATCATCATTATTTGTGTTATCATCATTATTTGTGTTATCATCATTATTTGTGTTATCATCATTATTTGTGTTATCATCATTATTTGTGTTATCATCATTATCATCATTATTTGTGTTATCATCATTATTTGTGTTATCATCATTATTTGTGTTATCATCATTATTTGTGTTATCATCATTATTTGTGTTATCATCATTATCATCATTATTTGTGTTATCATCATTATTTGTGTTATCATCATTATTTGAGTTATCATCATTATTTGTGTTATTATCATTATTTGTGTTATCATCATTATTTGTCATAGCCTTTGTGGTAATTGCGGTGAAGGCAGTGCAGAGGCGGATCTACTATGAAGTTAATGAAGCTTGAGCTTCAGGGCCCCTATGTCCAGTTTTCTCTATAACACGTTTATTTCCCATCCCCAGTTCTTGTTTGTTGATAAAAGGGGCCTCTCGAAGAGTTCAAGCTTCAAGGCCCCCAACCTGGCAAAGGGGCGACCGACCCCAACCAGGCGCGTCCACGGGTGGCGGATAGTGGAACGACCTCCAGATATGGTGTGTCAGCTGCGAATTAAGTCAGCATAGCTGGACGAATAAGCAGTCGCGGACCAAACGGCGATGTCCTCCCAGCAGGACGGGGAGGGGTAACAGGTGGCACTGATACCCCCACTGAAATCCCCCATATGTCCTACGACGGGTGCATCAAGCGAGTAAGAGCCGCTATAAGCTCTAGCCACGGGGAAGGTAAACCTCGGTAAACAAACCAATCTGCTGCCTTGCAGCTACCACCGGGAGATGGAAAGGCTATGGGAGACAACCATGAACAACAAACACAACCCGGCCTGCCGAAGACGGAGTGTGTTAGCTACGGCGCAGACACCGGGAAAAATTAGGACACACACGCTTTTGCGGTATGGAGTCATGCGACAATCTCGACTTACGTCATGGCGTCGCTCCTATCAGCTACAACCGGGGAGGAGCGGAGCCGGGCCTCTAGCCTCGAAAGGGCCCACCCAAGCAACCGGTGCCTTTGCCAACCAAATGGTCGGGGGAAGGCAAAGTAGAGCAACTGACCAACCAACCCACTATCTTACAGTGGCTCAATGGAATGCAGAAGGAGTGAGGAACAAGAAACCGGAGTTACAAGAATTCCTCAGGGAAAATAACATTGATATAATCTGCATCCAAGAAACTCACCTAAAAGATACCCAACGATTCTTTGTACGTGGATACCAATCCTTCCGCCAAGACAGGGCAAAAAGAACTAAGGGAGGAATCCTCACACTGATTAAAACCTCAATCCCAGCAGTAGAGACACACAGATCTGGTGAGGACGAACTTGAATACATAACAGTCCAACTACTGCTGCCCAGTGGAGACTTAATGATCACAAACTGCTACAGCCCTCCAACCACAACTCTGGAGCTACACAAAGTGAAGCTTGCAGCATCGAGACACCTCATTATGGGTGACTTCAATAGCCACTCACCCAGCTGGGGCTATAACGCAACAGATCCAAGAGGAGAAGAGGTGGAAGATTGGATGGTAGAGAATAAACTAATTCTAATAAACCAACCAGAGGATAAGCCCACCTTCTATTCCAGAGTATGGAAAACAACGAGCACACCAGATCTTGCTATGGCTACAGATGACATACATCGACTCACCACCAGAACAGTAAATACTCAACTTGGGGGTAGCGACCATGTACCAGTCACATTACAGATATCTGAGATAAGAAGTGCAGGAGAAATCAATATGTCTCCTAGCTGGAATTTCAAAAAAGCAAACTGGGGATTTTTTAAAGAACAAGCTGACAATTTCTGTCAGAACATTGCCCACTCAAATAACATCAATAAAAACATCTCCATCATCAGTGAGGCAATCATCCAAGCAGCAAAGAAGTCAATTCCACGAGGTAAACGACGAGACTACAAACCATACTGGAGTGACAACCTGGGAAAACTCCATAGTGAATTAAATAAAGCACGGGAAACTATGGAGCAAAATCCCACATTAGAGAACACACAGAGGCACAACAGCATAAAACAAGCTTTCAATGAACAAAAGAAAGCTGAAATCCAAAGGAGCTGGCACCAGAAGACTAGCAGTCTCAACATGGAAAAGGACTCAAGCAAGCTATGGAATCTGACAAGAGTGCTAAATGAAGAAACAACAACCAGCTACTGTAAGACTGTCATCAAGGAAAATGAAAAATACCACACAGGAAAGATGGCAGCAAACATCCTGGCAGATTTCTACAAGGAAGAAAGCACCACATCACTTTCACATGCACGGATCCAAGAAGTACGTAAGGAAGTAAAAGAAAAACTGAAGCACCAAAACCCAGATATCTGCATGAAGTCACCCCTTACTATGAGAGAACTCAGTGCTGCCATAACAAAACTAAAGAACAGAAAAGCTCCAGGAAAAGATGGCATCACAAATGATATGATCAAGAACCTTGGACCTGTAGCCAGGCACAAGCTCCTCCTAATCTTCAATCAGTCATGGAGTACTGGAAAATTTCCAGATCAATGGCGAGAAGCAATCATTGTTCCCATCAGAAAGAAACAAAAGGAGAAAACAAGCAAGTCCAGCTACCGACCAGTTAGCCTACTGAGCTGTCTGGGTAAGGTAATGGAAAGAATGGTGAACTCAAGATTACTGAAACATCTGGAAAAAAAACCATCTGCTTGATAACACACAGTCAGCATTTAGGAAAAATCGCAGCACCGAAGACCAACTAGTATATCTAGCCCAGGAAGTAGAAAATGCCTTTCAGGAGAAAAAGAAAGTCTGGCGGTTTTTGTAGACTTGACAAAAGCCTTTGATAAGGTATGGAAAGAAGGACTCCTCCTTAAGATGCTCAACAGCAAAATTGAAGGGAGAATGTTCAACTGGATACGGGACTTTCTTCGATACCGCACAGCAAGAGTAAAACTTGACGGGAAACTGAGCCATCGCGTCACTCTACAACAGGGTGTGCCACAAGGAGGAGTTATCTCCCCCACACTTTTTATCATATATATAAATGATATTGCAGAGAAACTGTCCGGGCATATCTCCAGGGCTCTTCATGCTGACGATTTTGCTGCCTGGTGTGCTGCTGAACATTTGCCTACTGCGAAGTTCAGGATGCAAGCAGCGCTAAATACCATCGGTAAATGGGCATCAGATTGGGGAGTACAGATAAACCTCTCCAAGACAGTAGCAACCTGCTTCTCTCTGTCAAATCGCCGAGAAACGATTAAACTGCAGCTAAATGGAAGTGAACTTCCAATCGAGGAAAACCCAACATACCTAGGAGTCAAGTTGGATAAGAGACTCACCTGGAAGCCGCACATAAAAGCAGTAGAACAGAGAGCAATAAGATAGCTCTCTATTATGAAGAAACTGGCTGGCACAAGTTGGGGGGCAAATACCAACATACTAAAAAAAGTCTATACAGGCACAGTCAGACCTGTACTTGATTATGGCACGCCACCGTGGGCCACAGCATCGAAAACAAACACAGAATGTCTAGGGAAAGTGCAAAATTCAGGCCTTAGACTAATCACTGGAGGGATGAAGACTTCTCCAATCCAGGCAATGGAGCGATACACCAACATCCGCTCTCTTGATGACAGACGTGAGGAAAAGGTATTCACTCACAGTGAGAAGCTTCTACGAATGCCAAGACATCCAATGCATGCCAAACTCCATAGTGTGACAAAGAACAGGCTGAAAAGAACCAGCTTCCTAAACATCTCCAAACATTTGCATCGATGCCATGAAGACCTCCTCCCAAATCGATCTACTGAGATTGAAATGTTAATTGATTACGAGGAGCCAGACGACTGCCATGGAAATATATCTATCATCACAGAAGTCCCTGAAATAAAAAAGAAAGGCCACCTGACCCCTCAACAACTAAAAACTTTGGCTCAAGAAATGATTGAAGAAAAGTACAACCCGAAGGAGTGGACACATGCATACACAGATGGATCTGCTGAGGGGGCAGTAAAGAACGGTGGAGGAGGCATTTTTATAAGATTCCTAAATGGAAAGATCATCCGAAAGGCCTTCCCAACTGGAAAGATCTCCTCCAATTTTAGGGCAGAAGCTATGGCACTACTGCAAGCCCTGAAGATCCTCACCAGACCTGAACAGCAGCCACAAGCTAAGATAGTAATCTTCACTGACTGCAGATCATTACTTGAATCAATACAAAACACCAGAAATGATAACATGATGAATGAGATCAGATCTGAGCTTAACATCATCCAAAGGTCATCAACCATTGCCCTTCAGTGGTTACCTGCCCATTGTGGAATCGCTGGTAATGAGAAAGCAGATGCTCTATCAAGAAGTGGCAGTAAAATGGAACAATACAGCCACCCATTGCCCTATCGGGAAGCAAAAACCATCATCCACAACAAGTACAAAAATCAGTGGAAGGAGGAAGGGGATATATACAGCAGAGATGACCCAATCCACCACCTAAACAGACACCAACAGACGACAATTTTCCGCCTGAGAACTGGTCACTGCAGATTACTTGGACATCTCTATCGCCTCAAGATATCCCACACGAATGAATGCCCTTGTGGAACTGATATCCAGACTCCAGAACACATTCTCCAGAACTGTCCAACCCATGATAAATTGCGACGTGCGACCTGGCCAAAAGGTGATGAGCTCCAGCAGAAGCTATGGGGCTGCCGCGCCGACCTGGAAAAGTCTGTGGACTTCGTCCTGGCGACAGGCCTGCAGTTTTAGCATGACTACAAACCGAACGCAGAAGAAGAAGAAGAAGGCCCCCAAAATGTACATCTGCCATGCCACTAAGTAGTGGTGATGGTTGGCATTATTATTGTTAGTTTCTTGAGTAGTGATAAGGTAGTAGAGTAGCAGACATTGGTAGACATGTATTGACAGTAGTAGTAGTAGTAGTAGTAGTAGTAGTAGTAGTAGTAGTAGTAGTAGTAGTACAGTCGTAGTAGTAGTAGACAAGTGGTAATAGTAGTCATCATCATCATAATCATTTTTCCAACCCAGCACGAGGGTACTAATTCAGCTAGTCCACTTGTGTGTATATAATTTTGCCTCGTTTTGGCGAGGCGCGTCCCATTCAATCCAGTTGGTTATATTAGGGCGTATGTCCAAATATAAAAAAAATACCTTAGGTACTATTCTGAGTTTAAGCTGGTCCACTTACCTGAAGCCTGCACAAAGAATTCACATGCTCGTGCAGTAGGTAGCTTCTGTAGCATTTGTTTGACATGATGTGGTTGCTAGCCTCATGCACAATCCCATATTAGTCACCATGCACAATCCCATATTAGTCACCATGCACAATCCCATATTAGTCACCATGCACAATCCCATATTAGTCACCTTGCACAATCCCATATTAGTCACCTTGCACAATCCCATATTAGTCACCATCTTCTTCTTTGATCCATAACCGCCAACCGTCAAAGCAGTCAGCGGCCATCACGCCTGGTGGCGTCTTGTAGGGCAGCAACAAATTGATTCCACTTTGCTCGGTCGGCGGCCATCCTTCGTACAGTGCCCCAACTGTGGTTCATTCTTTGCATCTCAGCTTCCACAGTTCTCCGCCAAGTTGTTTTTGGTCGGCCTCTCTTTCGCTTTCCCTCGGGGGTCCATAGCATAGCTGTTCTTGCGATGGTATCAGGGTCCCTTCTGAGGACATGGCCAACCCAACTCCAGCGTCTGCCAGCTATGATGGTGTGCATGTCCTCCTGGTTACTCCGAATAAGTAGTTCTTGGTTGCTGATGGTGTTTGGCCAAAAGATTCGGAGAATTTTCCTTAGGCAGATTGTGTGGAAGGAGGACAGTTTCGACATTTCCTTCTCTGTTACTCTCCAACATTCCGCACCATAGAGAAGCACAGAAAGTACGCAGCTCTCATACAGTCTTAATTTGGTGTTTGTGCTGTACTGGGAAGACTTCCAAATGTTGTTGAGAATAGCAAAGGCTGTTCTCGCTTTATTCATTCTGTTGTTAATGTCCTTGCTTGTTCCGCCGTCAGGTGTTACTATGCTTCCTAGGTAAGTAAATGTGTCTGTCTGTTCTAACTTCTGGTTCCTTACTGTTATTGGCTCAGGATTGCCCACATTTAGTGTCATGACCTCTGTCTTCTTCAGATTGATGTTCAGGCCAACCTGCTGGCCATACTTATTCAGTCTATCAGTTTTGTCTTGAATGTGTTGGTGTGAATGCGCGAGCAGTGCAATGTCATCTGCATATTCCAAATCTTCCAGTGTAGAAAACGTTGTCCATCTAATTCCTCTTGGACTGCCCTCTGTTGTCTGGCGCATCACCCAATCTATGACTGTCAAAAATAATGTTGTTGATAAGGGGCATCCCTGTCGATTAGTCACCATGCACAATCTTATATTAGTCGCCTTGCACAATCCCATATTAGTCGCCTTGCAAAATCACATATTAGTCACCTTGCACAATCCCATATTAGTCACCATGCACAATCCCATATTAGTGGCTGTCGTAAATTTTAGATAGGTTAGAAGATAGTTATGGTCCCGCCTGAGCAGAGATGATAGTGGTAAATATGTGAGAATAAAGGTGTAAGAAATAGATTGCACGAGTGAATGGTTAAGGAGAAGATCTGTCTCTGGACTGAATAGTTTCTCTAGTCCAGCCTATCTATATGACTATAATTTAGTGTAAGACAATCTTTCAGCCCCTTATATCTATAAATATAAGTTAAACTAAACACACCCACACATAATTATGTGACAACAAGACACACAAACATGAAAAACTATGGTTAATTGGGTATGGGTCTGACCAACACACAAAGTTAAGTTCTTTTTGTTGTTTATTATCATTAAACTTTTTACAACATCAAAACATATAGAGAAATCAATAAATTATGTTTACAGACATACTAAAATAACCGCATAAGTGCCCTCCCCTTTGTTGAGAAAGGATCCCAAAAGAAGTTAATAACCCAAAGGTCAAAGATAAGCACTAGATTACAGAATAGACTGCGAAGAACAAGTTCCCACTAAATTACTACTCAGTAAAGTACACAAGTTTAGCGAAATAAAAAAAGGAAGTTAGGACAATGATTGTAACAAAGGAAAATATTCACTCTCTCTCTCTCTCTCTCTCTCTCTCTCTCTCTCTCTCTCTCTCTCTCTCCCTCTGTCATATGTGGCCACAAACAATCTCGCTTACCCACTCTTGGTGTTGATATCCCTTGAAAAAATTACAATATTTCCTGAACCTATACTGTCAGTTGGGTTGCCCAAATATGGCCCCAGTCCAGTCTATATATCAAATAATAATTACAAGGTGGACGCCAAATTTGGTGGTTTAATTTTTCCTGGATGAAACAAGTGTCACCGCGAATAGTTACTGAAGCAAAACTTGTTCTGGACGTTCACAATTGCAAAAGGAGAAAAGTAATTCCCGTATTGCTAAGCATCTGGTTGCTAAGACAAATGTTACAATATGTAAAAATGATGATGATGGTAAATCCTATCGGTTGGCTCTATGGTGAGTGCCGATTTTGAAACAGCGTAATTTTCTGGATCACTCCGTTGCTACGGCTGTCAATCGTCAGGAATATATGTTCTTTCGTATGCCCAGTGGGCTGGAAAAATTGAATAAATAATTCTGGGTAAGGTACAGTCCAGTTACGATTTTATATTAATGTTTATTAGTCTCTTGTGCCCAACCGGTTCACGAAGGAACTTGGGACTTGTAGCCACGAAGAAGACACCATTAATCCTTCACTGAATGAAGAAAGAGGACCGAACTAGCCCAAAAATCGAAGACCCAAAATAATAATAATAGTAATGGTAAGACCGCTGGCCGCTGGTTTTGATCAGGTGCACAGATCAGAAAATGAAATCCCCACGAGACAATTTAACACATTTAGCGAAGAATGGTTCTAGTCTGACGGGTTTAGATTATCCAAGAATTTCTGAGCTACTCTAATAACTGAATTTGAGAGAGCGCGGTATATATACAGATCATGGTGTTATTATCACTAGAAGATGTTATAATTCGTACCTTCTGTATAGCAGAGAAATAAGGAAACTGCGTTTCCCGGATCAAAGGTTTGTTCGTTCATTCTACTCAGCGATGCTGACCGACATCAGAAGACTTGGCCGTGCAACGGGCCTCTCTTAGATTACGTCCACTTTCGCAGATCAAACATTTACCTCCCCCTGAAACGTACGAACATCAAAGGAGGTCGGGAAAATATTATCGCCCCTGTATCTCTTCAAAAAGTCCGTTATTTCCACGCGCCTGTCAGATTACTGTATCAATATTTCCATTCTACGTCACAGTGGCCTTGCACGAATCCCATGAGGGAACTATAGTCATATTCTCTCTTCATAGACTCACGGGAGCTACACGCGGCAATAGTAATAGTAGTAGAGTGGTATAATATTTACAGTAGTAGACAGGTACGTAGTCTCAAAGCAGATACTGCCGTAGGGGAGTAAAGTGTTAGAGACTTCCAGAAACGAGGTCCAGCATTGAGAACCGGGGGTGATCAGCTCTCTTCCTCGCTGCCTTTACCTTTCCTAACTCAAGAGAAAAGCCAGGTACCCATTTACAGCTGTGAAGGTGGAGCATGTCGATACCGTGAATCGAACCTGGCACCTTTGCCGCGAGAAACCAGTGCTCTAACCACTCTACCAATCGGACGCTGTATAGCCGACGGGTAGCAAAAGTAATAAAGTAGTAGTAACATTAAGACAGTAGCAATAATATTAACGTCGTAGTAGCAATAATATTAACATCGTAGTAGCAATAATATTAACATCGTGGTAGCAATAACAGAAGTACCGCAGTTAACCTTGGTTCACGCTGTCTGTAGGTTCATGAAATGGGCAGCGCTCAGGAAAAAAAAAAAAACAAATAATGTGGTTTTTGCTTTTAGTATTGACACTGGGATCTAACAATTCATCAGGTTCGTGCACCGGCTGATGAATTTTGTTGTGCATTGTATAATTTCTGAACCTTCCCTAATTATACTAATACACAATGAAGGAAACCTGAGTTCTGTGATATATAAAGAAGTCAATAAATAAACAAAGGCACTCGTGGACATAAAGCAGGGCACCAGACAAAAGAAAGGAAAATATAATTGATAGGCTTACCGGGAATCGAACCAAGGCAATCCAAACGGTGTCATCGTCTTGCTGTGAAAGTAAACCGTGAGGGTGTGGGAGGCACAATTTAAAAAGAAAAATTTTTTTTGCCTCGTATTGGCGAGGCGCGTTCCATTCAACCTAGTCCGTTATATTAGGGCGCATATTCAAATTTAAAAACACCTTTAGGTCTGATTTTATATGCGGCACAATGTAATTGATTAAAAAAAAGGCAACGCTATGTAATCTAATTAGAAGTGTTGAAAATAGATCAACCGATTTGAGTACAAGACACAAGACAACAACAATTTGTTTTACTTATAAAATTACTGCCACACTCATCCATTCAGTCAATGCCTTGTCTTCGTTGTGTTCATAGTTGTGATCACACTATTCCATTCATCTCGTCTTCCTGGCACGTTCTTCGCCTCTTTCTTCATAATGTCTTCATATATTTACACAAAAGTTAAGTACCTTTGTCACAAAACGAACGTATGACATTTGACATATCTGGGTGTAAACCAAACCTATCTAATCAATATAAATCATTGTCACTTGAAATAAGAAAGAGTGTTCTTGAGTGCTACATACAGCTGGATTGACAGAGTTGTTAGAGCGTTGGTTTCTCGCGCAAAGGTACCGGCTTCAAAACACGGCGGCGTCATGCTCAGTCTATCCAGCTGTAAATGGGTACTTGACTGTGCTCCTGAGTTAAGGAAGGAAATGCCAGCGAGGAAGGGAGCTGGTCACCCCACCTCTCGAAGCAGTACCTGGTATAGTGAAGTCTCTAACACTTCACTACGGCAGTATCTGCTATGGGACTACCTTTACCTTTACATATAGCCGATTCTGTCACGGATGGCCAGTAAACAATCAAGAAGATCCATGGAAGCCACAGGGGTGGGCTTTATAGAAGACTTGTGTGTGTATATATATATATATAAATACAACAGAGATGACCCAATCCACCAATTCAATAAACACCATCATTTTCCGCCTGAAAACTGGCCACCGCAGATTTCTGGTCCATCTCTATCGCCTCAGGATATCTCATACAAATGAATGTCCATGGGGAACTGGAATCCAGACCCAGATCACATTCTCCACAACTGCCCAACCCGTGATGACCCACGACGTTTAACCTGGCCAGGGGGTGCTGAGCTCAAGCAGAAGCTATGGGGTTGCCGCGCTGACCTGGAAAAAACTGGATTTCGACCTGGCGACAGGCCTGCAGATTTAGCAAATAGAAGACTTGTAACAATGCCAAAACTGGTACTGAGGATGTTCTGAAGAAGCAATGAAAGCTTAAAACAAAGCAGTCCACAATATTAAGGACTACTACCAGAAGAGAAATGCTGGAAAACATTGTAACCGCAGAAAAGACTGGTGGAAAAAGAAAGAGAAGACGGCCAAAAAAAAAAAAAAAAAGATACGGGACAGTTTAACATCACGGCATGGGGAAAAATAAGTTTAAAAAATGGATGTAATAAACAGCAATGTGGGCAGGAAGTTGTAGAGACACATGATTGCTTTCATACATATACATATAATAACCGATTCAACTATGATTGTTATGTTTTAAAATAACATGTAACAAATTTAATAATCAATTAGTTTTAACAGTTTAAAATAGGATGAAATGATAGTGAATTTTAGATGAAAATTAAAGTCGTCTTCATTGAGACTTGGTTTGAGGATTAAAATTAAAATTTAATGTCCTTTTGCTGGTGCCTTTTACAAGCACTTAGCTGGTATAAGTGAGTCCTGCGGCCTTGGATTCGTCAATTCTTTTGTGATGATGACACTTCACAGTCTGATAGCTTTGTTCTACGAACGGTCTGATAGCTTCGTTCCACGAACTGTCTGATAGCTTAGTACCACGATCTTTTAGACAAAATAAAAATAGCAAATGCCCCTGCTAAGTACATTCGTGGGCTGCAAATTAACAGGCGCATTGTCTCGCTGTCCACCCACCAATGTTAGTCTCCCTGAATAATTAAATTCTTGAGTATACACAGCGTAACTCAGGAAAAATGATTAGAAATCACCAATATTCTTCTGGGTATTAGACTGGGAAAATATGTGCTTGGAAAGTAATGATTTGCCTGAATTAAAATTAGCAAGGTACATATATCTCACAAAATGATATGATACACTTGAGGCACATGGGATGTAATCATCACTCATCACTGCTCCAGTCGGAGTCTGGGGTCACTCCTGCTGTCGGTTTTCTGTATGACTAGCAAGAAACAATCACTAGCGCTTGCTGTAGTGGTTTGTGAATATACTATCTTCATATGTTGAGGTTTCCAGCCTCATATATATATATATATATATATATATATATATATATATATATATATATATATATATATATATATATATATATATATATATATATATATATATATATATATATATATATATATATATATATATATATATATATATATATATATATATATAACCACTTAGCAAGAAAAAATGTCAAATTCACATTTGTAAAATAAATGTTTACACTTACCCCAAAGTAACTTTTGGGAACACAATCTCCTCGCACAGTTTAGAATGGACACATCACTTTATTATATGCTTCGAATCCCTTGGTCTGGAAATGTTTGTATTCCTCTTATGACGGGGGAGCCGCGGTAGCATAGTGGTTAGTGCACTGGCTTCCTAGCGCAGTGGTC
Source organism: Oreohelix idahoensis (assembly GCA_024509875.1). Taxonomy (NCBI): domain Eukaryota; kingdom Metazoa; phylum Mollusca; class Gastropoda; order Stylommatophora; family Oreohelicidae; genus Oreohelix; species Oreohelix idahoensis. The sequence goes on from JAMPIV010002372.1 coordinate 99,725, forward strand.
TGTGGTTCGATCCCCAGATGAGGCGGGAATTCTTTAGGCCACAAACGGCTCCTGGGTCGACCCAGCCCCAAATGGGTACCAGAGCAACTCTGGGAGGGTTAAGGCGGCCGGCGTGATGCCAACCACATCACCCCTCGTGTGCCGACGGTCAAGATAATATGGGCCTAACACCATATTCCCAATATGCCTCAATGGGCGTGTAACAGGTTCCTTTTCCTTATGACGGGTTATCTTATTCCTTAGGATTCCAGTCTTGGTATATATAAAAGCGGGTTTACTTTTTTAAGTTTTAAAGTTGCCCAAATACGTCTGATCTGTCACTTATAATTTTTGAATCCTTTGTCCGATCCTTCTCTTTCTGGCTTTAGTGATTTGCTGGCTTGACGTGGCGAAAGAGTCTGATCTGTGACTCCAATTTCGCTAGATTATATCTCTCATTCTCAGTTCAAATCTCAGATTGTACTTCCGACGAATTTTCCAGTTAATGTCTATTCCGGCTCTCATATCAAGCCAATCGAAAGCTCTGAACTATATGGGTCGATGTGTTTAATTTACTCTCCGCCGCGCGTTTTAAAATATTACATTTAAAAATTCCATCGCGTGACCTCTTTCTAGTAATGCTGTAATACCTCCGCAAACTCACAAACAAATCTGTTAACTTATTTGATGTCCAGATGCTACTTTCCAAGTTTGTCTCTCCGAGACAGGTTATCTGTAACAATTACACAGGGATGGCCCGACGGAAGCTATTATCTTATTGTCGCCTGTGTTTTCGTGCCTCCGCTAGACGGATCTCTCAGACAGACAATATGGCATTCTGTTCATCACTCGTACGCGACCATATTGTGTCGATAAAGAGTGTCTCTAACAAAGGTGGCTAGGCGACTCAAATAATAACGTATGCCGCTGACATGTGTAATTAGTCTGGTATTGTTACAGTTCACCTGGTGAAACGTAAACAAGTCTGGGAGTGGTCACAGCAAAAAGAATGTAAGGGCAATAAATATGCCAAATAATAGGACGATAAGTGAGAAAAATGAAGTAATGAAGTGATACTGCCGGAGAGAACGACAGTTATGAAAAGTGCACCCAAATAATAAGCGGATGAAAGAGAGAGAGAGAGGGGCACAAAAGTACATGAACAAACCCGTTTTGTCACAGTAGTACGAGAAAGATTTAAGTAGTAGTAATTGTAATAGTAGAAGGAGGAGGAATAGTAGTAGTAGTAGGAGGAGTAGGAACAGTAGTAATAGGAGAAGAAAGTGTAGTAGTAGTAGGAGGAGGAAGAATAGCAGTAGTAGTGGTTGTAGTAGTAGGAGGAGGAGGAATAGTAGTAGTAGGATGAATAGTAGTAGTTGTTTTTGTTCTAGTCGTTGTGTTAGGTGTGTAGTATCAGGCGGAGGAATAGTAGTAGTAGTAGTAGTAGTAGCAGTAGCAGCAGCAGCAGCAGCAGCAGCAGCAGCAGCAGTAGCAGTAGCAGTAGCAGTAGCAGTAGTAGTAGTAGTAGTAGCAAGAGAAAAAGAAAAATAAGAAGAAGAAAGAGAAGAAGAAAAATAAGAAGAAAAAGAAGTACATCTTGTCTAAACTAATCGTGTCCATTCAAAGCCTTTGGTTAAAATAAATGTTCTAATATTTTGTTATAACTACCTGAAACCAGTTACTATGACTTAGATTGTCTTTCAATTACGGATTACTTCTGATTTACATAACCCGGTTGTCCGCAACAAACTGTCAGGCTTAAGCACGCGTCCAATTCCGAAATTCTGCACACTGCATTCCTGGTACGCTAGTGCAGAAAGGCGAAGGAAGACATGATACAGACACCGGCATGTTTTGTTGGAAAATGTCGTAACAACATGTGACAGATGACGTATATATATATATATATATATATATATATATATATATATATATATATATATATATATATATATATATATATATATATATATTATATATATATATATATATAATATATATATATATATATATATATATATTGCAACGCAGAATTGGCGTCATAATATCTTCTCGGGGTTTTCATAATCGTACACTCTCAGACGTCCACTTGAATGTTTTCAAAGAAAGCAGTAGTCAGTTTGAGGCTATTTGAATCTCCGTAGAGCTTTTACACGAACGGTACTGGTGTCGGCCATATGCGCCTTCTCTGTTCCGCATATGTTGGGCAATTTCTCGGGGTTTAATGTCCCTTTCTAAAATATTCATAATGAAATTTCTTAACTCTTTTTACGTGTTTGCTGATCTATAGATATTCTTGTCAGTCAATAGATCAATTACGGCGTCTGAACTCTTTTGATCTTTATCTATCTTTTTGAAGAATAGGCCAGAAAATGTCTCTCAATTCATAGATCTTTGTGTTGCTGACCAATATAATTATTTTCGGCAGTGAATAGATCAATTACTGCGGCTTTTGATCTCTGTGTATCTTTTCGATAGCATAGGCCAGAACAAACCGTCTCTCCAGGGATAGATCTTTGTGTTGCTGACCAATATAATTATTTCTGGCAGTCTACAGTAAGAATAGTCGCTTCTTATTTTTAAATGTGTATTTCCTCACGTATGTGAACCTCTGTCTGTAAGGCTAATTACACCCTCATTGACTCTTGAATTCATCCAAAACTTACAGGGATTCCCCTGTGGAGAAAATTGTTGAGAAGCCAGCAGTGCACACTATGCTTGGAGAAGTCAATTGAGCCCTAGACGTAATTCTTCGGCTTTGATTTGGTTGACTGCATGCATGAGAATCTCACTATAGATCCAGTGAAAGGCAGTCCTAGCTCTGTATAGTTGGAGAGCTCCCTTGGATGGCGGAGAATGCACAGTATACCACGCGCTTGCTACTCCTAGCTTGGAATCAGATGTGACGATCCTTTAAACGCAAGCCAAGTTAGAGAAAATGGAGCTCATGACTTCAACTCAACACATTTCTGAATGGCAGAAAAGCCACAGGAAAAGCCTGGATCTACAGTGTAGATACCAAGGAGTTTTCAACTTGGTATTAACTGCAAACGAACGAGAAGCTCAGCAGCTCTAGTTAAACAACAACCTCACTTGCATCAATTGGATATACTGTTCACGAAACAATGATAAAAGAATGAGCAACAACTACCGTTTGAATTCCCAGAAACAAAATAAAGCAATATAAAATATAAAACGGCCAGTAAACTGGCAGTAGAAGTGATAGCGAAAATTGTTACCCGCTACGAAATTATATGTTGACCAGACCGGTATATTATGATCTTTATTATGACGTTCGTTTCATGTCAGTTAGTTGAATATGAGTGAAGATATATAATAATTTAAAATGAGCAGTGACTTTTCAAGTACTATGTACAGTATAGATCGATAACTCCGCCCTAGCTCTTTAGGTCTTTGCCCTTGTTTTTGAAGCATAGCCTTCAACAAAACATCTCTTCATTGACAGATCTCGTCATTCTTCAACGTCTACACGAGCCATATCTAGTTTCTCTACAATCAATTGAATCCCACTAAACAGAAACTAGTGAAATGCTCGTGCATTAGCTCCACTAACTTCTGGAATCATGTATTCATCATCATAATAACCCTGAGCACTCGACTGTGGCTCTTTTTACAGGCCCAGGACCAGCGATGCGACTGTCTCTAACAATCGCATTGTACACAACACTATTAAACAGCTCATCACTCGTAATGCTCTTCCTCCCGAAGCATCTCATCTTAGGATTCATGACAGCTCTTTGGGCAAGCCTGTATTCTACATGCTCCCCAAAATTCATAAGATCGACAACCCTGGAAGACCTATTGTCTCAGCCTGTTCCTGTCCTACTGAACACATTTCTGACTTCCTCGATAGCATTTTCCAACCTATCGTTGAGAATCTTCCCTCCTTTATCAAAGACACCAATCATGCTCTTACAACTTTCTCCTCTATCCGACTCCCAGCAGACCGCTCCTACCGTCTTTTCTTGTTAGACGTCTGTTCTCTGTATACCTCAATTCCCCACTCTGATGGTCTCCGAGCTCTTCGGTTTTTTCTGGACCAGGGCACTTGCCCTTCTATATCCACTGTCACTCTTCTCCGTCTTGCTGAACTGGTCCTTCAACTGAATTCCTTTGAATTCAATGGTCAGTTTTTTGACCAAATTAGTGGTGTTGCCATGGGAACGAAGATGGGTCCTAGCTATGCCTGTCTATTCATGGGCCACTTGGAGCATCAGATATGGCAACAATACTCCGGTCCTTTCCCCGGGTTTTACCGCAGATATATCGATGATGGCATAGGTCTCACAGATATGTCTGAGACTGATTTATACCGCTTCATCGACTTTGTCAACCACTTTCACCCCACCATCAAGTTCACCTCCCTCGTCTCCACAGCATCTGTCAACTTCCTGGACATTACTATTTCTATCACGCCCTCTGGCCTTAATACCTCAGTATACTACAAGCCGACAGATGCCCACAGCTACCTCCTGTATATCTCTTCTCATCCTCGGGCCTGTCGTGACTCCCTTCCTTTTTCACAACTTCTCCGCCTCCGCCGTTTGTGCCAAGACGACGATGACTTCCACTTCCGAGCAAATGAGATGTTGGATTTCTTCCGTAGCAGACTTTATCCGGAACATGTTCTCACCTCTGCACTCCAACGTGTGCTCCCCATCTCTCGTCAGGAGGCCCTTAAACCTCACTATAAATCCACTTCGGATAGAGTCAAATTAATCTTGACCCATCACCCTCACAGTACTGCTGTCAAACAGATCCTTTTCCGCCACCTCCCTATCCTCCAAGCAGAGCCTGTGACCCAAGAAGTATTCGGTGAAGCACCTTTGGTGGCATATAGACGCGACAAGAACTTGAAGGATCTTCTTGTTCGCAGCCGTCTCCCAAAGGAGAATGCCACTCACTTTGGCACACTACCCTGTGGTCGGACACGATGTAACACGTGCAAGTATGTATATACACTGTTTCTAATTTGTCTTGATTTTTTATTTCATATTTATTTATCTCCCACTCATTCTGTCCTCTTCTATTTCCAGTCCCCACTTTTATTACGTTTGGGTAGTTTATTGTTCGGTTTCGTTTTTTAGTTTTTACTTTCTTAGTATGTATTGTGTACATCCGGCGGCGGAAGTCACTTCCTGTTCAGCCACGTGTCCATCAGCGGACAGCGAATATTGATTGGATTTCGATGCCTTGCCTTCAGGGAAGTACCTAGGTTTTATTTTTATATTTATTTTAGTTCTTATGTGTCCTATCTAGCCTTCACTTTCTTTTCTTTCCTGACGAAGGCCTTGTGGCCGTAACGTAGACTATTTTCTTTGTCTTTTGTCCTCGTAACACGAATCACCTTTTGTTCGATTTTTTTTCAAACCCATCCATTGCATCATACGTTCAATGTCATTCCACGTCTCCTTTATTACCTTCACACATCTGTCCATTTCCCCTTTTCATTTGTTGTTTGGACTCTTTCTACTTTTCTTACACAGGAGATGCCAGAACAAGGACTATCTTGTAATGCTATCAACAGGTTTCCTCAAGGTGTGTCCTACCAAACGCCAGCGTCGCCTTCTCACTTCGTGTTCGACAGGCACTTGTCTGGTTCTTGCCCTCAGTTTCCCATTAATCCACGTATTACAGTTGTCAACATTGTGGAATAATATCTTCAGCATGTCTCCTATCTACTGAAGTAAGAATGCGCTCGTGAGATTGTGAACAACGTGTTATCTCAGTAAGCATAAACACAAATATTTCCCCAGGTTACAACAAAATTCTTTCTTTAAGGGACCGTCACTACAGCAGATGGAGTATCTCACGTAGAAGAAAGATAAAACTTGACGAAATTTACGACATTTTTATAAAATTGTCCCTTGTGACGTCACAAGTGGACGCACTTTAAGATAACAATTACAGGCATGACCCCCCTTGGTTCTCTGCTATTATGGAACGCTCTTGGCACAAGTTCACGGGGTGACTACAACTGCCCGAGAGTTAAATGACAAGTTGGCCAGATAAGAAATTTCACCGAGTGACAGGGTTTACTGTTTGTTTGCTTGTTCCCACGCTGAAGTTTTATGCTAATCAAAAACCTGGCAGAGATAACACGACTTGAATCCGTGGACATCTTGACATAGAAGATATTACAATCTTCAGCCTATGTTTTTTTTTTTTTCCCCCACAAGAGCATCAGCATTTTCATCGTCTTAGTATCATATTGGCTGATGCACTTGCTTCTCGAGGCACGAGGCAATGGCGTAACTGGTCCTTTGGGGTCCCAGCACCGAGTGGACCCTGAAAGTAGTGGTCTGAATGTTTGTTTGTTTTTAAAAAGGTGATGAGGAAGATGAGATGGCACTTAACGGCTGACCATTATTGCCTCTGCTCTCCCACCATCTTGGTCTGGCACGATTTGGCAATAGGGCGTAACTTTATTTTTAGGTTTTGTATTTAGTCAACTTTTTGGGGATGATATCAACTCAATCCCATGAAAGACGTGCTCACCAGACTTGGTAAAAGAAAGAAAATAAACAAACCCATGGGTTACAGATAGTGAAGTTAATGGTACACGGCTGAAAAAGGTAAGAAGAGGTTTGAAGCAGCATGGCAATACAGTATGGTGAATAAAAAATTTGTGGGTTTTGAGTCCATTAATACGGGGCTAATAAAAGGTAACAGCAAGGCAGCTTTTGACACATTAAGAAAACTATCAAAAAAAAGGTGATGAGGAAGATGAGATGGCACTTAACGGCTGACCATTATTGCCTCTGCTCTCCCACCATCTTGGTCTATCCTGTTCAACCTAAGATTTGGTTATAATTAGGGTATTTAATGTAACTTTATTTTTAGTTTTGTATTTAGCTAACTATTGTCTTTTGCAGTTGATGGTTTTAATTTATACCAACATCATAGTTAGCAAATTTCTTCTTTTTAAGTCATGAGAAAATTTTTACCAAATCATAGATTTTGAAGCACTATACAAGGACGCAAGCAGTGTGTTTTTTTTTTTTTGTTTGTTTTTTGTTACTTCTTTGTCTTTCCTTGCACTATGAGTAGTCAATAATTTTGTTTTTCTTTAATGGTTTGTTAGTTTTTCTTGATTAATTTCTATTTGGTTGAATTTCTGTTCTGAAGTATTATTATTGTTATTATCATTACTAATATGTCACTGTTATTAACCTTATATGTTTCCTTTGGTTTGTGAATATATCGTTTAAGTATTGATTGGGCTTCCCCTGGGGCATCTATACTTAAAACCTAATCCCCTGTCATGTCTATATTGTGATTTCTAAAGTATGTTTTTAATTCTAGCCTCTGTTGCTCGTACTTTTTACATTGGATCAGGTAGTGTTCTATGTCATTTTCTTCCTGACATTCTTCGCAGTGTGGTTCCTCTATCCTAAAGTACGCTGCACCGAGACGGAGAAGCCACAGCTTTTTGTTCGAGGGTACCTTTAGCTCTTCTCTGACCTGACACGTCCTTGTTGGTTCTTTCAGAAGTTTGAATGCATGTCTGCCTTTACTACTGTCCTTCCATGTTCTCTTCCATTCCGCGTTTATGGTTAGTTTGAACTGGCTCTTAATCTCTGATTTTCCAAGTCCTGCTCTTATATTGTTTTTACTTAGTCTTCCATATTTGGCAATCTGGTCTGCCAACTCGTTACCAGCTATACCTATGTGTGCTGGAACCCCCACTAGCCTCACGCTGCATCCTCTGTACCATAGTGATGTATTAAGTGACCTCGTCTTAATATATATTCTTTAAGTTTCCTCTGTTCGTGTGTTAAGCGTCTTAACATGACCCACGTTCTGATACCCCCTGGGCGCGTCAGAAGTTTAAGTCCTGACCTGTCTAATTTTCTAGTTAACCCTGTGAAACCATCCCTGCCTATCACTGGGTGCACAATGAGATGCTCCCGCATGCAGTCAACCAAGTCAAAGCCAAAGAATTACGCCTGGGGCTCAAGTGACTTCTCCAAGCTTAGTGTGCAATGCTGGGTTCTCAACAAGTTTCACCACAGGGGGGAATCCACAGGGGGGGGGGGGGGGGGGGGGAGGGGGGGGGCCTAGTATAAATGAAGTCCTTAACACTTCGCTCATTTACAGCAGTATCTGCTATGGAACTTTTTGTGTGAATATTTTGTACATTAAATTATCATCATCACTGTACTCCTGGCTGGTTATGGAGCGTGGATCCACCTCTCTAGTGGGTCCCCGTGCAGGAAGCCTGCACCCCAAACATTTACCTGCTTTTGCAGTGGTGGTTTTTGTAGCAAGTTGTTTACGTGATGAGGTTGCTAGCTTTGTGCACAACCTCATATTTGTCGCCTTGTACGACATGCCTGAGGGAACTGCAGGTCTAATTTTTCTTTCTCTCATCAGAAACAACCGGTAACTTAAATGGGCCTTGTACATTAAATGGTGACGTATGAAACTAAGTGCCTGCAGTCATTTGTGGAGAAACTGATTAGATAACCCTGATGATTAACCTTTGCTGGTGTTTGGGCCTGCACTGTGAGAGAATGTAGACCCTTTAAAACAGGAGTTCTTAATCTTTCGTGTGCCACGGGCCTCTTTGATAATCTGCTGAAGGCTACGGACCCCTTTGATTGTCTGCTGAAGGCTACGGACCCCTTTGATTGTCTGCTGAAGACAACAAACCCTCTTTGATTGTCCGGTAAAGGCTACGGACCTCTTTGATTTCCTGCTGAAGACTTCGGACCTCTTTAAAAAAAAAATGTGCATTGACGAATGATTTAAATTGTTGCATAACATTATACATTTTATTACAAAGAAACATCTTTAAGCTTACATACAGTCAAACTGAGATGCAAAAGTCACATGTTAAAAAGAATATATTTATTTAAATGCAAAAAGCCTATTATAATTTTGCGAGTAGACATTTTGATGAAAATAAAATTAAAATGCTTACAATCATTTACACAGACCCCATAGAATCCATTCATGGAACCCTAAGAGGTCCGTGGAGAACAAGGATAATAAATCCTGCTTTAAAAGAAGAGATCTTGAAGAATGGGGGGTAATACATTGAATCTTACCAATAATAATCAACAGTTCAATTTTCGCTTCCTATGGTGCATGTATCCGTCACTGCAGTGGTCCACATGACGCCTGTACCACACCGTCACTGCAGTGGTCTCCATGACGACTGTACCACACCGTCACTGCAGTGGTCCACATGACGCCTGTACCACACCGTCACTGCAGTGGTTCCCATGACGCCTGTACAACACCGTCACTGCAGTGGTCCACATGACGCCTGTACCACACCGTCACTGCAGTGGTCCCCATGACGCCTGTACCACACCGTCACTGCAGTGGTCCCCATGACGCCTGTACCACACCGTCACTGCAGTGGTCCCCATGACGCCTGTACCACACCGTCACTGCAGTGGTCCCCATGACGCCTGTACCACACCGTCACTGCAGTGGTCCACATGACGCCTGTACCACACCGTCACTGCAGTGGTCCCCATGACGCCTGTACCACACCGTCACTGCAGTGGTCCCCATGACGCCTGTACTACACCGTCACTGCAGTGGTCTCCATGACGCCTGTACCATACCATCACTGCAGTGGTCTCCATGACGCCTGTACCATACCATCACTGCAGTGGTCTCCATGACGCCTGTACCACACCGTCACTGCAGTGGTCCCCATGACGCCTGTACCATACTATTAATGTCCTTTTGGAGTGCTGGTTTCTGTACCAATTATTTTTACCATGAAGAAGGATGCCAGTCCCAAGCACAATCTGTCACCTCTACGACATGCCAAATGGGATCAGAGCCGTGTTCCTTCTTTGTCTCTTGAGAGACCTACAGAAGATACGCTTGGCCAAGATAATAAGATAAGGTAGTCCCTTAGCAGATACTGACATAAAGGAGTGAAAAGATCAACTCAAATGTGAAGACAGTCCTATTGTATGGCTCTGAAACATGGAGAACAACAAAAACAACAACACAAAAGTTACAGACTTTCATAAATGGGTGCTTGCGTATAACAGACGGATTGGAACGGTGCAGCAAGGTCACCAATGTGTAACAGATGATAAGAACCAGCTTGACGTCAGTGGAACAAGAGATGAGAAAAAGACGCTGGCGTCGTGGACAAACAGGAGGTAGAAAATACATATTTTGAACGCAGCCACGTAGCTCTTTTAAATTTGTATATTTGGGTTTCCTTCGGGGCTAGCAGACAAAAAGAATAAGTAAAACGTTACGCCAATAGGTGCCAGGAATTACTAAATGTATTTCCCCCCATAAACTAGTGGGGAAGCCAGCCAATCATGGACTCATTTTTGCTCATACAATTTTTTTTTCTAACGTGTTTGAAAACAACTCTTCCGTTTACAAGAATTAGCCTTTTAACCATGTAAACCTCCAAATTGATTGGAGCGCAAACAATTGACAGGGACAAACCACGATTAGGTTCGGGCTATAAAATACTATCTTTTACGTTGTTCGGGGAGACGTGGAACAGGTAACATTTTTTCAAAACACTTGTCGAAAAGTGGCTCTCCTTGGCCTATACTCGGCTGATTTCTACTCCACTAAGGAGCGTTAGTTTCGAGACCCACTCGTGCAAACTAAATCTTGATAAATTCAACAGTTCGTTTTAGCCCATCTCATATTTTGGTGTTAAAATAAAAGGCCTGGAACATACGCCGATGTGGACTTTGTGCCCGTACATTGTTCCAGAATTCTTTGCTAATTCACCGTATCTGTGTTAATTTCCCATGAAAATAGGTGGTACAGTCTTGAACCCATTCAGAAATCTTATTTAATGAAAACTATGGAAAAGTTCAATTAGTTTCTTTAATTTAAATGCCTGACTAAATAAAGATGTAGTACAGTGGTCAAACATGAGATAACAAGGACCTATACTGCTTCCAGCCTGAACATAGTGGTGTACGGAGGAAAGATACCCACGGATGGAAAGGCCAGTAATCGTCCACTGGGACCCCTGGAAGGAATTTGAATTTAGACAGAAAACTAATGCTTGGGAAGTGCAGAGGCGGTCGGTAAAACCATTAAGGATGAAAATACTGGTATAGACAGTATTTTCAGGGATGAAGCTGCCAGGTTGGCCTAAACGCCTCTGGAACTCAATGTGTGTGCTTATGTGGGGGTGTTGTATTGTGCTCAGTGTCGAACAAGAGAATCAATTAGTTATTGAAGTAGAAGGTAACATCCTTCGGGTTTTCCAGGGGACCGTGGTCTTGATTGTACTGAGGCAGGCACCTGGTCAGCTAGCTTTGCAGAAATTCCATAGTTCGGGCCAGGCAATACTCCATGGTCTTATTAGCTTGAGAAACTGAGGTGTGCACCAGATCCCAGGGGGAGAATTCGAGCAGAGGAGTCCTTCCCTTCCGCCATCACGCAAGATAAGCTGATTTGGCCAGCTGAGCTCAACATTATGTCCCCTCATCTTGAAATGACTTTGTAAAAATAACATTCAGAGGGGAATTTAATTGTCTTAATATCAGGAACTGAGAACATCACCAATACTAGTCCCAAAAGACAAACTATTGAAGTCATGATGACAAATACCAACAGAGCTTGAACAAAACAAAACCAGTATTACCTCATATTACCACTACACAACTGACACACATAGGATATTTTAATAATATATGTCACTACAATATTCATATTGATAAAGTCTGTACATATACTTGTAATTAAAATTGATTGTGATTCCTGGTTCCTTTGTATTTGAATCAGGACACATATACCTTTATGATAACCATGAATACATATTGTTATTTGAAAAGTTATCAGAGACTCCTTAAGATATTTTCTCAATAGGAGCTGTTGTATATGTAATGTGAGTGTCACAGTGTTTTGTCAAGAGTTAGTTGGATATAAAATTAAAATAGTTTAATCTGTCTGTTTGTTTGTGACTTACACATCATTCATACACATACCTTAGGACACACTAAAGTATGTCAACCAACACTAATCCGGAATATTTCTGAAACTGTAGTATATAATAGATAAGTGGTAGCAAGTAAGGTTAACTATAAAACGACAACTCTTTAATAGATATAAGAATACCATCACATGCTGATTTCAGACATTATTCACTAAGTCCCCTATAAATATTTATAACATCCCACTTCACCACATATATTGGGGTCTCGCTCTTATGATTTTGAATCTTTCCCTATTAAAAATATTGGGGGTAATTCACTTCAGGGAATATAAGAATTAAAAGGTATCCTTGGGTGGAATTAAATAAGGTTGAGCTCACGGTGCCTGTGTTGTCCATTAGATATATTTAGAGATTAAATTGTTGGTTAGACATTGTAGAAATTTACCTGATATACAAAAGGGGGACCTGGCCCATTTTTCGATCTGCTGCTGTACATACTGCAAAATAGTTAGGGAATTAGATTGTCAAGTTATGGTTGGCCCAAAGTCACTACGGAATGTGACAAATTTAATGGAAACGCGAAGCCCGAAGGTTTGAAAGCCGCAAGGAAATGATTGAGGCTGAGGCTGAGACTAAAGATGTTGCAGATTGAGGCTGAAGTGCTACGGAAATTGGAAGCAGCAAGAGAAGCCAAAAGATTATCTGTCAGAAAGAGAAGCCGAGGAAAGAAGACAGGCTGCAGAAAGAGAAGAGAAGAAATTAGCTGCAGAAAGAGAAGAGAAGAGATTAGCTGCAGAGAGGGAAGCAGAAAAGGAGGAGAAGAGATTACAAAGGGAACATGAGTTACGACTAAGGGAGTTTGAGTTTCAAGGCCATGCTCCTGAAAATGGTGCCAGTCCCTTTGCCTCTGATGCTACGGTTACTCAGGGAGCCGCAACCTCAGCTATGAACTTTCATTTAGATCATTTTGTTGAGAAAGACGATGATATTGAGAGCTATATAAATAGATATGAACTATTAGCTACCACGTATGGGTTAGAGAGAGAAAGGTGGAGCTTAAAGTTATCTCAGGGACTTCGTGGGGCAGCTTATGAAGTTTTTGCAAAAATGAGCAGAGGTGATCAGGAAAATTATGACATGCTAAAGCAGGCTCTTTTGTTAAGGTATGAAAGGAATGCAGAATTTTATAGGAAAAAATTTAGGAATGCTAAACTACTGTCAGGTGAAACCTATCACCAGTTCTCTGCACGAATAGAGACATACTTGGAGAAATGGACTTCTCTGGGGAAAACCCAAGATCTTAAGGAAATGGTCCTTATAGAGCAACTAAGAGAGTCCATGGCTCCAGACCTGAGAAAGTTTCTCATGGAACAAGGTGCAGAGAGGCTGGGTGAGTTGCTAAATGTTGCTGAAAGGTATCAAGCAGCTCAAGCAGAGGTAACAGGTAATAAAAAGAAACAGTGGATAACTTAGGGCACCACAGAACTTTAATAAATTTGATCCTAGGGATCAAAACAAAGGTAAGCACCAATTTGATAGGCCACGGTATGAAAATAAAAATAAATTCCCACAATTCGATGAAAGGAAATATGATGAAAGAAAATCTTTCAACCAAGGAAAAAGGTGGTGTAAAAATTGTCAGATGGACAATCATGACACTGACCGTTGCTGAAGGAAACCTGTGTATATGGCAACCCTTCAGGTCAGGTCGACCTCAAGACAGGAGGAGGATATTATGTTAGATACCACTCCAGAAGAGATGAGGAAGGCACAGGCTGGGGATAAAACACTCAAGCCTTGTTTCAGAAAATTGTCAACTTGTCATACAACTCCAGGCAAGGGAGATTTTTACATGAAAAACAAGTTGATGTATAGGAAGACTGGAGCTAGATCCAAGGGTCACGGACAGCTGGTTCTTCCAAAAAGATATAGGACAGACTTAATAAGGAGCCTACATGTGAAACCAGATGGGGACCATGAGAAAATAGGTACCATCATTCAAAAGGTGGCTCACAATTATTATTGGCCCAAAGCAAGATGGGACATTGAGAATTTTGTAGAAAGGTGTAGCATAGCACATGAGGGAACACCCACAAGTGGGAACATGGATCAGGACCTGGACACGCCCCGGGGCAAAATTAGGCCTGATAATAAAAAGAAAAATAGATTTGATAAAGTGGACCAAATGGAATGGGAAGCCCCTTTTCACGGACAAGCTTCACTTAACTGTTTTACAATGGCCACTATGCGGAGAGTGCAAAAAGATGTCTTACCCCAGGATAAGCCGAAAATCCCTCAATCGGACTTAAACAAACTGGAGGAAGAGGATGTAGAGAGGAAATCTCTCATCAAGAATTTTAAGTGGGGAGAAAGCCCCAAAAGAAAAATTGGTAGCGGTCGTTTTGTGAATGATAATTCTTGGAGGAAAAATCATCACTATAAAGCTTCGAGTGGAAGAGACCATACCGGTGCATGGACAAATAGGTCCACACAATTAAAGGTCCATATGTAGCTTTGTTAAGAACGTGGACTGATGAAAAGGCAGAGGAAAACATTACATCTTCATACCAATAAGTGAATGAGCTGACCACTCGGTTAAAAACTGGCTGGAAACTTGCCAATGAAAATTTGAAACAAGCCAGGAAGAAACATGCTGCCTATTATAACAGGAAGGCGAAAGACAGAAATTTGGCTGTGGGAGAGAAAGTACTGCTTCTTTTGCCTGGGAGTCAGAATAAGTTACAAATTGGATGGCAGGGTCCATATACAGTTCTAGAGAAGGTGTCTAGAACAAATTATAAGATAGATAAGAAGGGGAAAGAAAAAAAATCTATCATGTGAATCTCCTGAAGAAATATTTGGAAAGAGAACATCAGGAAGAGACACACTTGTTGACCTTGTCCATCGCCATGGAGATGAAAAAGGAACCACTTTCATCATTTGAATATCCATTACACCCCTGTGAGACAGCAGCACAGGTGAAAATCAGTACACATTTAACGAAAACTCAGAAAGAGAGAGTGCAACAGGTTCTAAATAACAATGCAGAGGTGTTAACAGACCGACCAGGGCATACAAACCTATTGGAATATGATATGAAACTGATAGACCCCACACCTGTCTGTATGAAACCATATTCGATTCCGTTTGCTAAGGAGAAAGCTTTGAAGGAAGAGATAGACTAACTGTTGAAGGAAGGAATTATTTCGCACAGTGAATCTTCGTATAGTTCCGGTGTTGTACTCTTAAGGAAGCCCTCTGGAGAACATAGACTCTGTATAGATTACAGGAGACTGAATGCTATTACAGAAGGACAGGTGGATCCATTGCCGGATACAAATCAGCTGTTTGCCAGACTAAATAAAGCTAAATATTTCTCAAATGTGGATCTGAGTAAAGGATACTATCAGATTCCAGTAAAGCCTGAGGTTAGACCATACCTAGCTTTTAGTACCTCAGAAGGACACTATGAGTTTAATAGATTGCCATTTGGATTGAAGAATGCGCCTAGTGTCTTCTCTATAATGATGAGAAAATTATTGGATCCTCTGAATAATCCCTGTATAACAAATTTTATGGATGATATCCTTATAGCAACAGAAACATTTGAGGAACACATTGACTCTCTGAACATGCTGTATGATCGACTTAGGGAGGCAAATTTAACAGCCCGACCAACCAAATGTTGCGTTGGATGTAAAGAATTGGAATTTTTGGGACACACAGTTTATCAGGGAAACATGACCCCTGACCCAAAGAATTTAGAGAAACTACAGAAAGCCCCGAGACCACAAACCAAGAAGGACGTGAGATCCTTTGTCTCATTATGTGGTTTCTACCAGAAGTATATCAAAAACTTTAATTCCATATGTGCACCTTTAACGGAATTGACACGTAAAGGACATCCAGATCGCATTACATGGACACCACAATGTGAAATGACTTACCAAGAATTGAAGGAAAAGCTCACAAGTAAACCCATTTTGAAATTACCTGACTTAAGTCAAGAATTCATAGTAAGGACGGATGCAAGTAATATTGGGTTAGGTGCAACTCTACTACAGAAATGAGATGCATTGGATGGGGAATTAAGCCCAGTGGCATATGCTAGCAGAAAGTTGAATAAAGCTGAAATCAACTACTCAACTAGCGAAAAAGAATGTCTTGCAGTAATATGGGCAATAAAGAAATTCAATATTTAATCTGTATGAGAAGGCCTTTAATTTGAAAACAGACCCCAAACCTTTATCGTTTCTAGCACAGCCTAGGCATGAAGAAACTCCAGGTTACTCCGATGGTCTTTACTTTTGGCTCCAATATAATTTTATGCATTGAGTATATATCTGGAAAAACCAATTTGGGAGCGGATTTTTTAAGCCGCCATCCGTGTGATGAGAATCACCGTAAACCCCAGAAATAATAATAAATTTCTCTATGTGTATATAGAATAAAGGACTGACATATAATGTCTGTTTTAAGAGGGGAGGTTTCGTGGAATATTCTAATCCACAAATATAAATTATCAAGTAAATATAAAGCCTAATAAATACATATAATAAATAAAGGAAGAAGAATGGTAAAGAACAGTGCTGTCACAATGACAGTACTCGAAATCCCCTTGTTTTCTACTGCGTATGCAAATTGTAACGTTTCACGTATTTTGAATATTAAAGGCCTTCTGCAACATACACGCGTTTCCCAAACACACAATAAAATGTGCTGCCTTTCTAAGAAAAACCTTGAAATATGCAAGTTGACCTAAATTTTAAATTCCATTCATGTCTTTTTCTACACTATGTTACCAAGATCAAAAGACAGATGGACTAAAGGATAGCGAGAAGGGAGAGGCAGAAAGCCGAACACTAAACACGCTTCGCGCGATACACAAATGCTGCCATCACGCGTGTAAGACTACATGCACTAACTTTTTTTTCAGACGGACAGTGATAAAAATACATTACCCTTCCCAGAGTTAGGTTTTAAAATCCTCTAAAAAACTCTTATTAGAAAAAGAATAAACAATTTAGATGGGTTTACGGTTTGAAAACATAAAACAGTACCCAGACAGCACATCTTCGAAACAGGAGGTAGAAAACTTAATTTTGCATAACTATATTTTGAACGCAGCCCCCACGGTTTAATAGCTCTATTAAATTTTAAATTTGGTCAATTTGGGTTCCTTAGGGTTGCTGACAAAGAATATGTAAAACGTTACGCAAAATAGTCCCACCCCCCCCAGGAATTAATAAATTATAAACCAAAATAAAAAAATATTGTGGGGATGCCCCTGACAGCATGGAAATTCATTTCTGCTCATAAAATTTTAATTTTTATTAACGTGGCGTTTTTGAAAAAAAAAAAACCTTACGTTACATAAATAGCCTACCATGTAAACTCCCAATTGATTGGAGCGCAACAAATGAAAGCCTAACCACGATGGGTCGGACTATAAATACTATCTTTCGTTGTTAGGGGAAACGGGGAAAGGTAACATTTTTTCAAACACTTGTCGAAACGTGGCCTCATTGGCTAGACTCGCTGATATACTCACTTAGGAGCGTTAGTTCGAGACCACTAGTGCAAATAATCTTGATAAAGCAACAGTGCGTTGAAGCCAGCTCATATTTGTGTTAAATAAAAGCCTGGAACATAAGCAGATGGGAATTTGTGCCAGTAATTGTGCCAGAATTCATTGCTAATCAACGTATCTGTGTTTATTTCCATGAAATTGTGGTAAGCTAGAACCATTCAGTATCTTTTAATGAAAATTGAATGTAAATTGTTAATTTATGCCTGTATATATATGTGTAGTTCAGTGGCAAACAGGAGATAAAGCCTATAATGCTCCAGCCTGAACAGAGGGTGTCGGAGGCAAGTAAAACGGCATGGAATGGCCAAATAGTACACTGACACCTGGATGATTGATTAGACAGAAATAATGCTGGAAGTGCAGAGGCGTGGTAACCATTAAGGAGGTAAATACTGGTATAAAGTAGTCTTTTCAGAATGAAAGCTGACAGTTGGCCTAACGCTCTGAACTCAATGTTTGTGTTGTATTGTGCTCAGTGTAGAACTAGAGTATCAATTAGTTATGAAGTAGAAGGTACATCCTTCTTGTTTTCAGGGACCGTGGTCTTGATGGTACTGAGCAGCACCTGGTCAGAGCTTTGCTGAATCCAGAGTCGGACAGCATACTCCTTGGTCTTTTTAGCTATCAGTGAGGTGTCCCCAGAGCCCAGAGGAGAATTCGAGCAGAGGAGTCCTGTTCTGCCGCCATCACGCAAGAGGATAGATAAGCTGATTTGTGGCCAGCTGAGCTCAACAGTAAACATTCTGTCACCCCTCATCTTGAAAATGACTTTTGTAAAAATAACATTAATACAGAGTGGGAATTAATTGTCTTAATATCAGGAACTGAGAACATCTCCAATACTAGTTCCAATAAAGACAAACTATTGACGTCATGATGACAAATACCAACAGAGCTTGAACAAAACAAAACCAGTATTACCTCATATTACTACTACACAACTGACACACATAGGATATTTTTAATAATATATGTCACTACAATATTCATATTGATAAAGTCTGTACATATACTTGTAATTAAAATTGATTGTGAATTCCTGGTTCCTTTGTATTTGAATCAGGACACATATACCTTTATGATAACCATGAATACATATTGTTATTTGAAAAGTTATCAGTGACTCCTTAAGCCATAACTCCCCTCATAGAGTGTTTTTTATATGCTTATGTAGTGACCCACAGTGTTGTCAAGAGTAGTGGATTAAATTAAATTGTTTATCTGACTGTTGTTGTGACTTACACTTCATCATACACATACCCTAGACACATAACGTAGTCATCACACTATTCCAGAATAATTCTGACTGAGATATATAGATATGTGGTAGCAAGTAAGGTTATCTATAATACACTACTCTTTAGATCTGATACCATTCACAGCTGATCACAGTCAGTAACTAAGTCCCCTATCACTATTTATAACCATCCCACTTCAGGGCACATTAGGCGGTTCATATAAGGATACTTGTTGTTGAAGGACTATGCTCCAGCGTTGGGAAAATTAACGGGCAGCAGCGAAAATGTAATGACAAATGATGGGCAACGGAACTGAATTAATGCAAGGACTATGCTCCCATGGGGATGAATGAATGAATGAATGAATGATGAATGAATGATGAATGAATGAATGATGAATGAATGATGAATGAATGATGAATGAATGAATGATGAATGAATGAATGATGAATGAATGAATGAATGATGAATGAATGATGAATGAATGATGAATGAATGAATGATGAATGAATGAATGATGAATGAATGATGAATGAATGAATGATGAATGAATGATGAATGAATGATGAATGAATGAATGAATGAATGATGAATGAATGAATGAATGATTAATGAATGATAAATGAATGAATGAATGACAGATGGTCGCTTACTTCCTTAATCGTATTCGCATATTTACTTTGAATTATGCATGTCAGATGTTGAAGCTTGTTCACTTCTATGATCTTATCCGCATATTTTCTCTGAATTATACATGTCAAGTACAGAAGTCCACTCTCTGTCTGCGAGCGAATTACATGTGCTAGACACAAAAGTTGAAGGACCTCTTGAGATCTCCGTGTTGCTATTTAGAGACGGAAATTCTAAAACTGGCAACAGCTGTCCCAAAAGCTTTCCTGACATTCGAGATTTTTTTTTTTTCGACTTCCTGATACCTAGCTGCCAGTCTGGTCTCTGATACTTTGTTGACGACGAGAGGTTGTATAACGTTTTTTGACATTTAGGCGGGATAGATAGTTGCCCTTAGGGAATTGATGTCGAACGATATGAAACACGTGGCCAACCGTCAGGTTGTTTGGGCTTCCTTCTTCACCTCTCACTTAACAGAAAGGATCGGATAGCTTTCTTGTTCCATCAACACTTCTCAGCCTATTTCTGAAGTGGCCTAGATGAAAAATCTTGAATTAATCTTGTGCCCAATATGGTTTTTTTAATTTGTAATTTTTAAAAATGTCATTGTTAACAGTTTTAGTTGATTAAACTGATTAACGTTGACTCGACAAAATACATGAAAGACATAGCAGGCAACAATTGTGACCTGAATGAACCCCTGTTTTGCTCTAATCTTATCATCTGTTCCTTTGTCTTTGTCTTATCTTCACGTGTGACAACAATAATTTTCCTTTAATCATTTAGACCATCAATTATAAAGAAACCAAATAAGACAAGAGCCATTTAGAATGAGTCCGGCATTTTTCAAAATTCTCTCGAGTGTGAATTCTCTCTCATGATGGAAACTGTTATGTTTTTCCTTAGTATGGATCTACTGATAGTCAATAATTGTTTTTCCTTATTTTTGAAATTTGTTCAAAAGATGTTAATATTGCGAAGAATTTAGGTTCTTAAAAATTAGATTCTGTTAATATTGAACAATGCTCTGGCGTCTTTGGTTACAGAATAGTCACGATGGAGAGAGGCTAGGACTGATTTTGTGACGTCATAATTTGTCTTTGTCTGGTTAGTCTAATCTGTACTTCATTCTAATATTTCATTTGTAATCTACAGCCAAACGAAGTAGACGTAAACAAGATTTGTCATTTTAATAAAACAGTAAGATGAAGTCTTTGAAGCTTATGTCACAACGTCGCTTTAATTCACGACTTAGTTTACTCGCTACTGTCTCACCACCTCTGACTACCAGAAAAGGAGATAAGACACCAATATACAGATACAAGTATAGTATAGTTAAAGAATAAACTGATCCAGTGTACATTTTATAATACTTGGGCGGGGGTCTCTAAGTATACAGTGAATGTGGAAAGATGAAATAGCTTCAACACATAGAGTGCGACTTAGTCGCTACTCTGTCTTCACCACCAACCTGAACAAATCACAGTGTCCAAAGACAAGTATGAGTAAGTTAAAGATACTGATCCAGTGTAATTTACCATGCTCTACCAAGTTTCACACAACCTGCAAACAAGGAAAGGACAATAAAAAGGCTCTCTTTTCACACCTGTAAAGGATAAAGTATAATATACTTGGCGGGGGTCTCTAAGTAAGAGCCGCCACTCCTGACTACACTATTGTTACTAACTAAACACACGTCATGAAATTTGTCTGTTTAGGCGGTCCTGGTTAACTAGTCGCTAATGGATTTTGTAGCACTACCTCAGAGGCTGTCCCCTCTAAGTACTTAATTCTGTTCCTGAGGAAAAAACTCCCCTCTCTCTCTTCCTCTGTTTCTGTTCAGTGCCTTCATCGTCTTCGTTGAGGCTCTGATGAGTTGCTTTTCGTACAGCAAATAAGATGAAGTATGAGTATCCTAACAAAAGAATTGAAATAAGTGTATGCAGTAAAGCAAATGTAGGTCCCTGATTCAATGATGATGATGAATTGTGTACAGGGAACCTAACGCTACCTCCCTAGATCTCTCACGGTCTCTCTGTTTTAATAAAACAGAAATAAGATGAAGTCTTTGAAGCTTAGTTGTCACAACGTTTCGCTTTAATCTGCCTTATAATCTGACAGGTCTTGAGTACAGAGACAGAAAAAGACACCAGGTTTTGAGGATAAGTCTGAGAAAATAATAGATTAAGCTACAATGAGGGGAATTACAGTGAATGTGGAAAGATGAGACTTATAGCTTCAAGTGTGGTATACCCAGTGAGCAACCTAGATTTTTGACTCTCCCTCGCCACTTGTGACTTATTTACTCGCTGACTGTCTCACCACCTCTGACTACCAGAAAGGAACAAAGATAAGGTTACACTAAGTTATCCACAGACACCACTATACAGTCAAAGCATACAAGTATAAGTATAGTTAGTTAAAGTATAAACTGATCCATGTGTACATTTCCGTTGGTTATAGTTTATTAAAAAAACTAAATCAATACCACAGCAAACAACATCAAATAACGTGCGAGTTCGCACAACCTGGACATGTTCTTCATTTTCCCTCAAAAAAGAACAAATCAAGTGAAAGACACAATATCAAAAATTTACCATGCTCTCTTTCACACTGCACGAAAAATTTTACTTTAAAACTAAGCTGATCTAAAGTTTAAAATATACTTGGCGAATAAGGTCTTCTAAAGTAAGCCAATCAGAAGCCACTCCTGAAAAAACAAAAAACAATTCCAAACTACTGCTATTTAATTGGCTATTGTTACTACAACAAAAAACTAAACAATTTCCTACACTGTACCCGCTGAAGATGTATGAAAACTAAATGACTACACTGTCTCAAGTAGGCGCTCTAGGCGGTCCTTCACATTTTACCTAAACTAATACACCACAATGAAATGCTACGCTAATGGATTTTGTTTCCTATTAATAAAGATTTTAGCACTACGTTCGTCAGAGGCTGTCCCCTCTAAGTACTTGTTTTTCTACCTAACCCTACTGTTTTCCGATGAGGCCGCTAATACGCCCCGGGTTAACTCTCTCTCTCTCCTCTGTTTCTGTTCAGTGCCTCTCTGACGCGTGTATGCAGCGATCTTACGTCTAAATATTGGGCTCTGATGAGCGTTGTATATTATATATGCTATGCTTTTTTCAGTGGGGGCGTGTGAGAGCATCCCGTCGCACAATTGGTCTTATTTATTTTTGTTTTTATGACTAAAATCTATAGAAATGAGTAATTATCCTCGCAGATTTTACCACAACGCACTTCCTCCCGTTAGCATTTAGAAAGGCTTGTTTTCCCTCTCTCCTTTCCCGAATACTGATGAAGGGGCCTTGGTAAATATATCTATCTATTTGCATAAGGCTGTAGATTTTATCACTGCTGATGACACTCAATTCTTCAAACCGACGAGTTAACCTGCTTCGGGTTTAGGCCTACTGCATTATTGTGGCAGTATGTAAACAACACCAGGCAACGTAGCCTGTTTTGGTATTGGGCCTTTACGAGCTAAGAGCTCCTATTTAGAGGCACGTCCCCCGCGGAGGTATAGGTTTCCTCACGTCAAGAGAACTTCTAATTCCTCTCAGTGTTGCAGACGTAATTAGGCGGCAGGTACAAAGCGCATACCCAGTTTTCTTCAATTACACTGATGTCTCGTACCTCCCTCTCCCGAGAAGGCACAGCCCGTTGGAGGCTTAGGTTTATCTACAACCTCCCCGCCGTGAATCGCCAACTATACAGAATCTCCAAGAACCAGGCAGACTGAAATGGCGCTTATTCACGGCGCAAAATTCTTGGACTTGTGAGCGCTAGGTAAACTTTGGCGCTCAATATATATGCTGCTAATAGCCTGATGCAAGACAGACGCGGTGAGTCATCGCGTCTGGCATCATCTCCCAGGAACCACTTTTACCCTACTTTTGACCTACTATCATGCCTGCACATAAATTAAATCGGACCCAACCAATCATATCATAATCTTAACCTCTGACTCATCGTTGACCGAGCAATCCCAAAATTATTTCTGCTCACTCGCCGAAATTATACGTAATATTCTGTAACGCTTCTGACCTCCTATCTACCAGAATGAATCACTGGTTCCGCGTTACAACCTGGGTCGGGGCTTTCTCCCATCCCCACAAATAAAAGGGTTGGTGAAGGTTGTCCGAGTAATCATAACGCCATAAAGAATAACCCAGAATTAATAACTAACGAAATCGACAGCCTAAGAATAATTAAAAAACCAAAATAATAAAAATGGAACAAAAAAATGGGGCGAGTTGAAAATAAAAATAACGGTAACTCATCACAGCTTATATCAATGTGTATTCAAACATTTATCGAAAGAATTATATGCTTCCTTCCTGTGATGAAACGGGGCGACCTCTATCGATCTTCGGTTCTCTACGGCAGTATCGGTACATTTGTGGTACCGATTTCTACCGATTTGTGGTACCGACAAGATGAGTCTACAAATGTGTTTGTAAGAGTGTATACAAGGCATTAGATGTCCATATATGGTAATATGTGACCTTTGCAGGCATGCACTTTATTTCACATGGGAATATTTTGAAATATCACAGCCCATCCTGCATGATTTGAAATGATAGGATCTTTCTGATTAGATTCATAACATCCCTGGAGGGAATATAGGCTGACAATTTTGCAGTTTTATTTCTCTGTGATTTGCACGCTCGCCAAGACATCAGACCTTCGCCAAAAGAAGAACTAGATTTATAATTCCTAATTGTTATCCGGACCTTTTATTGGAGAACAAGATAAGACTTATAAAGCCCAGGAAATTTCTTTCAAATTTTGATAAGGAACAACCGGGACTATGAAATTGAAGAAACACGGAGTCAGAAGGGGCATTCTATGTTTAAATTTTAAAAAATCCCAGACACGTGTTGTAAGAGAACGATTCGTCTCTTTTATTCATCTGTGCGACAAGTCTATAGCCAGGATTGGCGTAAGTTGGATTTACATTTCATATTTTATTACTAACATGTGAACTAACATATATATGTATATATTACCATGTGAATTTGATTTGTGTGAAACTCGCTATTGGATGTAAAAGTCATTTGAGGCTGGCAACCTCAGCGTATAGAATGATGATTCATGAACCACCACTGCACGGGCTGGCGACTGCTTTATTGATAGTTTCGTAAAGAGAACTAAAAACATAAAGTAGTTCCAGGTTTCCTATGGAGCAAGGAGGGAAAGATGAAAAGAAATGATGTCCATTCTAAGCATTAGACTTACATTTTCAAAGAAGTATAAATGTCCCTAAAATAAAACGATCCTCCAGGGAACAGTCGAAGGTAAACGGAGAAGAGGAAGGCAAAGAAAATCCTGGGCTGATAACATCAAAGAATGGGCAGGACACGGTTTCTCCACACTTGTACGCATTGCTGAGAATAGAGAGCAGTGGAGGACCCTGTCTGCTGATGCTTCCACCATGGCACCCCTACGACCCATGACGGGTTATGGGTTGAGATGAGAGATGATAAATGTCCCTATAAACATATTCACTTTATAATTAATGTAAGGTTTCACGCTTTAAACCAATGTAAATGTCCGTGGGAAAATATTCATTTTAATTAATAGAAGTTTCAAACTTTTCCACAAGTGTAAATGTAAATGAAACCCGAATGAACTTATATTGTGAACACTTTTCAAACAGTGGAGATGTAAATGTAAAACATATTATAGCTATACGTTTTACCTTTTTCATTTAAATGCAATGTAAAGCTAAAACTATTCAGTTTAAATGTAAAGGAAGCTTTATCCCGAGGAATTAAATTTAATTCTCATCGAGGGTAAACTCTGAGTTAAGTGGGATGGTGAAATAGAAGACGGGGGGACACATAACTGTGTCGGAGAACGCCATACTCATAAGAGCGTTCTTTTCTATTCTTCTATCACAGTTATTGGTGGTACCAGCAGAACGTACTATTTCTGGAACAAGACGGGATCAGTGGCCTACGCTTTAAGACAAAGAACACTGTGTAGACTTTCCTTGAAGATTCTGGGAGACGAGCTACACGCGACAACCTTGACCAGAGACGAGTGATCAGTATGAAAAGTAAGAACCGTCATTGGCAGCTAAGTTCAAATATATGCTGCCATTTGAACTTTCTTACCCTTTTTGCAATCCTCAAATACGAGGATGAGAGTTTTTCTTTATCCATAACTATTCAAATTATTTTCAAACTGTTACAACTAAAGTGATTATTAAATTTTGTTATTTGTAATGTTACAAATTTAACTTCACTTTGATCATTTTAAAGTTACTGCATGTTTGTCTCAGTCACCTACTACACACATTCTAAACAGAGATATACTAGAGTAAGAGAATTCCACTGAGTAAATCAGGGGGTGGGGGCTTAACGAGCTGATAAATAAGTGCTTGAATTCTTCACAAAAGTGGTCGGCAGGTTACAGAATTAACGTGCTTAGCGACAGCCAGCATTGTTTTCGCTTACCTGAATTTCTTGTGAAGACTCCCATGTGATAGAAGCTTTACTACACTTCTATCTACATTTCTGCCAAGAGTAATCTTGTGTACAAATAGACTCCATTGAAGCCTATAATAGATACTCTTGAGCTTTGGCCATTGTTGGACTAGTACTGCAAAGCAGGGGAGGCAATACCGTCACACTTCCGGAAATCCGGAGAACTGCTTTTTTTTTACTTCCGTTCAACCTAGATATAGGGTCCGTCGGTAATATTAGGGCGCACGTCCAAATATAAAAGACCTTGTGGTCTGGTCGAATAATAACATTGTTTGTCTTGTCCTTGATCCACCATCGCTGAGCGTTAGCTCCTGGTGATGACATTGTTATGTATAAGGTTAAAAAAAAAGTAGAACGACTGGTCTACCTGTCGCAGGTTCCATTCCTCACTGCCTGTGTCTTCTTTAACTCACAAGTTGAGTCAGATGCCCATTTTCACTGATGTGTAGACTGCATTGTGGCGGGATCTGATTTATGTGCCTTGCGAAGTAGGATTGGAACCAGGCCGAAAGGAAGACATCCGACATAAGTGCGTGGCGCTTTCTCTGGCTAATTTCTACACCCTGTCGTGAACTCGGTAAAATTCTCTGGTGATTGATATCACCATATCGGGGAATCCCCTGTGTCTACCTAGCATGTGAAGACTGGATTTGGCGGACTATGCGGACGAAGCCATCAGCTGGCTCAACGGATATGAAGGCAACTACCAGCAGCGCGGAGTGGAACGCAAAGAGCACGGCGAGACACTTAGAACGCCCTGGTCATCCACTGCATCCTGTGTTGTCTCCAGTCGTCTCGATAATATCTTGCCACTGGACCAGATAATTCAGGACGAGAGAGTGAGGATGACGATTAGCGCAACTCTTCCTCACTTAAATCCAATTACAGCGCAAGTCACAGCTTCAGACAGAAACATACAGACACTACACTTAAAGACCTGTGGCGATGGGGGAGTGGCGAACCAGAAAGTGTGGATACACTCAAGCTGCAGCCACAATCCTGCACACAGGCGGCTCAGGCCATAGGGTCGTTTCTCGCTGGAACTTTGAAGCAGCGGCAAGATCCGGCAGCCCCCTGAGCGACTGAGCAGCCCTCTTTAGGATCACTCTGCTCACCTCCATGGCATGAGGAAGGGGCTAGAAAAGGTGCCCTGAACATAGCCTGCTTCAACCTACTCTGACCAGCTTGACGCGGCTGGAGGGTATCCCAATCATGCGTTCGAACAAAAAATAAGAAAAAAATGAAGGTGCTTACCTTCGGCACGTGGAACGTGCGAACACTACTCGACAATACCCTGGCCGACAGACCTGAAAGACGGACTGCACTTGTGGCCAAAGAACTGGCGCGCTATAATGTCGATATAGCAGCCCTAAGTGAGACACGACTACCAGAAGAAGGTCAGATTACTGAAATTGGAGGTGGCTACACATTTTATTGGAGTGGCCGGGACAGCAAGGAACGGCGTGAGGCTGGCGTTGGATTCGCCATTAAATCTCATATCGTACGTAAACTTGTCAAATCTCCTAAGGGCATTAATGATCGCCTAATGACCCTTCATGTCCCACTAGGAAGCAACAGAAGTGCCACACTGATCAGTGCATATGCCCCAACAATGACAAACCCAGAGGAAACAAAAGAAAAATTTTATGACGAACTTAACTCTATTATCTCATCAGTTCCTAAATCTGAGAAACTTATTATTCTCGGCGACTTTAATGCCAGAGTAGGCACTGACCACAACACCTGGGAAGGAATACTTGGAAAACATGGCATAGGCAAATGTAATAGTAATGGGCTCCTATTACTCAGCCTGTGTGCCACACATGATTTGTCCATCACGAACACCATGTTTCGCCTACCCACTCGAAATAAAACAACATGGATGCACCCCCGCTCCAAACAGTGGCATCTCATTGATTATGTCATCACGAGAAGGAGCGACAGACGTGATGTGAGAGTGACCAAGGCCATGTGTGGTGCCGAATGCTGGACTGACCACAGGCTGATTGTATCAAAACTCAACCTTAACATACAGCCCAAGCGAAGACACCAGAGTCAGAAACCCATGAAGAGGCTCAACGTCACAAAACTTAAAAGCGAAGCAACCGCAGAGAGCTTCTCAAGGGACTTGGACAGCCGTCTGAGGGACGTTGAGCTCGGTCAAACCACTATAGAGGAAAAATGGGCCACTCTAAAAAAACACTGTGTACTCTGTAGCCTCTGAGAGCTTGGGATATACAACACGCAAGAACCCTGACTGGTTTGATGAGAATGATGTAAATATTAAAACACTGCTGGCTGAAAAATATCGCTTGCACAGAGACTATCAAAGCAACCCTTCCTCAACATCCAAAAAGGCAGCCTTTACCAACATACGCAGAGTTGTCCAGAATAAGCTCAGGAAGATGCATGATGCATGGCTCAGCAATAAAGCAGACGAGATACAGAGATATGCAGACAGAAATGACTCAAAGCGCTTTTATGATGCCCTGAAAGCAATTTATGGCCCTCAATCGAATCAATCATCACCGGTCCTAAATGCTGATGGCATGGCATTGCTCACTGATAAAACGCAGATTTTGGAACGCTGGGCACAACACTTCAATGCCATCTTAAATTATCCATCAACCGTGAACGACCAGGCCATTGCAAGCATACCGCAAGTTACAGTCAACGATAGACTTGACCTTCCACCCAGCTTGGAAGAGGTCAAGAAAGCAACCAGTCTACTGTCCAGCGGCAAAGCCCCTGGATCAGATGCTATTCCTGCTGAGATTTATAAAGCTGGAGGCAGCATGCTGCTGCAGAGATTAACAGACCTCTTCCACTCAGTCTGGGATGAAGAACAGATACCACAGGAATTGAAAGATGCCACCATTGTTCACATATACAAGCGAAAGGGAAATCATCAATCATGTGATAACCATAGGGGAATCTCCCTATTATCTATTGCGGGCAAAATCCTGGCTCGAGTCCTGCTCAATCGCTTGACTGTTCATCTCGAATCGCAGGACTTACTTCCAGAGAGTCAGTGTGGTTTCCGAGCAGGCCGCGGGACCGTCGATATGATATTTGCCGCTCGCCAACTTCAGGAGAAATGCCAGGAACAGTACAGTGACCTATACACAACATTTATTGACTTGACCAAGGCCTTTGACACTGTCAATAGGGATGGACTATGGAAAATTATGGCGAAATTCGGCTGTCCCGATAAGTTCATCTCAATTGTCCGCCAGTTTCATGAAGGTATGATGGCTCGCGTATTGAATGATGGAGAACCTTCTGAACCCTTTCCGGTCACAAACGGTGTCAAACAGGGATGTGTGCTCGCTCCGACACTATTCAGTATGATATTTGCTGCCATGCTGTCTAACGTTACGCATGGCAGTAGTGACGGCGTACACATCAGATACAGGACAGATGGGAAGCTGTTTAATTTGAGACGATTACAGTCCTTTACAAAGGTGATGAAACAATGATCTCTGACCTTGTCTTTGCGGACGACTGTGCCCTCAACACCTGCACAGAACTAGACATGCAGAACAATATGAGGAGGCTTTCTGTAGCGTGTGATGACTTTGGTCTTACCATCAATACGAAGAAATCTGAAGTAATGTTGCAACCTGCTCCTGGGAAACCTTACTGTGAACCAAATATCACAGTAAAGAGCCAACGTCTTCAAATGGTGGACAGCTTCACTTATCTAGGCAGTACCCTTACCAAAGATGCGAATATCGACGCCGAGGTCAACAACAGAATTGCAAAGGCAAGTGCAGCTTTTGGAAGACTAAGAGTAAATGTCTGGGATCGACAAGGAATTAGTGCCGCCACCAAGATAAAAGTATATCATGCAATAGTGCTCACTACCCTCCTGTATGCCTGTGAAACATGGACAGTGTATAGCAGACACGCCAAGAAGCTTAATCATTTCCACATGAGCTGTCCTCGCAGGATACTCAGGATCAAGTGGCATGATAGAGTATCTAATTCTGAGGTCCTCAACAGAGCACATATCTCAAGCATCTACACATTGCTGCAGAGGGCCCAAATTAGATGGGCCGGACATGTTGTTCGCATGCCCGAAAAACGCCTTCCAAAGCAGTTGATGTACAGCGAACTCTCTATGGGTAAGCGAACAGTAGGGGGACAAAAGAAACGCTTCAAAGACACACTGAAAGCATCGTTGAGCAGCTTCAAAATTGATGTCTCCTCCTGGGAGACTATCGCACATGATCGCTCTGCCTGGCGGACAAACGTTACTCAAGGCGCTCGCATTGCAGAACAGAATTTAGCTGATAAGGCAGAAGGCAAGCGTGCTGCAAGAAAAGTCAGAATGCGCAGCAACACTACTATCGACTCTAACCATGTGTGCCCCGTATGTGGCATGGCCTGTAGGGCCAAAATAGGACTAATTAGCCACATGAGATCACGGCACAGAGGTCTCACAATTAAAGTCTGAAGCTGTCGCCATCTTCGCTTGCGATGGGCAACTATTATTATTATTTCACTCGACTAATCAGAATATTCAAATCCACCAATCTGAAGCACTACAATGGCGAAATCGTAGAGGAGGCCTGTCGATACAATTAAGCCGATATTTCACGAATAATGAAAACAACTGGGCAACTATTATTATTATTTCACTCGACTAATCAGAATATTCAAATCCACCAATCAAAGAAGAGTTCCCTGTAAACGATACGAACGCACTACAATGGCGAAATCGTAGAGGAGGCAAAATGTGAAACACGAGGATACAATTAAGCGGATATTTCACAAACGGAATAATGGAAACGGAATTCCACATGATCTCAATTTAGGAGCAGATGGAAGGCAAGTATGGACATCTTTGGGGTATTACTCCATGTCTTATTTACAGTGTAATTGGAAATATTGCGTGTATCATCGTCGCCGAAATCACGCAAAGGTGAAGTCGTAAATTTATATAAAACTGAAGAATGCTCGTATTTGAGGCAAACCTTCACTCAAAGTAAGTCAAAAGTAAGCTGGCACTAAAAGTATTTGGATGGAAGTAATAGGTACAGCTGTTGAATAGAACGGATGAGATCTTTGTTGCACTAAAAGCACAACTGCCATTTTTCGTCACTCCGAGGAAAGAAGTCAGACGCAGCAAAATGCATGACGTCACTTGTTTTATCGGATGCCCGAAAATTGACTATATACCAAGATGTCTTCTTCTTCCTCGTTCGTCCTGAAAAGGACGTTGGTTGCGTTGTGTCTGTTTACGCCGAGCTGTGATATCTGCGCCTTTTGGCCGACACATCCTACTTTAGCACGGCATTTTTTGGGACCGGGTTTGCCTTCTCTCTTCGATCCCTACTCTCTCAGCCAGACTGCAGTGATGCAGCCTGTTTCCAGGACCACCACGTGGAGGTGGAGTAGGGTCTTGGTCAACTCTGGTTCGCTGACCTTGATGCAAACAGTCAAGCTATGGGTCGCTGACTGCATTCTCTATTGCTGCATCTTTGGGTCCCATATACCAAGATGACATTTCAAGATCATTTTAAAAAAAAATATGTTTCAGACCTAAGGGTCTTTTATATTTGGACATGCGCCCTAATATAAACGACTAGGTTGAACGGGACGCGCCTCGCCAAAACGAGGTAAAGCCTTATTTAAAAAAAAAAGAAAAAAAAGATCAGGACACACACAACGAATCCAACAGTTTACAAGAGCAGACCAGATGAATGAGAACTGATACTGCATAATTCATCTAGACCTAGAGAAATTGCATTAGAACCAGCCTTATCGGAGTCCTGCGTATTATATTCTGAAAGCCTGAGAGTTTGACGTTCAATCTGGGTGTGGATCAAACAGTGAATTCTGAAGTATTGTGACGACAGAACACGAAAGAGATTGGACCACTCCTGAATATCTAGTCTCCACATTGTGATGGTAGTCCAGCATATGAAATGAACTGTGTGTCAATACCAGCTATTCAACAACTGGGGTGTAGCACTGTAGCTCCACAGACCAGGAATTTCGGAAAATAAGTGCATAATATAGACATTACCACAACTGATATACCAGAATCCGGTGATAGTCAGATGATGAAAAAGACAGTAAACAAGGATAGTTTTTTTTTAAATTGTGTAAACAATGAATATTTTTTTTATTAATGTACATTTGTATATACATATCCTTGTTTCATTCCAAATCCAAAGAAAAGAGAAGATTAAGCAATAAAGTAAATTGATTGATTTTGTTAACTTCTGAATTTTGTAAATTATTTCCATGTTCTGTATTTGTGAATTAATTAATTGGGAATAATTTATAAAAGCATAGGCGTAGTCGTAGCATGAGGACAAGGTAGGTTCTTGATCTATATAACTTTACCATCTGGACAAGAGTACTTAACAGTCTGACTATATCCTGTGCCATCCATACACCAGTGCTCATTTCTGAGACTGGGGTATTTTATCGTAAGTTGACCTTAGTGTAGCTACAACAGTAGTTGTTGCTGGGAATGGCCTATGAAATGTTATGAAGAAGGTCTCCAGAAATTGGCTCGTTAAGAAAGAAAGAGACCTATTCGAGATAAGGACAAGAAGAAGAGAATGTGAATACTTTCCACTGGATAGAGTTTTCTAGTAAATTATGGAAAGTGTTCTATTTCCCCACGACCTTAGCTTCTGTCCTTAGACACTATTCATGTGTCTCTTAATGCTTTTCCCGTGTATGATACACATGTATGCGTAGACTGTCTCAGGTAGGTGAATGGTATGTTGTGTGGGTTATCTCCAAGACGAGGACGTATTGATGAAAGCTTTTGTGTTATGAGAACATTGACGATATACAGTCCTTCAATGTTTGGCACTATCTCTGTAACGATGACAAATCGTTGACTGTTGCCTTAAGAAATAGCTGCTGTCTAATCCCTGAACGGCACTGGCTAGACTGGCACTCTTACACGAAATGATCTTGGTATGTAGACTCAACAACGTGAGTATGTACTCTTGATTCATAACATATGCTGTGGAGTAAGGTGAGCTTGCTAGCTGTATATGTGAATCAGCTTGTAAATATGGAATCTTGATTCTCAAAATGCCCTCTTCTGAGTGTGTTGAACTTGCTATAAATATGGGAGTCAGCTTGCGCGTGCTTTAGCTTGACTCACGCGGTAAGCTTTCGAGTAAGTTGAACTTGGTATTTGAATATGTAATAAACTTGTGAGCACTTGATAAGCAGGTGAATAATATGCTGCGCAAACCCAGTGTAAAACGAGGGCTAGAAATCTTTCCTCTTAATTGAGGAAGTGAAGGATGTCCTAAATTGCGAATTCTGCTATCCAGATGTACACTTTGCGTAGACTCAGACTTCTGTTGGACTCCTCTTCCCTTTTGCAATCTCCTTTAAGAACACAATACACCACATATATGAATTATTTTATCCACACTGAATTAATTGCAGGCTATGCTCTGGGATATTATCTACACCACGCTGTTGAAACTGTACTGCTCTCTGGCAGACTCCGCGGTACATTATATTGCGGGTTAGCCCAAGGTGGGTCCATTGGGCCTGTGACGTATAACTCCACCCATAAACCAATAGCTAGGCCTCCATCTTGTGGCTTTTGCAATTACATCCTTCCATGCTCTGTCAGCGAATGTCACTGGCTACAAGTGGGTGGGCTTTTCGCCACAAACGTTCAATTCCGTGCTATGGGTTAGTTTGCGTGACAACCCGGTGTTTTCGGATTGGCCGGTTAATAAACATCACCCGCCTTTTGCTGTCACAAATGTTGCATCCATGGAAAGTTTGTGAGACGGTTTTCCCTAATCTCCTTGTTCACATCTAAGACGCATGCCGCTCTCTTTTTACTATCTGGAAACAAAAGTTGTTGTCCGTGTCATGGGGCCACCATTGTCGCGCCGGCTATTGTTTCGCCAGGTAGTTACCGTCTTTTGTTTGAACAGCGGATTAGCCATGAAAAGATTACCATATTGTTTCGGCCGGGCGTATTCCAAAATAATCAATATTCCAAGGTGGCATGTCCGACGATATTTACACGGGGACTTAGATATCAAAGGAGTTGTCTATGACCAAGCTGATGTTCCACGCGACTTCTAACGAGGAAATGTGGTGTCGGCAAGATAACGTCCGTGTAAGAATAAATCAAAGGCGAGTTAAGTTACAGTTTGAAGTCCAGCCGTGATTAACAAGATAACTTTAGCACGATACAAATGCAAAAAATGGTTGAAAATGTCATGAAGAAAGATGATGGAAAAGAGAGCTATAAGACTTGGCGCTCGTTTATCACATACATTCAATAGGTTTAGAATACCTTGACTTGATCTGTTGTCCATCTCGAATTATCCTTCTCGCTACACAACCCCAGGGTAAAAGAGGAACAACTAAATGAAATGATGTAAGCAGTTGTAACCAATATCACATGAAATGTTATGTTGCAGATTTCCTACATTGTAGTCCTTTGCATCTGTGACACAATGCTTCTAGTGAAAGAAAACAGCGAACAGGAAGTAGATAAATAAGCTTAAGTCACACAAAAGTTCAAAGTTCATTCAATCATTACCCATCAACCCCAAGTGAAGCAAGGACATTTAACAAATTCACCCCAAGCCTATTTGTCCCATGATGATCCATTCAAGGATATTTCCTGTCTTCTTTATCCCTGCACATTAGTGATCATGTCGTACTTTTTCAATCCTTTTAATCTGTGCAGGCACCAAATGATGAAAGTCTGTACCGCCTTGGTTGTCGTTATTTGTTGTTTTCCATGCTTCAGAGCCATACGATAGGAATGTCTTGACTTTTAACTTGTTCGTATTGTTGAAGTTCAAGAGTAGTAATTAAACTCGGCTGATATAAGATGTGACCCATGCGGTTCCTGTGGGTCTCTGATGTGACAAAGAAAGAATGTGCCTACTGTTCCCACAAGCATGTCGTACGAGGCCACTAATATGAGGTTGTGTATGGGGCTCGGCAACTTCAAGCTGACATATTGACACAGAAAGTGCTACTGCAAGAGCTTGTGTTTGATTGGTGCACGTTTCTTGCAAGGGGACCAGGTGTAGCGGTAGCTAGGGGACCAGGTGTAGCGGTAGCTTCATGCTTAATAAGGCGAGCAAAGGAAAATGATGATGATAATGCTGGTGATAATGCTGAAGATTTGTGATGATAATATGTGTGATAATACTATGTATGATAATACTATGTGTGATGATAATATGTGTGATGATAATATGTGTGATAATACTATGTGTGATGATAATATGTGTGATAATACTATGCGTGATGATAATATGTGTGATGATAAGATGTGTGATAATAATGTGTGTGATGATAATATGTGTGATGATAATATGTGTGATGATAATATGTGTGATGATAATATGTGTGATGATAAGATGTGTGATGATAATATGTGTGATGATAATATGTGTGATGATAATATGTGTGATGATAAGATGTGTGATGATAATATGTGTGATGATAATATGTGTGAAGATAAGATGTGTGATGATAATATGTGTGATACTACTATGCGTGATGATAATATGCGTTATGATAAGATGTGTGATGATAATATGTGTGATGATAATATGTGTGATGATAATATGTGTGATAATACTATGCGTGATGATAATATGTGTGATGATAAGATGTAAGATGATAATATGTGTGATGATAATATGTGTCATAAAATTAACAAGTGATACAACGTAAAAATATCTCCAAAGGATAAAATGTAAGGATAAAAACATAATGCGTAAGCTGCTGATAGTACATGATCGCCCTGACCGCGGGTCATCACCCTCCATAAAAATTGACTTGCTAGACGGGAAATCAAAACGGTTACCATTTGAACGGGATGAGAACGGCGGATCAAAAGGAAAAAAAAAATATGACTGGAAAAATTGCGTGAGACTAGCAAGGCTAAGGAGACGCAATTGAAGGGGGGGGGGGGGGGGGGGGGGGGGGGGGAAACGGAGAAAAAGTCACGTTTCCCAAGTTGACATAAAGTAAGGAACTCGACAGAAGGGACCTTGGATATGATACGCCACAGTCATTTATTGGACGCTTTTGCGATACCAAGCCTTTTATTTGAATTCAGCGGCAAACGCAGATGCTTGAAATATTACAAAATTTAAAAAGTGACTTTTTCTTAATATTAATGTTAGGAATATAAAAATTAGCTGGCCGGATGGCCCATTCTGAGCAGTGAAATAATATGCTTTTATTTATACAGACGGATAGCTAATAATGAAGATAATGACAAAAGACAGTGTTGTTCACATCAGCGAAAGACTGCATTGAATCTAACATATCACTATTTGCACAAAAATCGCGACCTTGAGACGCAAGTGTTCAAATCTAGTTAGAATGAAAGAGAAGGGACATTGGTGGGAGCTGTGGCTAAAAATAACTTTACAGACAAAAAGTGTAGAGGGGACGAATAGGTTGGTTCAAAAAACAAGTACGTTTTTGTGAAAACGCAAGTAGAGACGGACGGACTAACAGATAAAAATCCATACTTGACTGAAGCATGACTGAAATGACTTTAGTGTAGGAAATTTGAATTTAAAAAAAACCAAGGCATTGATTGGCCACAGACAATCATATTATCCATACTTGACTGAAGCATGACTGAAATGACTTTAGTGTAGGAAATTTGAATTTAAAAAAAAACCAAGGCATTGATTGGCCACAGACAATCATATTATCCGCGCTCAGACGAGCTTTTTTGCCATTCCTCAATAGTTGTCTAGTGATAGACACAGTAAATTTCAAGTGTGGTGATTTCCAAATGAAATAAATTGAAATAAGTTCAGGGACGCCATACTATAGCCAGCAGCTCAGCTGAGTTTTGCTAGCATTTCTGTGTTCTTTATTCATAATCTGGTAAGATTGAAATTATTTCTTTGTATATTTTGAATATTGTTTAATGT
Source organism: Oreohelix idahoensis (assembly GCA_024509875.1). Classification (NCBI taxonomy): domain Eukaryota; kingdom Metazoa; phylum Mollusca; class Gastropoda; order Stylommatophora; family Oreohelicidae; genus Oreohelix; species Oreohelix idahoensis. Next base: position 136,525 of record JAMPIV010002372.1, read on the forward strand.
TTCGAGTGATTTGATACTGCCATATCGAAATCTAGCCTTACAAACAAGTAAGGATTTGCTCTAGACCCCCCGCCCTAGTTCAGGGTCTAGGGACAAACAATATATATAAACTCCAGCAATGATTAGGAAGGACAGATCAAGTGTTGAGATCAGTGGAACATATCACCTATCCTATCCTAGGGCAAGAAGCTAATAAACATATTTCTGAATATGTAGTCTGGGAGAACTTATCCTATGGGAAACCAACTTGGTAAGGTGTGTTGTATGGTCAGAGAGATCTGACCCTGTCTAAATGGTGTTATTGTAAATTGTTACGTGTAGAAGTGGCTCCTTAGGTAAGGTTCTGAACCTAAACCAATACTTTATTTCAGAGCTGTGAGTTTTTATGTTGACACCAAAAGGTGGTGTCAAATGCTGGGTAGATAATTGACAGTGAGGACCCGTGCAGTGTCGCATCTCGGCAGAACAGCCTTGTATTGCCCCCAAGCCCGGAGAGGTGGGGCCACCCGATATATTGCCCCCAAGCACGGAGAGGTGGGGCCACCAGATTCCAGCACCAGCGCTACACCTTCAAAGTTACGTAAGCAGGCTGGTCTGCTGGATTTACACCAACTTGTGGTTCAGAACAAATAAATTTTAAAAAAAAGATTTACTTTCTAAAATTTCACCAACTGGATTTAGTTCATTGTGTTCTAAATTTTATTGATAATATATTATTTAATATCTGTGTGTGTGTGTTTGTATATGTCAATACAACACATTACATTCAGTACCCTAGATTATAACGTAGCCACATTCATTAGGAAAAAAGATAGGTGTGAGGTCGTAGTGGTAGCAAGAAAGGCCTTCTGAAAATTCACAACTACATTTTATCTCAGGAGCCTTCACAGCTGACCTCATACGTTACACTTAGTAATATCACCATCATACAATACCATCAAAACCACTACAATATGTGTGATGATAATATGTGTTATGATAAAATGTGTGATAATACTATGCATGATGATAATATATGTGATGATAAGATGTGTGATGATAATATGTGTGATGATAATATGTGTGATGATACTATGTGTGATGATAATATGTGTGATGATAAGATATGTGATTATAATATGTGTGGTGATAAGATGTGTGATGATAAGATGTGTGATGATAAGATGTGTGATGATAATATGTGTGATGATAATATGTGTGATGATACTATGTGTGATGATACTATGTGTGATGATAATATGTGTGATGATAAGATATGTGATGATAATATGTGTGATGATAAGATGTGTGATAATAATATGTGTGATGATAAGATATGTGATGATAATATGTGTGATGATAATATGTGTGATGATAATATGTGTGATAATAATATGTGTGATGATAATATGTGTGATGATAATATATGTGATGATAAGATGTGTAATGATAATATGTGTGATGATAAGATATGATGATAATATGTGTGATGATAAGATGTGTGATGATACTATGTATGATGATAAGATGTGTGATGATAAGATTTGTGATGATAAGATGTGTGATGATAATATGTGTGGGACCGAAGACGCAGCAACGGTGATAAGTGCAGGCAGCGGACCCATAGCTTGACTGCTTGCGTCAGGGTCAGCGAACCAGAGCTGACCAAGACCCTACTCCACCTCCAAGTGGTGGTCCTGGAAACAGGCTGCATCACTGCAGTCTGGCTGAGAGAGTAGAGATCGAAGAGGGAAGGCTTACCAGGTCCCAAAAATGTCATGCCGAAAACGGATGTGTTGGGCCGAAAGGCTCAAATATCGCAGCTTTGCTGTAAACGGCGACACAACGTAACAAACGTCATTTCAGGACGAACGCAGAAGAAGAAGAAAGAAGATACTACGTGTGATGATAAGTGGTGTGATGATACTATGTGTAATGATAAGTTGTGTGATGATACCATGTGTGATGATAAGATGTATGATTATACTACGTGTGATGATAAGATGTGTGATGATACTATGTGTGATGATAAGGTGTGTGATGTTACTGTGTGTGATGAAGTTAAAATATTGCTTTAATAAAATGTGTCAAGACTATTAACAGATTACTTGTACAAAACGTGTGATGAACTTGACAGATAACTATCACACAAACATGTCACAAAAATTAAAAGATAGTTTCACAAAAAGTATCACTAAGATTATAAATTGCTTATACAAATTGAGTCAACAAACTTTGGATTGCTTTTACAAAATGTGTTACGAAAATAAAATGATGTTGTAGACAAACAAAGGCGGTGTTTATTGTTTTGATTAATCTAAATCATCTCCGCTGATTACTATGTCAAAAATGAAACCATTCCCATAACCGTGATTGATCGTTCGCCACGTTCAATTGTCACCTCGTTCAAAAACAATATTAGTTATAGTTTTGTAATGAGGACAGACGCGCGGCTACGAAATCTGAATCGTGGTTAATGAGACTGAAAAGCAGGACGTCTGCAATTATCTCCAGGTCTGTCATAAAATAGTGCTCAGTCCTCTCATCATTGAAGAACAAAGTAGCGAGCTAAAAACCTGGTGCAAAGTGGACGTTAGAGCTACAAAAACGTGTATTTAAAAAAAAAAAAAAGCTGTGAAGTGGTATTAAGGATGATAACGACACAAATCTCGATGAAGAAGCAGGATAAGCGAAAAAACTGAAGCCAGATACCTCATAGAAATCAGATTTACTCATTTTATCTCTGTTCAACAGGATCATGTCTGTACCAATTATATCACTTCAGAAAATTATATGGAACAAAAAAGATAACGTTTGAAATGACTTTACTGCCATCACGTCTGGTGGGTCTTGTAGGGCAGCAACAAATTGCTTCCACTTTGCTCCGTCGGCGGCCATCCTTCGTGCAGTGCCCCAGCTCTGGTTAAGTTCTTTGCATCTCTGCCTCCACAGTTCGCCAAGTTGCTTTTGGTCGGCCTCTCTCGCTTTCCTTCAGGGATCCATAGCAAAGCTGTTCTTGCGATGGCAACAGGGTCTCTTCTGCTATCTATGATAGTGTGCATGTCCTCTTGGTTGCTGCGAGTAAGCAGTTCTTGATTGGTGATAGTATTCGGCCAAAAGATTCGATAATTTTCTTTTGGCAGCTAGTGTGGAAAGAGGACAATTTCAACATTTCCTTTCTGTTACTCTCCCGTGTTTCGCGCCCTAGAGAAGCACAGAAAGTACACAGCTCGCATATAATCTTAATTTGGTGTTTGTGCTGTACTGAGATGACTTCCAGATGTTGTTTAGATTAGCAAAGGCTGTTCTCGCTTTATTCATTCTCTTCTTGATGTCTTTGCTTGTTCCGCCGTCTGGTGTTACTATGCATCCTATGTATGTAAATGTGTCAGCCTGTTCCAGCTTCTGGTTCCTTATTGTTATGTGCTCAGGATTGTCCACATTGAGTGTCAAGTACCAAATATACCACTACTAAATGAGATATCTGTAGCGAACTTATCGGTACTAAATCAGACATCTAAGACGAAAGGTGAGTGAGTAATTCACACGCCTTTCTGCTTTCTCTGGACACTGAACTCCTTAACTCTCACAGAACGAGTGACCAGTATTCGGGGCTGTTTTTCCCAGGCGCTTGTGACGGGTGGCCCTTTTTCAGGACCGATATGTCTGGACTAAGTTTTTGTCTTTAAATTTGTGGGTCGTTCACGGGTCCTATATACCGTAGTTGTGTGGATGTCGTGAGAATGGCCTGGGCCAATGAAGTTGTTGGGTGTAAACTTGGCTGTGCATCCTTTCATAATTTACTTTCACAGCAAGGCGATAGCCCGTTTGGGTGGTCCTTGGTTCCGGTTCTCGGTAAGCCTATCTTTTATATTTCTTTTCTGTAGTCTGCTGTCCTATGTGTTCAACGAGTGCCTGTTAATTACCTATATTTATCCATTTATTTATTTTCTTTTTGTCCCAGTGTTGTATGCAATTAATACTCAATTAAATTTCCTTCATGACTATGTACAACATTGCCATACTTCAAAAGAAAAAAAAACTTGAAAAGAACAGATCATTCAATACACGTTAATACTACTGCATGGAACATGGGGGGAAAAGCATTAGATCCTTCAAGAGTTAATAGAGGATTTTCTTCTACTTTGGTTCGATGAGATAATTTATCTGGTACGAAGTACTTGCTTAGGATAACTTGGTCATGTTATCTAATATTTTTCCGCTTTAAAGTTCTAGAGGCTGGTGTAGCCTCACCATTTCTAACCCTTGTTATTCGTCCTGGAGTTGCCTGGTAGGACACAGTGTTGTTATTATTCGCTTTTGAACTCTGGTGGTATACACGGACGGACTTTAATGGCGGTCTTACGGAAATAAGGAAGCAGTTTATCCCTTCCACTTTGTTAGTATTCAATTTTTATGTTTCCTTCTTTTATTTCAGTGTTTCTTTGCAAGTCATTTCATAAAATTGTCTTTATCTCTTTTCGTTATCCTCATATCTCTATTTCTCGTTACCCTTTGTTTCGTAAAGCCCATCAGTAACACTATAACGCGTCACACAAAACCCAACTCGCCTTAATTCCACTTCTCATGTCCTCCTGTCACTGACACAATCATTTCCTTATATATCAACCAACTTCAATCATCAATCAACATGTATCTCCTGATATGTTTATAATCGCATCTTCTGCTTTGTTTGATAATTAAGCGCTGAGTTGAGCAGTTCACCGACTTATTATAATTGCTCGTAAACAGCTTCAAGAAATGTCAATACGCGCGCTGCGTAAAACATGCAGTTACTAAATTTTCCCTGCCCATAACATCCGACCCTCCTATTTTTTCACTCACGGCCCGATCTATCGCATACCACTGACATATAGAGAGAAGACAACAAATACGTGCAACGGTCTAGAGTCCGCAGCAACATGGAGGTAAAACTGCAGACGGGGGTCACAATAAGGAAATTTCAGAGGCAGGTCTTTACTTTAGAACAAGGTAGTCCCATAACAGATACTGTCACAGGGGAATGTAGTGTTAAAGACTTCACTATACTTGATGGTGTGACCAGTTCCCTTCCTCGCTGCCTTTCCTTCCCTAACTCAAAAGCAATTTCAGGTCCCCTTTTACAGGTAGGTAGAATGCACCGTGTCGATTCTGCGAATCGAACCCGGATACTTTGCCGAGAGAGACAAGCGCTCTAGAGCACACAAGGAAGTCAAAAACTGTAGACACAGAGAAAGTTCCAGAACAGAGGTTTGCTAGCGAGTCATGGTTCGCCTCTTGTCGTCTTTTAACCAGATTAGGATTTATAATGATTTAATTCTAGTTAATTTCTTCTCATCACAGAAAGAGTATGACGACAACTCACTCAGACATGTTTTGTAAGAGGTGACTAAAATGAGGTTGTGTATGTGAGGGCTGGGAACTTCAGCGTGTAAAACAAACTATTCTAGAATTCACCAGTGCAAGAGCATATGAAATTTTTGGTACAGGCTTCCGCCAGTAGTTGGCAATATGCTTCATGGCAAGAGAAAAGAAAAAATGAATGAATGAACGAATAGACGAGATTATCCACTTTCATTACCTCGCTGTCGTTTCTATTGGCGCCGATTTGACTTTCCCTCCCTTTGCACGTGTTAATTTAGCTCTACTTTCTCGCTCCGAGCCACTCTTTCAATGTTTTACTTTATTATACTTTGCTTGTAAGTCCAGACAGACTTGTATTCAGGCCACAACGTCTATTTTGTTTTTACTCTACATATATATATATATATATATATATATATATATATATATATATATATTATATATATATATATAATATATATATATATATATATATATATATATATATATATATATATATATATATATATATATTGTTCGCTAGCACACTCTCTTCCTCTTTCGCAACCTGACAGTTTCATCTCTTACTTAATCTTAATAAAGAAAAGAAAAAATGTATGGAGAATTGTACGACGGTTTCACATTTCACGCAGTAAAACGGCAGATGGTTTAACTATAATAACAAAGCTGTTGATGCACCGTCCCTAGTTGTAAACGCGTGTGTTTACAACAGTTTATGTAAGAGCAGTAGTTCTCAAATTATTTTGGTCGAGTACATCCTACAGCATCGTTGCAACCTTTTTTTACTTCACGGTCATATGTCTATACACTTCCATATAAATTTGAATTTGTTAGTTGATCTGGAATGTACGTATATCTTTCCTAATACGTTAGTTCAACTGGAAATCGATGTTCGATATACATGTTTTCGTTATAAGTCGTGTTTTTGAGAACATAACTACGACATATACCGAGAACTGCTGAACTATAAGATAGTGGAACCAACAAAAACGTAATCACTACTCTGAACATTTTAAGCTAAAATAAATTGTAAGAATTCATACGATTCTAAAAAAAAAAACATGAAAAAATAAACTCTCACTGGATCTAATGATAGACTTTTTGCGACAGATTTTCAGCGGTTTTGCTAAAATTAGATGTCAATATTGATAATTCTACTGAAGCTCTTTCTCCTTTTCTTCTCATTAAAAAAAAAGTAACATCTAAATACGCATGTCATTTAGAACGTGCAGCGTGAAGTTTAATGGAGAGTCTCTGGAGAGAGAAATAAAGAACAGGACTACTGCACAATCTGGCTTGTCGTACAAGACAACTTATACGAGGGTGTGCATAAATCTGGAAACTTCATTAAATAAAACAAATAGCTACTTATCCCACCACTGCAGTAGCATGTGAATGATTGGTGCAGGCTTCCTGTACAAGGATCAGTGGTGTCTCCATGCTCCGAAAGGACGGCAAAGGAAAATGAATGATTTTAGGATGTAAATGATTTCAAAATTAGCCAAACCCTCTAGGGTGGAGGACCCTCCAACTCGTGGCAATGTACAACCCGCCATTAACACAGGCCTGGCTGCTGGACCTACTGAGTTAGTGTATTCCACTGGGTTTGCTCTTCCTAGAAACACTACCCCAAATAGCTAGAAGGGGTAGACAGCGTGGAATTTCGAAAACCTGGAGATTGAAAAACACAAAAACACACAAACAGACAAACAGACACGGACACACGCGATTAGCAGATTAATATTTATCTAAAAACCAAGAACATGAAAATCTGTTACCCATAAGGGTACGCATATCCCCCGGCTGAGAACCACTGCATTGGGGCAAGACACACGAAAACGTAAATACATTTATTATGTCAGACGACCGTTTTAAGTTTCCGCGTAAGGACAGGACTAAAATTATCTTTTTTCTGCTTTATATCATTGGTTAAATATATGAATTATTAATGCAGGGAGGGTTTGGAAAGAACTAGAAGAATTAAAAACAAGACACTGATAAATAACAAGATAAATAACAAGATAAATAACAAGATAAATAACAAATATTGTGACACGTGCACAGTTGTTTCTCTCTAAGATATAGAGTTTAGAAGACTGCCTGAAGCTTAATCATCATCATTTTTTACCTCCCCAAAGAGCTTTGGGGTTCAACAAACATATGCCAAATCTTAGTGTCATGTGTCATCAGCTTGAAGGTTCTTTCATATCTTGTTCATTTCCTTTATTTTTGTCTCCATTTCTCTTCGCTGTGCATTTTTTTGTTGTCTACACATGCTTCTTTTACCCTGGAGATTCCAGTACAGGGTCTGCCTTGTAATGCTATCAGTAAGTTTCCTTAGTGTAGGTCCTAAAGTCGTAGATTTTTGATAGGGGAATTAAGACTTGGGTTGGTCCATTCTGAATAGATTTGAATAAGTGATAGTCACAGTGAGAAGTAGTAATAGCAATAGGTTTCCACGAGTGAGACGGTAGAATGTGATCAAGAGGCTGTCTCTGAGATCGAGAAATCTTCTCTCTCTCTCACCTATCTTCTACGACAGCTTTCGAGGAGTCAGACAGTCTGAACACACATATATATATATTAATATATCTCTAACCACTCACGTGCACGCACATACAAGACGACAGTTATACGTACAGCCGTAGGGAAACTATAACAAATGATTATATAAATATTCTAGAACGAGCTGACCAACACGCTGATTAATTTCAAGAGAAATTTTAATTATCATCTAAAATTTCTTCACAACACATAGAAATTACATCAAAGCATATACACATAGTAAAAAAAAAAACAAGGAATTGCTACAAGAAATGATAGACCCACCGTTAGATCTTATCCCTCGAGGTATGCTCACAGTCCTGTTGTAAGAAAGTGATAGCCCCAAGGAATCAAGGATACATAGGATTAGGCCTAATATTTCCCCTTCTTAAGGTATGGACAGACTTGATATCTCTGCTCTATTTTAAGGGAAATATGATTTAGCAATACTTGCATACAGAAAGTTAAGATAGCAAAATGGGTGCCCAATTACAACAATAAAAAAATCACTCCGTCCTGCATTCACTTTATTCATTCAGCCGAGCACACGTGCACATGTTCATACCCACAGCTTAGATAGCCACTTCTGGTAATACAATTTTTAGGACATTCACCTACAGACTCGTCAAGGGCAGTCTTTGACCAAAAAATCCCCAGTTCCAAAAAGACAGGATGAATTCTCTGCTTCCGGGAACGACTCCTTGGGTGTTCTTATTTTTCGGATGTCTGCTTAGGTCACATTAAAATTGTCCAGGCACGAAACATTAACAACGAGCACAGTGTCAATAGCTTAGGTTTCTAGAATTGAGGACTGTCAGATCGGTGTCTACTTTCAGGAAAGGACTATATTTGGTCACCACACCACTAGTCGAAACTCCGTCGGAATGTTACTGACGTTAATATGTTACTTGCCACAACGGCTAAATTTGTACATAGAGTTTGTGCAGAAAATCTGATCTGGCTCAAAGGCCCAGTATAAAACATTTAGTCTTTAATAAAACCCGTTAGTGAGAGTTGTACTCTGTCTATTAATGAAGACACACGCACTGTCAGACAGGTGTTAACTTGTAAACCCACGTGGTTAAAAGATAAAAATGTTTATGTTTCTCACAGGTATGTCTCTGTACTAAACGCCGGAAAAATTTGGGTTAACCCCAGTTTCGCTGCATAGGGAAGAAAAACCGCAAATAAAATACTTATACATGCTACGTACTCGGATTATAACTTACATTTTTAAACTGCAAGCGTACCGCATTTATCATTTAAACTTTCCTGTGAAATACGTTATATACATAAAATCAATCATCATGAATTAGGAATACCTACGTGTTCCGTCACCACTCATGAAGCATCTAGCATTAATAAAGTTAGTATAGAAAAATTTATGCTCGTCTGATTATTTTAGTAGTAAAATTAAATTCCTTAATAGCCGACTGAGTTTAAGCTAGAAATATAATTTCTATTTTCCACTGTAACTCGTCACTATAAAATAATACAGACTATATAAATTAAGTGCTCTGCACCAAATCTAACTAGTGAAATAAAATAAGCGATTTAACACTTTAAACACTTCACAAAATACTAGATATTTAATATAATATATTTACCTCCATACAGAACTACAGACTAAACCATGAACTAGAATACTGCAATCTAATGGTAGTCTAGAGCTCGGCAAAATGGCCAAGAAACTCAGACTTCGCCAAAACACAGTTATTTTGATCTAGCACAGCGATCTGTCTACTGCGACATTTTAGGAGTCAGAATGAAAATCTAGTTTCCAACTCTGGTTATATCTATTACCAGACAAAGAGGTAAACGTTTAATTTCGCAAAACGAAGTACTCTCCCCTTTCCGTCTTTAACGCTTACGTTTAACACCTAAACGCATGCCGTAACTGCCACCTACTGACCGAGAGGGCGCGTGTCAGTTGCGAATCTCAGACAACCCGTCTCCAGTGCAGAAGCAGTTTTTCACACCTCCCCGAGAAACTCATCCTGAGAACCATAACTGACACTTTGCTTTCTCGCACCTTACGCCAACTCTGGCCGTGGAGCGTGAGTGTCATATCACCTGACACTGAGAATCTACCTTGGAAACTACATGTCAGATGCAAACTACCAGACAAGTATCTCCTCATCATGTCTGACGGAGTGAATTCTCACACTTCAGGCCCAGAAACTTAGCCGAAGAAACACTGTCCCAGGGGAAACTGTAGACAGCTGTCTGCTCCCCTGAGTGACGGAATGCATTCTAACACTCTGCGTCTCGTGTAGGGGCTGACACGTTTCGTCATAACTGCGTTCTCAGTTTAATCAGCAATCAAATGCGTTTCTAAATGAGAAACGAAACTGGCGAAAGTGAGAATGGGAAAAAAATTATTTCTCGCAAACGAATGGATGCGAAAAATACAGGAAAAAGGTAAAGAGTGATAATAAAAATAGAGGATACGGGTGAATGAAAAAGAAGAGGATATAGGCAATTTCAATTATCATAAAACCTCTGTGACACCTAACCATCGCCAGGCATCTTCTCATCTCTTGATTCACTGTCTCTTCTCACCAGTTCCACATTAGTGATCTTGTAATACCACTTCCATCCATCTAGTCTACGTACACTTTCAAGCAAACAGAAATTAGTGATCACATCTTTTATTCCTCCTGATCTCAATATATTTCACAATGCAACTCCAGCCTTTTGCATTCTTATTTTGATATCAATCATTGTCTGTCCCTCCAACTTGGTCTACATTGTTCTCTCTCTCTCTCTCTCTCTCTCTCTCTCTCTCTCTCTATATATATATATATATATATATATTTATATATATATATATATATATATATATATATATATATATATATATATATATATATATATATATATGATTCTACATTTTGAAGAGGTGTTTAAATAAGGAACTCGGATGTTCAGATCTAGTTATTACCTAAGGCGGTGAGTGTCAAAATCAAAGTGGTTTGATAGTTTGCTTCTCGGAGCAAAGATTACTAGGTTCGAAGCCAGGTAGCGTGACGCTCAAGTTTACAAAGCTGCTGTACATGGGCATCTGTGACTATGCTCTTGGGTTAGGGAAGGCAAAGGCAGGAGAAAAAGAACTGGTGACCACATTTCACAAAAGCTGGGACCTTATCTAGGTGAAGTCCTTAACACTACTCCAGGGGTTCTCAGCCTAGGGTAAACGAACCCCTAGGAAGTACGATAAGCTTGTCATGGGGGTACAAAGGACATTTGGTAAATAACTATATTATCATACTGAAACATCCCCGCTTCCACCACACATTTAAAAAAAAATGAAAAGAAATGTAGTATACGCGAAAAAAAATAATTGTGGATTTGATACATTAAGAACGAGCTACATCCTCAATCAAATCCGACGCAACAAACAAACAGGAAGCGGAACATGATATGCGGCTATCTCTTTCAAAAACTGCGCCAAGAATAACAATAGAATCGGCTGTCTCACAAATTGATTTGACGGTGTTTTGATAAACATTTGTCAACATTATGATATAAAAACATGTATTAAGGTACAGAATACATTTTTCTTTATGAAACATTAATTAATCTGCTCATTATGCATGGTAAAGTTAAGAATTTATGTTCTCCCAAATTGAATGCGGGGTATGTCGAGGTTGACTACAATTCAATGGGCGACAGGGAACGAAAAAGGTTGGAACCCCTGCAATACACTCTCCTACGGTATTATCTGCTATGTAACTACTTTTACCTGTTCTAGTTATTTCATATTATCCAATGAATTACCTAAACTCACGAATGAATGAAATGTCTCTGTTTGCTCCTTCAGGCGCATGGAATCATAGCTGTCATTTTAGCCCATTCAAGAATCCTGCACCGTAGCACTTCAAGTATTATAGCACCAGCTGTTCCTGTAAAGACTTGTTTTACATCATGCGATAGCTGTTCCAGTCCACCCACACCGTCAACTTATTCGTGTCAAACAACACGCCATTTTGGAGCAAGGATTCTATTATTACTTAGTCTATCGCGGGAAACCCCACAGGGTAGTGACCGACCTAGTTTAAATTTGAATCGAAAACCTTCAACAACCCTGATGTTTTGAAACGTGGCGAACAATGCTCTAGTCTACAAAGCACCTGGCTTTTCGATATTCTGCGAGCCACAGCGTTGTGTACGTGATATACCTGAGACATTGCTAACAATTCAATTTTAACCTTGTTTATTTTCGGTCGTATAAACACAGAGCTATAAAGTTTAGTTTACTGAGACAGTGCGAAATAGACTTGGTGACATACCAATTATAAATACCGACGAGATCTCTCCTGGTCCAGTGGTGTCCTTTTCGGAAATTCATCATGCTAGCTTATAGACGTCTGTAGTCCTTTTCAAGGACGTTTACTCAATAAATGCTGCCATTATAGTTAAGGCACCGTGGACGTCCCTACTAAGTTTACAGCCACCACTAATGCTGGACCTTGCAGGAAGCCTGCTCAAAACGTTCATGTGCTCTAGTTGCAGTGGCTTCTGTAGCAATTTGTTTTACAAGATGCTAGCCTCATGCACAACTTCACATTAGTCGCACTTTACGACATGCTTGAGGAAGCAGTAGATATTCTTTCTTGGCCTACCCAGAGACCCCCCGGCAACTATATGGGACAGCGTTTATAAGCGTAAGACAAATTGTAAGAGATAATGACGGGGACAAAAATGTTGACAAAGACGTCAGTTATCAAAAGGAAGGCGGTTTACTGATTTTTCACAATAAGATGAAGGAAGAATCTGAAGAAGAAGAGGAAAAAAACGAAGAAAATAATAGAAGAAGAAGAACAAAATAAGAAAAAGAAGTAGAAGAAGAAAAAAGCTAATAAGAAGAAAAAAAAAAAAAAAAAAAAGAAGAAACATTCAATACACAGGTCATTGACCGGACAGACTACGGACAAGTTCAGACTCAAGGCTGTTTTATTCCTCATTCCATTTTCTGTCAACACCTTTACCTTCCCATTCAGAGTGGGTAAACAAAGTACTTGTGTTCCCTCCCCCGGGAATGAATTACGCTACAGGAACACTCATAAATAAATAAATAAACCAAACCAACAAACGCGAAAACAAAATAGGGATCTCTTGGAGTCAACCTTCGGATACTGCACTATCTGTGTCAGTGACTCTCAAACATTTTGGTCTGATCGCCCCCCCCCCCACCCCCCCTAAATTTTTTGGTCTCATCGCCCCCAAAATTTTTGGTCTCATCGCCCCCAAAATTTTTGGTCTCACGCCCCCCACATTATTTGCTTTCATTACCTCCCAAACTGTTTGGTCTCATCGCCCCCCCTTTTTTTCATTATTTGGTCTCAACACATTTTTTGGTCTCATCGCCCCCGACATTTTTTGGTCTCATCACCTCCAACATTTTTTGTCTCATAGCCCCCTACATTTTTTGGGTCTCTTCGGCCCTCCCCCCCCCCCCCCCCCCCCCAAATTTTAAATGTTTTAGCAGGTCTTCTTCTTTTCCCATTTGGCAGCTTACAGAGCATGGAGCCACCTCTACAGCTGACCCACTTACAGGAAGCCTACATCAAAGTATCCATGTCCTCATGCAGTAGTGGTTTTCTGACTGAGTGTCGGGGTTCCCGCATCTGACACCCATGCTTGTAGTGGATTTGATGGTACTGTATGGTTGTGATGTTACCTAGTGTGATGCATGAGGTCAGCTGTGAAGGCTCCTGAGATAAATGTAGCTGTGAATTTACAGAAGGCCCTTCTTGCTACCACTTACGACCTCACACATATCTTTTTTACTAATGAATGTGGCTACGTTAAAATCTAGGGTACTGATATGTAATGTGTTGTGGTAGATTACATACACACACACACAGATATTTAATAAGTCTAATAATATTAATAAAATTTATAATACACTGAACTAACTCAAGCTGTTTAAATTTTTGATATTAAATTTTCTTTAAGTTTATTTGTTCTGAACAAAGGTTTTATTTTGGTCAGAACATATGAAAATTTTTGAAATTATGAATGAAATGCATGAATATATGTCATAATAAAATAGAAAATGTGTACATATGTATTTCAAATGACTGGTTAATAGTAATTATCTTAAGATAGTCCCAGGAGAACTTATTTCTAGATATGCTGTTGGGGTGATATCATCACTCCCTGTCTATGACTACCAAACATTGTCCATTCACTGATGGGAGTAATACAAGTTTTATTTCCCAAAATTTTTGTGGGTTCTAGTGATGGTAATATAGTTGGTGTGTTAGTTAGTAAATAAGTTGGTGAAGGTCCAGCAGGCCAGACGCTCACGTATCTTGACTGAGTAGTTCTGGTGCTGGAATCTGGTGGCCCCACCTCTCCGTGCTTGGGGGCAATATAAGGCTGCTCTGACAAAATACTAGACTGCAGTGGTCCACACTTGTATTTATCAACACAGCATTTGACACCACTTTGGTGCCAAACAGAAACTCACACTTCTGCAACAAAAGTATTGGGTCATGTGTCAGAACTCTACCTCCTGAGCCACTTCTACACACAACACTACACAACAACACCACATAGACGGGGTCAGATCTCTCTGACCATACAGCACATCTTACCAAGTTGGTTTCACATAGAACTAGTTCCCCAAGACTACATATTCTGAAATATGTTCATTAGCTTCCTGCTATTGAATAAGATAGGTGATATGTTCCACTGATCTCAACACTTGATCCGCCCTTCATAATCCTTGCTGGCGTTTATGTATTTTGTTTGTCTCTAGACCCTGAACTTGGGCTGGGGATCTAGAGCGAATCCTTACTTGTTGTAAGGGATAGATTTTGATATGGCAGTATCAAATCACTCGAAACATTAAACAATATTAAAATATACAAAGAAATGCTTTCAGTCTTACCAGAATTATGAATAGAGAACACAGTTATATTCTAGCAAAACTCAGCTGAGCTGCTGGCTCTAGTATGGCGTCCCTCTAAATATTGCAATTAGCTTCTGGGAACTACACCACTGAAGAATTACTGTGTCTACTACTGGACAATTTATGTGAATGGCAAAAATGCGCGTCTGTGCGCCGATAATATGATTATCTGTGGCCAATCACCGACTTTCCCCCTTTCAAATTTCAAACCTCCTACCAAAAGTCAATTCAGTCATACCTCAGTCAAGTATGTATTATTGTCTGTTGGTCCGTCTGTCTCTACTTGCTTTTTCATAAAAAACACGCTTGGTTCTACATGCCTTTCTACACGAATCGGTCTCTAGAGTTATTTTTAGCCACAATTTTCCACTATTTCCCCCTCTCTTTCATTCCAACTAGATTTTAGCACTTGAGTCTCAAGGCCGCAATTTTTGAAAATTAGTGACATTTTTTTAACAGTGCAGTCGCTCGTCTGTTATGAACAACACAGTCTTTTGTCAATATCTTCATTATTATCTATCCGTCTGTATAAATGAAAGCATATTATTTCTCTGCTCAAGATGGGCTATCAGACTAGCTAGGTTTTATATTCCTAACATTATTATTAAGAAAAAGTTACTTTTTCAAGGTTAGTTGTTTTTTTGAAATATGTTCGAGCATCTTCTGTAATGCGTTTGCCGCTGAATTCAAATAAAAGGACTAAGTATCGTAAAAGCGTCCAAGAAATGACTGTTGCGTATAATAGCTAAGGTCCCTTTTGTCCATTTCTTTACATTGTGTCAACTTGGGGACGTGAATTTTTTTTCCTTTCCCCACCAATTGCGTCTTTTTAGCCTTGCTAGTTTCAAGCACGTGTTCAGTCATATTTTTTCTTTTTGATCTCCGTTCCCTCCCGTCTCCAAGGGTAAACGTTTTGTCTGTGCGTCTAACAAGTTAGTTTCCATGGCGGGTAGTGAACCGCGGCATGGGCGATCATGTCTTCTAGTAGCTTACGCATTATTTTTATCCCTACATTTTATCTTTGGAGATATTTTAACGTTGTATCACGGTTAAATTTATCACACATCTCCCCACTTGAAAACATGCCTACGGCAAGTTCCAAAACCAGTGATACACATAGATAAAATTACTCCTCACGCCTGCCACTACTCTAATTTTGATCACAGGGGTGCCGACTGAGGAAATCTGCACCGACATTCAATGACCCTGGGATGTACTCAATACTAAACTGATAAGGTTGCAGTAATAAAGACCACCTCAACAATCTTGCGTTTTCATGCTTAGCCTGAGATAAGAATACTAGGGGCTGATGATCCGTCTGGACCACAAAAGTCCTACCATACAGATAGATTTGAAACTTCTTTATTGCCCAGATTAACGCTAAACATTCTTTTTCGCTTGTGGAATATCCTTGTTCCGCCTTATTCAATTTGCGGCTTGCATAAGCGACTGGGTTCAGTTCCCCATCAGGTGAAGATGATCTTTGCAACAAAGCCGCCCCGAGTCCTACATTACTTGCATCTGTTCTTACGACAAAGTCCTGTGTCAAATCAGGCAGTTTGAGAATAGGCTTGCTAGTGAGTTTTTCCTTTAACTCTTGGAACGCTAATTCACATTGCGCAGTCCAAATTATTTTATCTGGATGTCCCTTGCGAGTCAAATCAGTCAGAGGAGCACATATTGAGTTAAAATTTTTGATATATTTTTGGTAAAAACCACATAACGACACGAATGATCGCACGTCCTTTTTTGTTTGTGGTCTAGGTGCTCTCTGCAGTTTTTCCAAGTTCTTGGGGTCAGGGGTCATGTTGCCCTGATATACAGTGTGTCCCAAGAATTCCAACTCTTTGCATCCAATACAACATTTTGTTGGCCTAGCAGTTAAGTTCGCCTCCCTAAGCCTATCAAATAACATTTTTAGGGAGTCAATGTGTTCTTCAAATGTCTCTGTGGCGACGAGAATATCATCCATGAAATTCGTGATACATGGGTTATTCAGGGGATCCAACAATTTGCGCATCATCCTTGAAAATACACTCGGAGCATTTTTCAGTCCGAATGGTAGCATGTTGAATTCATAATGTCCATCCGAAGTGCTAAAAGCCAAATAAGGTCTCACTTCAGGCTTCACTGGAATCTGGTAATAGCCTTTACTAAGATCCACCTTTGAAAAGTATTTTGCCTTGTTTAATCTGGCAAATAACTGTTTTGTGTCTGGTAACGGGTCCACTTGTCCTTCTGTGACAGCATTCAGTTTCCTGTAATCTATGCACAGTCTGTGTTCCCCAGACGGTTTTCTCAACAAAACTACACTGGAGCTAAAAGATGATTCACTGTGTGAAATAATCCCCTCCTTCAACAAATAATCTATTTCTTCTTTCAATGCCTTCTCCTTCGCGAACGGAATAGAATAGGCTCTCATACAGATTGGGTTTGAGTCTACCAGTTTCATGTCATACTGTAGCAAATTTGTATGTCCTGGTTTATCTGTTAATACATCTGTATGTTCCTCCAGAACCTGTTGAACTCTCTCCCTCTGGTTTTTAGTCAGGTGCTTACTGACTTTTACCTGTGCTGCTGTTTCACAAGGATGTAATGGGTATTCATGTGAGGTGAGTGGTTCCTTTTGCATTTGAGTTGCGATAGCTAAGGTCAGTAAGGGGGTGCTTTCCTGGAGTGGTCTGTCCAGATACTTCTTTAAAAGGTTTACATGATAAACTTTCTCCTTCCCCTTTTTGTCAATTTTATAGTTTGTTCTAGACACCTTCTCTAGAACCGTATATGGACCTTGCCATCCAATTTGTAATTTATTCTGGCTACCGGGTAGTAGAAGCAGCACCTTCTCTCCCACAGCTAGTTCTCTGTCCTTTGCCTTCCTATTAAAATATGCTGCATGTTTCTTCCTGGCTTGTTTCAAATTATCATTTGCCAGTTTCCATCCAGCTTTCAAACGAGTGGTCAGTTCGTTCACGTATTGATAAGATGAGGTAACAGTCTCCTCTGCCTTCTCATCTGTCCAGGTCCTTAATAATGCTACATCTGGATTTTTAATTTTCCATATTTATTTTTCATGGCACCCATCGGGTCCCGTCCATTAGAAGCATTATAGTGAGGACTTTTCTTCCTAGAATCATCACTCACAAATCGACCACTACCAATTTTTTTCTGGGGTTTGTCTCCCCACTTTAGATTGCTTGTGAGAAATCTTCGCTCTCTTTTAGTTTCATCCAGTTTATATAACTCTGACCGAGGGATTGTCAGTTTATTCTGGGTTAAATTTCTTCTTTGTACTCGTCGCATAGTGGCCATGTTAATCCATTCAAGTGAAGACTGGGTGTGAAAAGGGGGCTCCCATTGCACTTTGTCTACCTGAGTATAATTAGTTTTCCTTCCAGGCCTAAATTTGCCCCGTGGCGTTTCTAGGTCCTGCACATTTTGTCCCTTTGTGGGTGTTCCCTCATGAAATACGCCACATGCTTCTACAAAGTTTTCAATATCGACATTTACGTCGGGCCAATAGTATTTCCGAGCAACTTTTTGGCAGATGGTACCGACTTTCTCATGGTCACCATCTTTTCCAACATGTAAGCTCCTTATTAAATTTGCCCTATATACCTTGGGAAGAACCAACTGTCCGTGACCAGTGGATCTAGTTCCTGTCTTCCTATATAGCAATCTGTCCTTCATAAAGTATTCTCCCTTGCTTGGAGGTGTGTGGCATTTGGGCAATTTTTTGAAACATGGCTTAAGGGTCTTATCCTCAGCCTGCGCCTTCCTCATCTCCTCTGGATGAGCATTAATAGGTTCACCTTCTTCCTCCTTTTTCTGTGACCTGGTCTGCACTGTCGCCATGATCACAGGTCTCTCGGGATTCCCCAAGAAGACGTATCTACACCCCAATATCAGAGGGTAGATTGGTTCATCTATCACTGCTGCTCTGATTTCTCCTTCCACATAGCGAGTTTTCACCGTTATCCTTGCGATGGGAAGTGTCATGAGTGGTATGTCCTTAGTCGCCCCTTGTATTTCCACTGTTTCTGTGGTATACTGACTTGGGTCCACTAGGCTAGACTTCACAACAGAATCATAATCCAAACCTGTATCATAAAGGCACCTTGTGGTGACCCCATTACAAATAACATCCTCACAAACTGGGGGGTGATAAGGTTCCTGCTGTCCATTAGGATTAACCTTTAATCTTTGAGTCCCCGACTTCATTGCAGCAATGTTTGAAGGTTTCCTTCTACAAAATTCGGTGTTATGGTTATCTTTCTTGCACCATTTGCACCATCTTTTTCCTTGGTTCAACGGTTTTCTTTCATTGTATTTTTGGTCATTGAACTGTGAGTTTCTGTCTCGATAGTCATTTCTTGGCCGTTCAAGGTTTGTCCTACCTTTATTACCCTGTTCTCTATTATCAAATTTATTAAATTGCTGTGGAGCTTTAAAATTGTCTATGTGCTTCTTTTTAGCACCACTTACCTCTGCCTGGGCTGCCTGATACCTCTCAGCGACATTTAAAACATCCCCCAACCTCTCTGCACCTTGTTCCATGAGAAATTTTCTCAAGTCTGGAGCCATGGACTCTCTCAATTGCTCTATCATGATCATCTCTTTAAGATCTTGGGTCTTCCCCAGAGCAGTCCATTTCTCCAAATAGGTTTCCAGTCTGGCAGAGAATTGGTGGTATGTCTCCCCAGACAACAGTTTGGCATTTCTAAATTTCTTACGATAAAATTTCACCATTTTTTTCGTATCTTAACAACAAAGCCTGCTTTAACATGTCATAATTGTCTTGGTCTTCTCTGTTCATTTTTGCGAAGACTTCATAAGAAGTACCTCTCAGTCCCTGTGATAACTTTAAACTCCACCTCTCTCTCTCTAACCCATATGTAGTAGCTAATAATTCAAAACGACTGAGGTACCCCTCTATGTCATCGTCTTTCTCAACAAAATGGTCTAGATGAAACCCCATAGCTGATGTTGAGGCTCCCTGACTAGGCGTAGCATCTGAGGCAAAAGGGCTGGCACCATTTTCAGGAGCATGGCCTTGTAATTCCAGCTCCCTTAGTCGTAATTCGTGCTCCCTTTGCAACCTTCTATCTTCTGCCTCCCTTTCGGCTTTTTATCTTTGCTTTGCCCCTTTCGGCCTTTTTATCTTCTGCTTCCCTTTCCTTCTTTTTATCTTCTGCTTTTTCGGCCTTTTTTCTGCTTCCCAATGCTTTAGCCTCTTTGTCATCTGCCTCAATCTGCAGCCTCTTAAGTTCTCTATCAGCCTCAATTTGTAACCTCTTCTCTTCAGCTAACCTCCTATCTTCCCTTTCAATATACTTATCACATTCTGCAGTTACGTATTGAATTAAACCCTGACCATCCATTCCCATATCCTTCGCCGTTAGCACAGCAGCTGATCTGAACTTTGCCAGCTCCGCCATACTTTTTAGACAATTTAGCAATGAGCAAGATAAATCTCTAACCAATTAATAACTAAAGTAATTCTAATTAATTAATTAATCAATTAACTACCACTGGCTGTGAAGATTCACCAACTTTTATTTTAAGGGACACTTTTAATTTTTACAATTTGTCCCCCTGATTTAATTCTCCCACCAGGAGATCCTAATATTACTGATAAGCTAATTATCCCTGGACAAGACCCCAATATATGTAGTGGATTTGATGGTACTGTATGGTTGTGATGTTACCTAGTGTGATGCATGAGGTCAGCTGTGAAGGCTCCTGAGATAAATGTAGCTGTGAATTTACAGAAGGCCCTTCTTGCTACCACTTACGACCTCACACATATCTTTTTTACTAATGAATGTGGCTACGTTAAAATCTAGGGTACTGATATGTAATGTGTTGTGGTAGATTACATACACACACACACACAGATATTTAATAAGTCTAATAATATTAATAAAATTTATAATACACTGAACTAACTCAAGCTGTTTAAATTTTTGATATTAAATTTTCTTTAAGTTTATTTGTTCTGAACCAAGGTTTTATTTTGGTCAGAACATATGAAAATTTTTGAAATTATGAATGAAATGCATGAATATATGTCATAATAAAATAGAAAATGTGTACATATGTATTTCAAATGACTGGTTAATAGTAATTATCTTAAGATAGTCCCAGGAGAACTTATTTCTAGATATGCTGTTGGGGTGATATCATCACTCCCTGTCTATGACTACCAAACATTGTCCATTCACTGATGGGAGTAATACAAGTTTTATTTCCCAAAATTTTTTGTGGGTTCTAGTGATGGTAATATAGTTGGTGTGTGTGTTAGTTAGTAAATAAGTTGGTGAAGGTCCAGCAGGCCAGACGCTCACGTATCTTGACTGAGTAGTTCTGGTGCTGGAATCTGGTGGCCCCACCTCTCCGTGCTTGGGGGCAATATAAGGCTGCTCTGACAAAATACTAGACTGCACTGGTCCACACTTGTATTTATCAACACAGCATTTGACACCACTTTGGTGCCAAACAGAAACTCACACTTCTGCAACAAAAGTATTGGGTCATGTGTCAGAACTCTACCTCCTGAGCCACTTCTACACACAACACTACACAACAACACCACATAGACGGGGTCAGATCTCTCTGACCATACAGCACATCTTACCAAGTTGGTTTCACATAGTACTAGTTCCCCAAGACTACATATTCTGAAATATGTTCATTAGCTTCCTGCTATTGAATAAGATAGGTGATATGTTCCACTGATCTCAACACTTGATCCGCCCTTCATAATCCTTGCTGGCGTTTATGTATTTTGTTTGTCTCTAGACCCTGAACTTGGGCTGGGGATCTAGAGCGAATCCTTACTTGTTGTAAGGGATAGATTTTGATATGGCAGTATCAAATCACTCGAAACATTAAACAATATTAAAATATACAAAGAAATGCTTTCAGTCTTACCAGAATTATGAATAGAGAACACAGTTATATTCTAGCAAAACTCAGCTGAGCTGCTGGCTCTAGTATGGCGTCCCTCTAAATATTGCAATTAGCTTCTGGGAACTACACCACTGAAGAATTACTGTGTCTACTACTGGACAATTTATGTTGAATGGCAAAAATGCGCGTCTGTGCGCCGATAATATGATTATCTGTGGCCAATCACCGACTTTCCCCCTTTCAAATTTCAAACCTCCTACCAAAAGTCAATTCAGTCATACCTCAGTCAAGTATGTATTATTGTCTGTTGGTCCGTCTGTCTCTACTTGCTTTTTCATAAAAAACACGCTTGGTTCTACATGCCTTTCTACACGAATCGGTCTCTAGAGTTATTTTTAGCCACAATTTTCCACTATTTCCCCCTCTCTTTCATTCCAACTAGATTTTAGCACTTGAGTCTCAAGGCCGCAATTTTTGAAAATTAGTGACATTTTTTTAACAGTGCAGTCGCTCGTCTGTTATGAACAACACAGTCTTTTGTCAATATCTTCATTATTATCTATCCGTCTGTATAAATGAAAGCATATTATTTCTCTGCTCAAGATGGGCTATCAGACTAGCTAGGTTTTATATTCCTAACATTATTATTAAGAAAAAGTTACTTTTTCAAGGTTAGTTGTTTTTTTTGAAATATGTTCGAGCATCTTCTGTAATGCGTTTGCCGCTGAATTCAAATAAAAAGGACTAAGTATCGTAAAAGCGTCCAAGAAATGACTGTTGCGTATAATAGCTAAGGTCCCTTTTGTCCATTTCTTTACATTGTGTCAACTTGGGGACGTGAATTTTTTTCCTTTCCCCACCAATTGCGTCTTTTCAACCTTGCTAGTTTCAAGCACGTGTTCAGTCATATTTTTTCTTTTTGATCTCCGTTCCCTCCCGTCTCCAGGGGTAAACGTTTTGTCTGTGCGTCTAACAAGTTAGTTTCCATGGCGGGTAGTGAACCGCGGCATGGGCGATCATGTCTTCTAGTAGCTTACGCATTATTTTTATCCCTACATTTTATCTTTGGAGATATTTTAACGTTGTATCACGGTTAAATTTATCACAATGCTCCACGGCGCAGTTTCAGACATTTGTCTGGGAATTCCACCTGAAAAGACACCCACTGTTGGCCGGGTCAGCGCGAGGTGCGGAAATGCAGAAGTGTCAGTTATGTAAGACGTCTAGTAATGGTAATGTTAAATGTAAGGTGTTTTACACGGGAAAGGGGAGATGATTTCGGAGTTTGAGAAAATGTGGGAGTGTTTGCCCCTGTCTTCAAATATCCACCCAGGAGCTGAAATCTGATTTCATTGGAGTCTCCAACATCTTCAGTAGACGGAACACACGTGCTTAGCGAATGAAGCTGTTATAGCGAATTTCATAGTTCTCGTCAGATTTGTGACGAGTTTCTAACTACCTATCTAGTGAATTATCCTAGTCGTGGTGTTACCGTAGTGCTGTGGTGAGATTAATATATTAGATATCTAGTATTTTGGAAAGTGTTTAAAGCGTTAAATCGCTCATTTCATTTTAACTAGTTTCTTTTGAACAGAGTGCTTAATTTATGGTTTGTTATATTCTCTAGTCGACGAGTTACAGTGGAAATACATAATAAATTATATCTTTAGCTTACTAAACAAGTAGCTATAAAGAATTTAATTTAACGGCTAAATACTCAGTCGAAACTGTTTTAATAACAAACTTATAAATGCTAGACGCGACATCAGTGAGTATTGACGGAATACGCACGAGATTCCTAATTCATGATGATCGATTTTTTTTATATAACTTATTTCACCGGAAGGTTAAATAATAAGTCAAGCTGTAGGCTTGCTGTTTAAATATGTAAGTTATATTGAGTACATAGTATGTAAATGATTTATAAGTGCTTTTCCTTTTATTCAGGAAATACTGGGGGTGACCTGAACTTTACCGGCGTTTAATAAGAGTTTCATACTTGTGAAGAAATAGACAGTCCTTATTTTGAACCACGTAGGTTTCTCAAGTAACACTGGTCTGACAGTGGTATGCCAACAGAGTTAGACAGAAATACTATATCCCACTAACGGGTTTCCAAGACTGTAATGATCAATACGGGGCCTTGAGCCAGATCTTAAATCCTTCCATAAACTCTACGTAAATTTTCTGCCTGGCGGCGTGAATATTACAAGAAATAACATTAACATTATCCGACTAGATTATTTTGTAGACAAATCTGTGGTGTGACCAAAGTAAATCCTATACTGAGAGAAGGCACCGACCTGACATTCCTATTGCTAGAAAACCTAAGCTATTGACACGGTGCTCACTGTAAACTTTCGTGCCGGGACAAGATTTTTTTAATGTGACATAGACAGATATCCTAGAATAAGAAATACCAAGGAAACGTTCCCCGAAGCAGTGAATTCGATCTGACTTTGTGGAGCTGGGGTTTTCTTGGCTACGACTACCTCTGGTGATTCTGTATGTGAATGTCCTAACAAAATTGTGTTTCCCAGATATGTCTACCAAAACAGTGAGTATGTGCACGTGTACACGGTTGAATGTCTAGAGTGAATGTAGGACTGAGTGATTTCTCCATTGTTGTAATTTGGCACCCATTTTGCTGTTCTAATTGTCCTTATGCAAGTATTGCTAATCATATTTTCCCTTAGAATAGATCAGAGTATATCTAAGTCTATCCATACCTTTAACAGGGGAAAATCATTTGATTACCGCTAATGTATCATTGATCCTCTTTGGGCCATCATCTTTTTCCTAAACGGGACTGGGGCTAAACCTAGAGGGCAGATCATAACGGGTCTATCATCCTGGTAGAAATTCATTGATTTTGTTTTGACTATTTGTATGCTTCCTTTATGTATTTTTGGTGTTGTGAGAAATTTGAAATGATAATTAAAATTTCTCTTGAACAATAATCAGTGCGTTGGTCAGCTCGATCCCAATTATCTGTATAATCATTGTTATAGATTTCCCAAGTCTGTGTGTATAACTGTCGTCACGTGTATGTGCGTGCCCGTGAGTAGATAGAATTATATGTAATGCCCAACTCCACTTTAGTCGCCTTTTACGACATGCCTGAAGTGGTAGTAGTCTTCTTCTTATTTATTTTTTTTTTTAAACAAGAAGAGACAAAATGAGAAATGATGACGTCAGAAAGATTGTACGAACTACATTCTGCATGAATGAGCCTCGGTGGTCCAGTAGTTAGTGCACTGGTTTCCTAGCTCGGTGGTCCAAGGTTCGATTCCCAGTTGAGGTGGGATTTTTTAGACCGCAAATGGCTTTGGGGTCGACCCAACCTCATGAATTGGGTACCAGAGCAACTCTGGGAACGTTAAGGCGGCCGGAGAGATGTTCACCACATCACCCCTAGTGTGCTGATGGTCAAGATAATATGGGCCTAACACCATATTCCCAAAATGCCTCAATGGGCGTGTAACCGGGATCCTTTCCTTTCCTTCCCTAACTATATTGTTTCCTTTTATCCGCCCGCCCCTACATTTGTAAATACTGGTCTATGTCTTAAACCTGCGATACGCAACGCAAGAGATTTTCACATCTACTTTTGAAACATCGAACTCTCTAAATATCTACCTTGGCAAAATTGTCTACTTTCGGATTTCTTAGTATCTGGAATTTCAAAAAAGAGAAGTCTATATGTAACATTTATCTCTGTCGAACGATTTTATTCCTGCAATTCCATCTATAAAGCGGTGAAACAATTCAACTAAATTATATTTTACTGAATGTTAACAACATTTTAAAGAAAATATGACATCTCTGTCTTATGTACGTAGTTCACGAATAAAATGCATTTTAGTGAAACATATCGCGGAGTTTCATTCTGGAAGCCGAAAAAGTATATATATACATGTATATATATATATATTTTTTTCCCTTAACCAGCGGCACTTGGGCTTTCAGCCCTTCGGCCCAATGACATGTCATTGCGAGGCTGGGGAACCTGAGGACTTTCCTTCCAACCCGGTCAGGAGCTTCGCTCCTTCCCATCCACAGAGGGTTTATCGCAGGAGCCGTTCAGGCTATTCAGTCAAATTTCCGGCCGTAAACATTTCTTCAAACGCCGACGCCCGGGTTTGAACCATGAACACCTGGTCGCCAGTAAAACGCCGAAGCCATTACACCAGCGCGGCTCCCAAAAAGTATATATATATATGACGCTTTTAAGTGTTGGCGGGAAAGGATAAGTCCGAAATGGTTGAAACGAAAAACAGCGGAACGTGTTCTTCGATGACATCCAAATAAATCGCCCACTCTGTTAGGATTAAAATTAGGTTAGGTTCAGGATCTCTAAACCTAACCCTAACCCTTACCCCTCATTACTGCGCCTCTGAATTCTTTTTCGATGCCATATCGAATACACAGCCCGTTGTCCTTCATTTCAACCATCCGATATTGTCCTATCGTAAAATCTCATTCCAGTTTCACTCACCGCCACCTAAATATCTAACGTATCATCCCTAGGTATCTACGATCACGATCAGCCGGTTACATTAGTCAGTATCACAAGCTTTGTTCATCCTCCGTGGTCTATACCTCTTCTGCATCACATGACTTTTTTTAAGTCACCTTTTCTGATTGCGACATTTAGTTATCCTCATGTAGTTCAAATAATGGAGTCGCACGATTTCCTATTTGATCTATCATGCCAGCAAAGGTTCTTGCGTGCCGACTTAGCTCATCTGTTGAATCAAGTGTCTTCCAGTACTCAATTAAACAAAGTCTATTGCCCTCCACAAATTTTTTTTGTTAGGTTTACTGGGGCGTAGACAAATTATTGATCCCCGTCAGCTTTATTTGGCTGTTGACTTTTCTTTCTGTCGAGGATGTCAAAGGAACTTTGACGTCATAGAAATGACAGTAATTTCAATACATCATGAAGGACTATAAATACATTAACAAATATGAAGACAGATTTTCAATAAAGAAAGATGAGATCTGCTAATCTAGTGAAATTTAGAAATATGTCAACGAGGAAATATGTCAACGAGGAAATAATTCAACGAGGAAATATGTGACAGATGTTCTCCAGTGAAGGACTGACGCACGTAACTGTCATGAAAAAAAAAAAAAATAGTCTGATTTGCATGCACCTGTAGCTAGTTGTATAAGCACGTGATTCCAGTCAGGTATACAGTCACGCTAACCTCTAAAATATATTTCAAGATTTCTAATTGTGATGAAAGTGTAAAGGTAACCCTGTAGCAGATACTACCGTACGGGAGTGGTGTTCGAGACTTCATTATACAAGGTTCAGCAACGAGAGGTTGGGGTGAACAGTTACCTTCCTCGCTGCCTGTTTCTTTCCTATCTCAAGAGCAGAGTCTGGTACCAGTTTACAGCTGGGTAGACTGGAACGTGATGGTACCTTGAATCAAACCCGGATCTTTGTCGTGAGAGACCATCGCTCTAACCACTCTATCAATCGGACGCTGTAAATAGTGGTTATCTTGAACAAAACTGACAGAATATCAAACTGTTACTTTCTAGTGATTTATTCAATGTAGCTACAGCTTAAATAAAAATAATAAATAAAAATTAAATAAAAATAAATTCATTCATTTTATTTCAAACGCTTATGTTCGGTCGCATAAAAAAAAAATAAACAAAAATACATTTTTCCGGCCTGCTAATTCATTAATGCATGACGGCAAAGAACAATTAAATTGCAAATGATACGATCACAAGTTCTTCGTTAGGGACTAACGAACAAAAACAGAAAAGGAAGTGAGAGCTAAGTTAAATAGGTTTTAACAAATGACAATAACACGAGCCGTCAACGGAAAAGGTAATCATTTCGGTAATTCCCAGTAATTTTCAGATACACGGGAGACAAAAATAATTGTGTAACTCTGATACATGGGAACCAAAAACAGTTGTGTAAAACTGAAACACGGGAGAC
Organism: Oreohelix idahoensis; assembly: GCA_024509875.1. Lineage (NCBI taxonomy): Eukaryota > Metazoa > Mollusca > Gastropoda > Stylommatophora > Oreohelicidae > Oreohelix > Oreohelix idahoensis. The sequence goes on from JAMPIV010002372.1 coordinate 164,211, forward strand.
AAAATAATTATGTAACTCTGAGACATGGGAGACATTTCACTTGAGAAATCGCTCGCCAAGACACTAGACTGCTACAGTGAAGAATTAGAATTCAGAATTTCTTCTTAAAATACCGGACACCTTTTATTGGAGTATCTATCAGGACTTAACATATAGCCCAGGAAATCTCTAACATTTTAAATAAGGAAACCGGGACTGAGGAAACTGAAGGACCACACACGAAGTCAGAGAGGGGACATTAAATTAACGACACCACAGACGCGTGTAAGAGGCTGATTCAAGTCTCTTTTATTCATCTGAGCAAAAAGTATGTGAGTCAGGATTGGCTTATTGGTGGTACAGCAGAAAGCACCGTCTCTGGAACAAGAAGGGAACCGTGGCCTAAGCTTTAAGACGAAGGACCCACGTGGTAGACTCTCCTTGACTTTTCTGGGAAACGAGCTACCCCCGACAACCTTGATCAGAGACGAGCGTGAGCAGAGTGAAAAGAACCAACCCATAAGAAAGAGCAGAACCATTATTTGCAGCTAAGTTCAAATCTATGCTGCCACTTGAACTTCTTGTAACATCTTACATTCCTTAAAGACCATGATGATAACTTTTCTTGATTCATAACTATTCAAATTATTTCCAACTGTTAAAACCTAAAGTGATTATTAAATTTTGTTATTTGTAATGTTACAAATTTAACTTTGATTTAATCATTTTAAAGTTACTGCATGTTTGTCTCAGTCAAATTACTACACATACTCTAAACAGACCTATACTAAAATAATCGAATTTCACTGAGTAAATCAGGGGTGGGGGCTTAAACGAGCGGAAAGTAATAAGTGCTTAAATCCTTCACAAAAGCGTCGGCAGAATTGCAGAGTTAACATACTCAGCCAAAGCAGTATTGTTTTCGCTTGTTCTGAATATCTTGTGAAGATTCCCTTTGTAATAGAAGCGTCTATCTACATCTCTGCCAAGAGTAATCTTGTGCGAAGGTAGATACCTTTGAAACCCATATTAGATACTCTTGAGTTTTGGCTACTGTTGGGCCACTAATGCAAAGCAGGGGAGGCAATACCGCCAGAAACTGAAGGAAAGAAAAGGAAAAATACCGATGGAACAAAAGACAAGAAACGGAATTTGAGAAGGACTGGTTAGAATAATTCAACTCCCTTTTCACTCCTTCCTGAGCATCGCGCAACAACTGTAGCTGTGTTGCCTTTCAAAAAGCTATTTTCTGTTCTGTTCTTGCCTTTTTTTTTTTTTTTTTAAACTGATGACTAAGGCGGACACAAATTGTTTGCTCTGGATTTAAGAACTACTTCATTGCACACGGATAACTGCATCGGTGCTCGGATCTCCTCCCTTATTCACACACGGAGGATCTCAGCACAATGCACGAACTCCGTAGCACCGGTGAGAATCCCAATATGTGTATGTAGGAATCACACATTCTATAAATATTTCTGTGATCGGTATGTTTCTATTTTTTTAAATTTTGCCATGGCAGCGCCCTTATCACCTACTCTTTACGATTTCCAACTGCCGAGGGACCTCCTATTTTTGTCACCCTTATCCGAGAAGGCTAGAGGCATCCGATTTCACTACCCAAGAGACCAGGGGGGAGTATGACATCATTAGGACCACTGGTTATGAAAAACATTTCAGCGACCCATAGCTTGACTTCTTGCGTCAAGGTCAGCGAACCAGAGCTGACCAAGACCCTACTCCACCTCCAAGTGGTGGTCCTGGAAACAGGCTGCATCACTGCAGTCTGGCTGAGAGAGTAGGGATCGAAGTGGGAAGGCAAACCCGATCCCAAAAATGCCGTGCTGAAGTCGGATGTGTCGGCCGAAAGGTGCAGATATCGCAGCTTCTCTGTAAACGGACACAACGCAAACAACGTCCTTTTCGGGACGAACGAGGAAGAAGAAGAAGAAACACATTTCCATAAATTATATTCCTTCTACTGGGAATCGAACCTGGTACCTTTAGAATTCGAGGCGGACGCCATACCTCTTAGCCACTCCGACCACCGGGCCACAGATGACAAGGAAAGAACCAGTGCATACTGTAACGGAAAGGATGGCTCGAGAGAGGAGTTGTTTGAAATCGTATGCTCTGTGGGGAACTGAATCACAAAAAAAAGATTATGTGTTTTTGACGCCCCACGTGGTTCTCGGGGAATCTCTGAGAAAATAAAGACTGAATAAGACTACCACTCCTTCAAGCATGTCGTAGAGAGCCACTAACAGGAAGTTGTACAGAGAGCATGGAAGAATGGCCGCCGACCGAGCAAGGTGGCGCCACCAGGCATGATGGCCACTGACTGCTTTGACAGTCGGCTGCTTAGGATGAAAGAAAAGAAGAAGCATACAACAGGTAACCTCATCAAGTAAAACACATTGCTAGATAAACCACAACCGCATGGACACATAATGCTTTGGCCCAAGCTTCCTGCTAGGGTACAGCTGTACTAGTCATTCCATGTATCAAAAGGAGCGAAGAAAGAAACGATGAGAATGATGGTATGGTTTAACTCAGCGGTGCTCCTGGTTTTACTCAACGGTGCTCCAGGTTTTACTCAACGGTGCTCCAGGTTTTACTCAACGGTGCTCCACTATTCTTAAAACTAACACATCAGTAACTGTCAATGACTGTCTTATTTTTTTTTTATTTTTTTAATGTAAAACTTTTGCCTCGTTTTGGCGAGGCGCGTCCCGTTCAACCTAGTCGGTTATATTAGGGCGCATGTCCAAATATAAAAGACCCTTAGGTCTGGGTTGTAATAATTTGCTGTCTTGGCCAAATGGGTCTAGAAGGAAGTACAGTATACTGGCTGTTGGGACTTCAAGAGTTCAGAACGTGACATTGTACTTAACGTACGGGGGAAAAAAGAAGATAAAACCGGATATAACTGGATGATCGAAGCACTTGTAAATATAACAAGGAAGGAAAAAAAAAAACAATCTGGTGTATGATAAAACTGAGAAGACTACGGGCAAGAGGATAAATAAAGACATGTGATAGTCTGTTTTAAGAGGACGGAAAAGAAGATATGAAATAAAGACACAGAAAGAATGAACTGAAGTACACTCGTCAGCGGAAGTAGATAAGAAAGGTCACGAATAATAACTTCGCTACGACTTAAGTAGGCCTTGTGCATAAACTGGTGAATGATAGAGAAAATGAGAGAGAGAGAGAGAGAGAGAGAGAAATAGAGAGAGAGAGAGAGAGAGAGAGAGAGAGAGAGAGAGAGAGAGAAAGAGAGAGAGAAAGACAACGAACGAACTTTATGTTCAAAGAGTTGAGATTTGGTGGGGAGAGAGAGAGATAGAGAGACGGAACGAACGACCTTTATTTTTAAACGGTTCAGAACAATAAGATAGATAGATAGATAGACAGACAGACAGACAGACAGACAGACAGACAGATAGACAGATAGATAGATAGATAGATAGATAGATAGATAGATAGATAGATAGATAGATAGATAGATAGATTTTTTTTTTTTTTTTTTTTTTTTCCTTAACCAGCAGCACTTGGGCTTTCAGCCCTTCGGCCCAATGACATGTCATTGCGAGGCTGGGGAACCTGAGGACTTTCCTTCCAACCCGGTCATTAGCTTCGCTCCTTCCCATCCACAGAGGGTTTATCACAGGAGCCGTTCAGGCTATTCAGTCAAATTTCCGGCCGTAAACATTTCTTCAAACGCCGACGCCCGGGTTTGAACCATGAACACCTGGTCGCCAGTACAACACCGAAGCCATTACACCAGCGCGGCTCCCAGATAGATAGATAGATAGATAGATAGATAGATAGATAGATAGATAGATAGAACTTTATTTTCAAAGGGCTGAGAATTGGGCACGCAGGCACGTCTGACATTCTGCCCTTTCTTTCTCTCGTCTTTTATACTGATTTCATTTATTCTCACATACATTTTACCCATCAATTCAAGAATTCAACGTTGTAAAGGTAAAATAATAGCATACTCACATTCACAGTATCTAATTATAAACATGAAATAAAATATGTTGAAAAGTACAAACTAAGTATTATCATGAAACAAAATACGAGGGGCGTTCAGAAAGTAATGCACCACATCGTTTTTCTCACAAGCATCTATGTGATGTGTATGGAAGTTTTGCAGTCGACAGGAGTACAGTCAGTCGCTGGGTTAAGAGAATCAAAGAATCAGGAAGTGGAGATATGGAGCTGCTTGATCGGCTGCGCTGTGGACGTCCTGCCACAGCCACCAACGTTGAAATGCGCTGAGGGCATTATTCTTACTGATAGGCGAATCACAACTCAACAATTGGCCTTACAGCTGTCAGTCAGCATTGGTAGTGCAAATGCAGTTATAAAAACTCTCGGATTTTCTAAGGTTTGCGCAAGATGAGTTCCTCGAAGTCTCACAAATGACCACCGATTGCAAAGGAAAGCAATTTCTTCTGAATTGTTGGAGCGTTTCAATGCTGATGGAGAGAACTTTTTGGCTAAGATCGTTACAGGTGACGAAACCTGGGCACATCATTTTGAACCTGAGACAAAAAGACAGTCAATGGAGTGGCATCATCCGCAATCACCAAGAAGAAAGAAATTCAAGACAATTCCTTCAGCTGGAAAGGTCATGATCACTGTCTTTTGGGACATTGAAGGTGTGATTCTTGAGGACGTTATGCCAAGAGGAGAGACAATCAATTCGCAAGCTTACATTAAGACATTGAAAAAACTCAATCAACGTTTTTGCAGAGTTCGGCCGCACAAGAATCCAGCAGACCTGCTTCTCCTTCACGACAATGCGCGACCTCACACAAGTCTGGCAACACGGGAAGCAATCACCAAATTGGGTTGGACTGTACTACCCCATCCACCCTATAGTCCCGATTTGGCACTCTCTGATTTTCATCTATTTGGTCCACTTAAAGATGCACTCCGTGGGACAAGGTTTGAAGATGATGAAGGAGTGATTCATGCAGCGAAGAAATGGCTACATGATCAAGACAAAATCTGGTACGGGCTAGGAATACATGCATTTGTTTCCCACTGGCATAAAGCCGTACAAGTTGATGGGGATTATGTTGAATAATACCGATGTTTACATGACATATCCATGAATATTGTGTATAAATTTCATGCTTTTTGAATAAACAGCTCCTGAGAAAAACGATGTGGTGCATTACTTTCTGAACGCCCCTCGTATGTTGAAAAGCACTAACATCATCATTAAACCTGCATTCGATATTATATCATTTGTTCGGGAAAATAATCACATTAGGGGAGGGAGGGAGAGAGAGAGAGGGGGGGGGGGCAGATAATCAGAACTCATAAAGTATTCGAAAAGTTTACGATTGTATGAATAGGGACTGAGGTTGTTATCTTTTAGATAATGTGGAAGATAGTTCCAAAGATGAGCAGCAGAGTAAGCTAAGCTTTTCTTGAATAAGTCAAGCCTAGGCTTGGGCACTTGTATTTTGTTAAGGCGTTGACTGCGTCTTTCATTGTATTTGAACATTGGCCACAGATATGTTGGAGCATTCTGTGACAGGATTTTGTGAACAAATTTAGCTTTGTTGAACAGAAAGCGCTTTCTTAGAGGCAGTATTTTGAGATCTTTATATAGATCTACACTGTGTTTGGTAGTTGTCAGAAACTAGACGCACTGCACGCTTTTGTAGTGAATGGAGTCTTTTTGTGTTGGACATAGAACAACCATCCCAGATTGTGGAGCAATAGTCAAGGTTTGTTTGTATGTGAGATATATAGAACAATTTTCGTGCATCTTCATCTAGGAAATGTTTGATTTTAGCTAACTGTTAAACTTTCTGTGCCGTTTGCTTGGTCAGTGCATGAACATGTGAGTTCCAATTTAGATGCTGGTCAACGACTATTCCTAGAGTTTTATGTTCATTAACGTTTTCAATTGGTGAGGTACCAATATAGATCTGAAGTGTTGTTTTCTCTGAATTTTGTAATTTTTGTCTAGTTGATATTAACATGCACTTTGTTTTAATTATATTAATTAGCATTCGATTTCCGATGCTCCACTTAATCAGATTGTCTGTATCTTTTTGTAACGATAGTTCGAGTGTGTTGCACTTGTATCACTCGTGTAGACTGTACAGTCATCAGCAAATAGGTCACAGGATGCGTGCTCGACGTATAGTGGAAGGTCATTAATGTATATGGCAAAAAGTAGAGGCCCAAGAATAGAGCCCTGAGGAACGCCGGTATTTATTACGGTTGGGTTTGAACATGAGTTATTGTAAGAAACTACATGTTTTCTGTCTGACAGGAATGATTTAATTATCGTCACTAGATAGATAGATAGATAGATAGATAGATAGATAGATAGATAGATAGATAGATAGATAGATAGATAGATAGATAGATAGATAGATAGATAGATAGATAGATAGATAGATAGATAGATAGATAGATAGATAGATAGATAGATAGATAGATAGATAGATAGAAAAAACGAACAAACCTTTTTTTTCCAAATTTTGCGAATTGGGATAGTGTTAGAGAAAGAGTGAGAGAGAGGGAGAGAGAGAGAGAGAACGAAAGAGCTTTATTTTCAAGTTTCATAATTGGGAGAAAGAGAGAGATAGGGAGAGTGAGAGAGAGAGCGAGCCAGAGTTAGGTTTATAAATCATAACAGACTCTTATTAGAAAAGATAACAATAGATGGGTTTACGTTTGAACACATAACAGTACCCAGACAGCACATCTTCCAAACAGGAGGTAGAAGAAATTGCATATTTTGAACGCAGCCACGTAGCTCCTTTAAATTAGTATTATTGGGTTCCTTAGGGCTTGCTGACAAATAATATGTAAAACGTTACGCCAAATAGTCCAGGAATTAATAAATTATACCCAAAATAAAATATTGGGGGTGCCTGACAGCATAAAATCATTTCTGCTCATAAAATTTTTTTTATAACGTGTTTGAAAAAAAAACCTTACGTTACATAAATAGCCTACCATGTAAACTCCAAATTGATTGGAGCGCAACAAATGAAAGCCTAACCACGATTGGTCGGGCTATAAATACTATCTTGGTTGTTAGGGGAGACGGGAAAAGATAACATTTTTTCAAACACTTGTCGAAACGTGGCTCATTGGCCAGTCTCGCTGATATACACACTTGGGAGCGTTAGTTCGAGACCACTAATTCAAATAAGCTTGATAAAGCGACAGTACGTTGAAGCCAGCTCACATTTTTGCTAAAATAAAAGCCTGGAACATAGGCAGAACGGAATTTGTGCCAGTTTGTGCCAGAATTCATTGCTAATCAACGTATCTGTGTTTATTTCCATGAAATTGTGGTAAGCTTGAACCATTCAGTATCTTTTAATGAAAAATTGAATGTGAATTGTTGATTTATGCCTGTATATATATGTGTAGTTCAGTGGCAAACGTGAGGTAAAGCCTATAATGCTCCAGCCTGAACAGAGGGTGTCGGAGAGAAGTAAAACGGCATGGAATGGCCAATAGTACACTGACACCTGGATGATTGACTAGAAAGAAATAATGCTGGAAGTGCAGAGGCGTAGTAACCATTAAGAAGGGTAATACTGGAATAAAGTATTTCAAATGAAGCTGACTGTTGGCCTAACGCTCTGAACGCAATGTTTGTGCTGTATTGTGATCAGTGTAAAAGAGAATATAAATTAGTTATGAAGTAGAAGGTACATCCTTCTTGATTTCAGGGACAGTGGTCTTGATGGTAGTGAGCAGCATCTGGTCAGAGATTTGCTGAATCCAGAGTCGGACAGCATACTCCTTGGTCTTTTTAGCTATCAGTGAGGTGTCTCCTGAGCCCAGAGGAGAATTCGAGCAGAGGAGTCCTTTCCTGCCGCCATCACGCCAGATAAGCGAATTGGCCAGCTGAGCTCAACATTATGTCCCCTCATCTTGAAATAACTTTATAAAAATACCATTCAGAGGGGAATTTACTTGTCTTAAAATCAGGAACTGTGAACATCTCCAATAATAGTCCCTAAAGACAAACTATTGAAGTCATGATGACAAATACCAACAGAGCTTGAACAAAACAAAACCAGTATTACCTCATTTTACTACTACAAAACTGACACACATAGAACATTTGTAATAATATATGTCACTACAATATTCATATTAAATACATTCTGTACATAACTTGTAATTTAAATTGATTGTGATTCCTGGTTCCCTTGTAGTTGAATCAGGACACATATTCATTCATGCCAGTAATGAATACATATTGTTATTCGAAAGTTTATCAGTGACTCTTTTAAGATATCTTTGTAGAGTGTTATATGTATGTGAGTGTCACAGTGTTGTCAAGAGTAGTGGATTACATTAAATTGTTTATCTGTCTGTTGTTGTGACTTACACTTCTTCATACACATACCCTAGACACATAACGTAGCATCACACTATTCCAGAATAATTCTGACTGAGATAAAGAGATATGTGGTAGCAAGTAAGGTTATCTATAATACACTACTTTTAATAGATATAGATACCTTCACAGCTGATCTCAGTCAGTACACTAAGTCCCCTATAAATATTTATAACATCCCACTTCACCACATATTGGGGTCTCGCTCTTGGGATTTTGAATCTTTAACTATTAAAAATATTGGGGGTAATTCACTTCAGGGAATATAAGAATTAAAAGGTATCCTTGGGTGGAATTAAATAAGGTTGAGCTCACGGTGCCTGTTTTGTCCATTAGAGATTGAATTGTTGGTTAGACATTGTATAAATTTACATGATAGACAATGGCGGACCTGGCCAAATTTCGATCTGCTGCGGTTCAGACTGCAAAAGAGTTAGGATTAGATGGGCAAGTTATGGTTGCCTATGTCACAACGGAATGTGACAAATTTATTGAACGCGAAGAAAGAAGATTAGAAAAAGAAGCCGAAAGAAGGTTAGAGGCTGAAAGGGAAATTAAGAAGTTACAATTTGAAGCTGAGGCTGAGACTAAGAGGTTGCAGATTGAGGCTGAGACTAAGAAATTGGAAGCAGAAAGAGAAGAGAAGAAAGTAGCTGCAGAAGAAAGAAGATTGACTGCAGAGAGGGAAGCAGAAAAGGAGGAGAAGAGATTACAAAGGGAACATGAGTTACGACTAAGGGAGTTTGAGTTTCAGGGCCATGCTCCTGAAAATGGTGCCAGTCCCTTTGCCTCTGATGCTACGGTTACTCAGGGAGCCTCAATCTCAGCTATGAACTTTCATTTAGATCACTTTGTTGAGAAAGACGATGATATTGAGAGCTATATAAATAGGTACGAACTATTAGCTACCACGTATGGGTTAGAGAGAGAAAGGTGGAGCTTAAAGTTATCTCAGGGACTTCGTGGGGCAGCTTATGAAGTTTTTGCAAAAATGAGCAGAGGTGATCAGGAAAATTATGACATGCTAAAGCAGGCTCTTTTGTTAAGGTATGAAAAGAATGCAGAGTTTTACAGGAAAAAATTTAGGAATGCTAAACTACTGTCAGGTGAAACCTATCACCAGTTCTCTGCACGAATAGAGACATACTTGGAGAAATGGACTTCTCTGGGGAAAACCCAAGATCTTAAGGAAATGGTCCTTATAGAGCAATTAAGAGAGTCCATGGCTCCAGACCTGAGAAAGTTTCTCATGGAACAAGGTGTAGAGAGGCTGGGTGAGTTGCTAAATGTTGCTGAAAGGTATCAAGCAGCTCAAGCAGAGGTAACAGGTAATAAAAAGAAACAGGTGGACAACTTTAGGGCACCACAGAACTTTAATAAATTTGATCCTAGGGATCAAAATAAAGGTAAGCACCAATTTGATAGGCCACGGTATGACAATAAAAATAAATTCCCACAATTCGATGAAAGGAAATATGATGAAAGAAAATCTTTCAACCAAGGAAAAAGGTGGTGTAAAAATTGTCAGATGGACAATCATGACACTGACCGTTGCAGAAGGAAACCTGTGTATATGGCAACCCTTCAGGTCAGGTCGACCTCAAGACAGGAGGAGGATATTATGTTAGATACCACTCCAGAAGAGATGAGGAAGGCACAGGCTGGGGATAAAACACTCAAGCCTTGTTTCAGAAAATTGTCAACTTGTCATACAACTCCAGGCAAGGGAGATTTCTACATGAAAAACAAGTTGATGTATAGGAAGACTGGAACTAGATCCCATGGTCACGGACAGCTGGTTCTTCCAAAAAGATACAGGACAGACTTAATAAGGAGCCTACATGTGAAACCAGATGGGGACCATGAGAAGATAGGTACCATCATTCAAAAGGTGGCTCACAATTATTATTGGCCCAAAGCAAGATGGGACATTGAAAATTTTGTAGAAAGGTGTGTAGCATAGCACATGAGGGAACACCCACAAGTGGGAACATGGATCAGGACCTGGACACGCCATGGGGCAAAATCAGGCCTAACAATAAAAGGAAAAATAAATTTGATAAAGTGGACCAAATGGAATGGGAAGCCCCTTTTCACGGACAAGCTTCACTTAACTGTTTTACAATGGCCACTATGCGGAGAGTGCAAAAAGATGTCTTACCCCAGGATAAGCCGACAATCCCTCAATCGGACTTAAACAAACTGGAGGAAGAAGATGTAGAGAGGAAATCTCTCATCAAGAATTTTAAGAGGGGAGAAAGCCCCAAAAGAAAAATTGGTAGCGGTCGTTTTGTGCATGAAAATTCTGGGAAGAAAAATCATCACTATAAAGCTTCGAGTGGAAGAGACCATACCGGTGCATGGACAAATAGGTCCACACAATTAAAGGTCCATATGTAGCTTTGTTAAGAACGTGGACTGATGAAAAGGCAGAGGAAAACATTACATCTTCATACCAATATGTGAATGAGCTGACCACTCGGTTTAAAACTGGCTGGAAACTTGCCAATGAAAATTTGAAACAAGCCAGGAAGAAACATGCTGCCTATTATAACAGGAAGGCGAAAGACAGAAATTTGGCTGTGGGAGAGAAGGTACTGCTTCTTTTGCCCGGGAGTCAGAATAAGTTACAAATTGGATGGCAGGGTCCATATACAGTTCTAGAGAAGGTGTCTAGAACAAATTATAAGATAGATAAGAAGGGGAAAGAAAAAATCTATCATGTGAATCTCCTGAAGAAGAAATATTTGGAAAGAGAACATCAGGAAGAGACACACTTGTTGACCTTGTCCATCGCCATGGAGATGAAAAAGGAACCACTTTCATCATTTGAATATCCATTACACCCCTGTGAGACAGCAGCACAGGTGAAAATCAGTACACATTTAACGAAAACTCAGAAAGAGAGAGTGCAACAGGTTCTAAATAATCATGCAGAGGTGTTAACAGACCGACCAGGGCATACAAAACCTATTGGAATATGATATGAAATTAATAGACTCCACACCTGTCTGTATGAAACCATATTCGATTCCGTTTGCTAAGGAAAAAGCTTTGAAGGAAGAGATAGACTATCTGTTGAAGGAAGGAATTATTTCGCACAGTGAGTCTTCGTATAGTTCCGGTGTTGTACTTTTAAGGAAGCCCTCTGGAGAACATAGACTCTGTATAGATTACAGGAGACTGAATGCTATTACAGAAGGACAGGTGGATCCATTGCGGATACAAATCAGCTGTTTTCCAAGCTAAATAAAGCTAAATATTTCTCAAAAGTGGATCTGAGTAAAGGATACTATCAGATTCCAGTAAAGCCTGAGGTTAGACCATACCTAGCTTTTAGTACCTCAGAAGGACACTATGAGTTTAATAGATTGCCATTTGGATTGAAGAATGCGCCTAGTGTCTTCTCTAGAATGATGAGAAAATTATTGGATCCTCTGAATAATCCCTGTATAACAAATTTTATGGATGATATCCTTATAGCAACAGAAACATTTGAGGAACACATTGACTCTCTGAACATGCTGTTTGATCGACTTAGGGAGGCAAATTTAACAGCCCGTCCAACCAAATGTTGCGTTGGATGTAAAGAATTGGAATTTTTGGGACACACAGTTTATCAGGGAAACATGACCCCTGACCCAAAGAATTTAGAGAAACTACAAAAAGCCCCGAGACCACAAACCAAGAAGGACGTGAGATCCTTTGTCTCATTATGTGGTTTCTACCAGAAGTATATCAAAAACTTTAATTCCATATGTGCACCTTTAACGGAATTGACACGTAAAGGACTTCCAGATCGCATTACATGGACACCACAATGTGAAATGACTTACCAAGAATTGAAGGAAAAGCTCACAAGTAAACCCATTTTGAAATTACCTGACTTAAGTCAAGAATTCATAGTAAGGACGGATGCAAGTAATATTGGGTTAGGTGCAACTTTACTACAGAAATCAGATACATTGGATGGGGAATTAAGCCCAGTGGCATATGCTAGCAGAAAGTTGAATAAAGCTGAAATCAACTACTCAACTAGCGAAAAAGAATGTCTTGCAGTAATATGGGCAATAAAGAAATTCAATATTTATCTATATGGGAAGGCATTTAAGTTGCAAACTGACCACAAACCTTTATCGTTTTTAGCACAGGCTAAGCATGAGAACTCTAGGTTACTCCGATGGTCTTTGCTTCTGGCTCCATATAATTTTAGCATTGAATATATATCTGGAAAAAACCAATCTGGGAGCGGATTTTTTAAGCCGCCATCCGTGTGATGAGAATCACCGTAAACCCCAGAAATAATAATAAATTTCTCTATGTGTATATAGAATAAAGGACTGACATATAATGTCTGTTTTAAGAGGGGAAGTGTCATGAAATATTCTAATCCACATATATAAATTATTAGGTAAATATGAAGCCTAACAAATAAAATTAATAAAGAGAAGAGCAATGGTAAAATGACAGTGCTGTCACAAAGAATGTACTCGAAATCCCCTTTGTTTTCTGCTTCGTCTGCAAATTGTAACGCTTTCACGTTGATAGTAAAGCTTACTGTATTATTACCCGCCTTCTTCAATGAAACGTGTGCTGTATTTCTTGGAAAAGCATTGAGACGTACTGCGTAATGACCTAAATTAACCCTAACATTAATTATACTGCGTTACCAAAACGAACGAACAGATGGACTAAAGGGATAAAAAGAGAAGGGAGAGGCAGAAAGCCGAACACTAAACCCGCTTCGCGCGATACACAATTACTACCATCACGCGTGTAAGTCTACATGCACTAATTTTTTTTCAGACGGACAGTGATAAAATACACTACCCTTTCCCAGAGTTAGGTTTATAAATCATAACAGACTCTTATTAGAAAAGATAACAATAGATGGGTTTACGTTTGAACACATAACAGTACCCAGACAGCACATCTTCCAAACAGGAGGTAGAAGAAATTGCATATTTTGAACGCAGCCACGTAGCTCCTTTAAATTAGTATTATTGGGTTCCTTAGGGCTTGCTGACAAATAATATGTAAAACGTTACGCAAATAGTCCAGGAATTAATAAATTATACCCAAAATAAAATATTGGGGGTGCCTGACAGCATAAAATCATTTCTGCTCATAAATTTTTTTTTATAACGTGTTTGAAAAAACCTTACGTTACATAAATAGCCTACCATGTAAACTCCAAATTGATTGGAGCGCAACAAATGAAAGCCTAACCACGATTGGTCGGGCTATAAATACTATCTTGGTTGTTAGGGGAGACGGGAAAAGATAACATTTTTTCAAACACTTGTCGAAACGTGGCTCATTGGCCAGTCTCGCTGATATACACACTTGGGAGCGTTAGTTCGAGACCACTAATTCAAATAAGCTTGATAAAGCGACAGTACGTTGAAGCCAGCTCACATTTTTGCTAAAATAAAAGCCTGGAACATAGGCAGAACGGAATTTGTGCCAGTTTGTGCCAGAATTCATTGCTAATCAACGTATCTGTGTTTATTTCCATGAAATTGTGGTAAGCTTGAACCATTCAGTATCTTTTAATGAAAAATTGAATGTGAATTGTTGATTTATGCCTGTATATATATGTGTAGTTCAGTGGCAAACGTGAGGTAAAGCCTATAATGCTCCAGCCTGAACAGAGGGTGTCGGAGAGAAGTAAAACGGCATGGAATGGCCAAATAGTACACTGACACCTGGATGATGGACTAGAAAGAAATAATGCTGGAAGTGCAGAGGCGTAGTAACCATTAAGAAGGGTAATACTGGAATAAAGTATTTCAAATGAAGCTGACTGTTGGCCTAACGCTCTGAACGCAATGTTTGTGCTGTATTGTGATCAGTGTAAAAGAGAATATAAATTAGTTATGAAGTAGAAGGTACATCCTTCTTGATTTCAGGGACAGTGGTCTTGATGGTAGTGAGCAGCATCTGGTCAGAGATTTGCTGAATCCAGAGTCGGACAGCATACTCCTTGGTCATTTTAGCTATCAGTGAGGTGTCTCCTGAGCCCAGAGGAGAATTCGAGCAGAGGAGTCCTTTCCTGCCGCCATCACGCCAGATAAGCGAATTGGCCAGCTGAGCTCAACATTATGTCCCCTCATCTTGAAATAACTTTATAAAAATACCATTCAGAGGGGAATTTACTTGTCTTAAAATCAGGAACTGTGAACATCTCCAATAATAGTCCCTAAAGACAAACTATTGAAGTCATGATGACCAATACCAACAGAGCTTGAACAAAACAAAACCAGTATTACCTCATTTTACTACTACAAAACTGACACACATAGAACATTTGTAATAAAATATGTCACTACAATATTCATATTAAATACATTCTGTACATAACTTGTAATTTAAATTGATTGTGATTCCTGGTTCCCTTGTAGTTGAATCAGGACACTGTTGCGTGATAAATTCTCGCAACATCGTTTTATTTCAATATCTGTTTTATAACGCAAGGGCAACAACTGCTTGGAATTTATAGTCACTTTTCTCGGTAAGCATTTGTCTTCTCGCGTTGGTATCGAATGCAGTTAAGTTTGAGCTGTGGTCGTTTTGCGCTGGACTGCGCATGACTTGTCTTGCTTCTTTGTCGATCGGTTTCCGCCCACCACTAGTGGGAGTGAGCGATTTGGAATGGCGAAAGAGATGCCTCGTTGAAGAGGGGATCTCCGCTATTGTTGTTCTGTCAGGGATGTGTAGTCCTCTTAATGGATATTTCGTTTATTCGAGATAATACCTCTAGTGTTTCCCACATGTCGGGAGGCGTGATATTTCTGTGTATTTCATGAAAGCAAGGTAAATTGACTCTTTCATTAACTCTATTGATTTTGGGTCGTGAGCGATTTCGATTCATAGCCTGTCTGCGAAAGTCGTCGTCACGAGATGTTTTCCTAGCTCACATGTCGCTGCATTGTACTGCATCGGTTGATGCAGGTACCAAGGACCATTACTTGCTACTTTGTTAAATGAACTAGGTTTGGAAAACCTTTATTATCTAGAGGATATTTTTGAGGACATTATTTATACTTCGGCAGACGTGTCTGTCTTGCTGAAGTCAAACTAAGGAGAGTGAACTGATCTCATACATCTGGTTATCTCCTGGCTGTTATAGAAAAGGATGGAGTTGTTCACCTGACTACATTTACAGCACTTTGAAATATAACATGCATCTGACTCATCATTGTAATGCTGTCTACCGTTTATTGCTGTATTGAATGTTGCTGTGATAATGACTGTTTGATGTGCCTACACATTTGCGTAACCATTTTGTCACTGTGGCGTCCACAATAAATAATGAAGAAAAACGTCAACGGCTGTTTCAAGACTCATTGACTTTATACGTCGTGAGTTTACTGACGTCCTATGTGGATTGCCCTGTTATTGTTGCATGAACATTGTTTTGACTGAACACATCTACACACTACACAAAACCAGACATGCGGATGCCATCCATCATCATATGGCATCACGCATCATTTGGTGGCCATAAGCTGGTTTGATTCTGGTACCAGCAAACACGGGGTCCCTTACCCACTTCATTTTCAACAAGAATTCATCAGCATCCTTCAAGAAATTAACATTCTTCAATACAGTCAACATCTTCAAAATTTTCAAAGTACTCGGCGTTGCCCGGTAAAAGTCAAATTTCAATTTTTTGACGGAAACAAGAATTTGACAGTACCCGGCGTTGTTACATGTTGCCGGATAACTCGGACTGCTGTTATCTTTTACGCAAGTCAAGCAAGTTGCTGCTGTCAAGGTTCCAGTGCTGTCGTTTTTTGAGAAGGTCAAGTGCCGGTTGAAACGGGTTGTTTTCTGAAGAAGGCCAAGTACCGATTTCCATCAACTTACTTTTGGATTAGAAGGTCAAGTGCCGAAACAACTCAACACACAGTATGTCAGAAGCTCTTGTACCATCGTGTTAGCAGTGGAAGCAGTTCAGATGTGCCATCATCGTTGGAGCTTCGCTCTTTAGGACGTTGATTGACATCCGTTTTTCTGCTGTTCTACGATTGGAAGCCTATAAGTTAAGTGGCCTGTTTGTATGTAAACTGTGCCCTTATACTTCTGCTGAGTCTTCTGTGTATCATCTCATTCTATATGTTATATGTTTATATGTTATTTGTATATTTATATGTTTATATTTCAGCGGGTTCTCGGTTGGGTGGTGTCTCCGTTAGATTATGCCACGTCATAGAGGTCGTCTATTGTGAGCGTTTTCTGTAGGGTAAGCAAACTTCCGATACTGGAATTTGCTAAGCGACTTCTGTTGCTATTTATGTTAGCTGTGATGACATGTTTTAATATTGTTTTCGTTATTATTTCGCATTCTTTACTTTTGTTTTGATTTGTTTGTGTTTGTTAGCCTACTCTTGTCTATAATTTAGTTTCATACAACATTTTTGTTTATACACTGTGGTGTCATGTATTTTGTTTAATTCTATCGCAGATATCGTCACATTTTTTGTGATATTTCATTAATTTCTGCTTTATTTTTAGTTGATTTCTGCGAAAGTTTTTGTATTGTTGCTGATCTTTGTTATTGTTTACATTGTTATTGTTTACATTGTTTGTATTGTTTACATTTTCAATGTTTACATTCTGCATGTGTTTACATAGTCATTGTTTACAGTTATAGTAATTAGTTAATGGGCTATGCTAATGCACTGTTACTACTATACTGATGATAAATGAATGATGAATAGTGTCGTGCACTATTGAATGAGAAGTGCACTTATGATCAAGAATTGAGTGCTGATATTTCATATACAAGTTCTTTGATTGGAGACTTGTTTCCCACAGAGACTGGGATAATATAAGGTGATGTGAATATACAAGTGCTTAATTAAGACTTGTTACACTTAGGTTTGAAATAAATTAGTTAATTATTTCAGGTTTTGGACTCATATGTTAGACAACATGTCTACATTTGAGCACTTTATTGAGCAGGGTAAATTGCTTGGGAAGACTGGTGATAAGTTAGAAGAATTTGCAACTGCTCGATATGATAAAGCAATGGAAGCTGAACAAAAGAAACTGCAGATGCAGGTGGATGAAAAAAAGATTCCAAATGGAAATGGAAAAAACAAAAAAGGGAATCAGAAGCTGAGGAGAGAAAACTCCAGCTACAGCTAGAAGCTGAAAGACTTCAAAAAAGAGGCTGAGAATAAAAGACTTGAAAAAGAGGCTGAGAATAAAAGACTTGAAAAAGAGGCTGAAAATAAAAGACTTGAAAAAGAAGCTGAAAATAAAAGACTTGAAAAAGAGTCTGAAAATAAAAGACTTGAAAAGAAGCTGAAAATGAAAGACTTCAAAAAGAGGCTCAGGCTGAGGAAAGAAGATTACAGAGAGAGTCTGATGAGAGGAAAGAGAAAGCAAAAATGGAACATGAAGAAAAGGTCTTAGCTTTAGAGTTGGAAAAATTGAAATTGACAAGCATGAGTAATGGTAATGATGCAAACAAGGGTTCATCTTCTGGTAAGGCTAATAATGATACTTTTAAGATTAAGTTACCAACATTTAGTCCTTCCAGCGATGACATAATGTTCTATCTGGACAGATTTGAACAAGCATGTACAGCTCATAACATAGACAAAGCAAAATATGTTTATCAGTTATCAGGGATACTGACAGGTAAAGCTCTAAGTATATTAAATATGGTGGATGAACCTGACAAGAACAATTATGAGGTTGTCAGGGCCGCTTTGTTAAAGAAATATCAGCTTAACGAAGACGGCTATCGTCTACAATTTAAAAAACATGTTACCTGAAAATGGAGTTGAATTCTCCGAGTTTATTGCAAGAATACGCATTACTTTCTCACGATGGGTTGAACTATCTAAGACGGAAAAAACTTATGAAGGACTTATGGACTTAATACTTAGAGACAAACTCATGTCGTCTGTCAATGAGTCTTTCCTTGCTTTCCTTCATGAACGTAAACCTAAAACAATAAAAGAAATGGAAGATTTCTGTTGCCAATACGTAACTGCGCACCCACACATAACCATGGGTAACTCTAAGGTGAAAGAAGGTTTACCAGTTGCTTCGGCAGCTCCGTATGGTCAAAACTTTGCTCGTAGATCCCAACAAAATTTTGATATAAAGAGTAGCGGTAATTTCTGTCAAAATCATGGAAATCAATTTCATGGTGATTCTTCTTCGAAGAATTGGAGACAACCTGATAGTACTCGTTACTATCACCCTAATAATTATAAGCATTTCAAAAGAGGATATGGTAATAGAGGTTATTCCTGCCGAAGACCTCAGAACCAAACAAATAGATGTTCGCATCAATGTGAACATGATTAGTAATCGTGTAAACCTTTCGAACCAGGATAACAATTACAATAGAGACAATAATAACTGCAGAGATAATAATAACTCTGATAACTTCAGAGGTAATAATAGTCGGGGTAGATCTCAACACAAAAAAAAGAGATATCAGCAGGCTAATGCTGTACAACAGGAAACTGAGGGAGCCTGTAATCATGTTGTTGATAGTAAAAACTTTGACGCTGTCACTGGTTCTGCTTTTGACTTTGAGAGAGCAAACAAATGCCCCCAATGCAGTACTTTATTCGAACCGGGTACCATAACTACTTTGAGTTGTGGTCACCCACTTCCCGCTCTTCCTGCTGCTGTTGCGCATGACGGGAGGGGTTCTTTAATTCTACATAAGGGTCTTGTTAATGATACTCCGGTCTCACTACTTTTCGATTCCGGATGCACCACTATTGGTGTTAGACAATCGCTTGTAGATCCATCTTGTGCTACAGGAAGGGTTATTAAATGTGTCACATTTGGCGGCACTCTAGAAAAATATCCTACTGCTGTAATTCGCATTGCCACTCCTTTCTTTACTGGAGATGTGCATGCTTGTCTCTTACCTAATCCTATTGCGGACCTTATTATTGGTCGTATTCACGGAGTTAGGGAGTGTACCCCACAGCAGATTGCTGCTTGGGAAGATAATAACATGCAAGCTACAAATGCAGTAGTTACAAGAGCACAAGCTCTACAAACACCCGAAACTTCACTGAATAGTGATAATGAAGTTGATAGCCAAGATAGTCACTTAGTAATCACTCGTGACTCTTTCATAAAATTGCAAGAAGAAGATCCTTCTTTAAAAAAATTCTTCGTTCTTGCGAAGAAAGGTGATCCGAATCAGGATACAAATAGAAAATCTTGGATTGCAATGAGAAACGGCGTACTTGTACGTATGGTACAAGATTCGACTACGTCGGCACATTCGCAAATTCTTGTTCCCAAGAGCATGAGAGTCCAAATATTACAACATGCTCATGACTCGCAATGTGCTGGACATATGGGTTTTGCCCGTACGAAGTCGAGAGTCCTTGCGGCTTTCTTTTGGCCTTTTGTCAATAAGGACATTCGTATTTACTGCCGATCATGCAAGGTATGTCAGGAGGTCAAATCTAGAGGACCACGACATGCTGCGCCTATCCAGGCTGCTGACATTCCTATTCGGCCGTTTCAGAAAATGGCCATAGATATTATTGGCCCTTTTAAGGTCAAGTCGGCCAGAGGACATCAGTTTATCCTTACATGTGTCGATATGTGCACACGTTGGCCAGAGGCTATTCCTCTTAAGAGCATATCTACTACAGATATCGCAGATGCTCTTTGGTTGATATTTTCTCGCTTGGGGTTCCCCAGAGAAATATTGTCAGACCATGGCACTCAACTCATATCTGACACTATGTCACAGGTAATGTCTACCTTACATATTGAACGATCTCTCAGTAGTATCTACCATCCTATGTCTAATGGGTTAGTTGAGCGTCTGAATAGAACGCTCAAGACTTTGCTTGGTAAGATAACTGAAGATCATCCTCAAGATTGGGACAGGGTTTTTACCCGCGGCTCTCTTTGCCTATAGAGAAGTCCCTAATGAACACACAGGATTTTCTCCCTTCGAACTTGTCTTTGGCGCGCGTCCACGCGGCCCTATGTCTTTATTACACGATCTCATCACTGCCGATGATATTAGCGATGAAACTCAATCCTCATATGAGTATGTCATTGCTCTTAGACAAAAGATCATTGAGGCATGTAAGCTAGCAACTGCTTCATCAGAAATTGCTAAAGAGAAGGCAAGGCAGTTTGCTAACAAGAATAGATGTCTACGACAACTTTGTCCAGGTGACAAAGCATTCGTCCTACTCCCCAGTAGGGAAAATAGACTTCTTATTGCATGGAAAGGTCCGTATGCAATAGTCTCTCGGATTTCCGATGTTGACTATGTGGTCGATATTGATGGAAAGCATAAAACTTTCCACATAAACATGCTTTCGGAATTTCACGAACGTCCGGACTATTTGCTGCCTATTTTCCAGGCAACGGATGATGCTCCTGCACCTCACGGTCATTATTCATCCCTGTCTGTCATTCAGGATGAGGAAGCTACCTTCTCTGATGTCAACCTTCCCCTTCCAGTGGTTCCATTACATTCCACGGAATCTTGGAAAAACGTTTCTGTTTCTCCTAATCTTTCTGGTGACGAACATCGACAAGTCTCGTCGATGTTACAAACATTTCAGGATGTTCTCACTGACATTCCTGGACACACAGATGTCATAGAACATGACATAATTCTTACCGACAATAATCCAATTAGGGTTAGGCCGTATCCTATTCCTATACACTTTCAGTCGCAAGTGGAAAAGGAATTGGATGAAATGATTCAATTAAATATAATTGAACCATCGACTTCACCATATTCTTCTTCCATGGTTATTGTCCGGAAGAAGGATAAGAACATACGAATTTGCGTTGATTATCGCAAATTGAATCAGGTCACAAAGTTCGACGCTGAAACCGATGCCTTTGTTAGAAGATCTACTGATTAGACTTTCTAATTCTAGATTCTTCACTAAACTTGACTTGTCTAAAGGTTATTGGCAAGTGCCTTTAGCAGAGCATGCCAAACCTCTTACTGCTTTTTCTACACCTAGGGGTCTATTTCAATGGAATGTTATGCCTTTTGGTCTCATGAACGCCCCTGCCACTTTCGTTCGCATGATGCGTCGAATTCTGTCACATCGTTCGGATGTCATCGCATACTTAGATGACATCTGTCTCTTCAGTGATACCTGGGAAGATCACTATTTAGGGTTATATGACTTACTGTCCACTCTACGTGAGAATAATTTGACAGCAAAACCTTCTAAAGCTTTTGTTGGTTTTGGTGAAATCTCTTTCCTGGGTCATCGTGTTGGTCATGGTCTCTTGAAGACAGAAGACCACAATACTTCAAAAATACTGAACATCTCTGTTCCTAAAACGAAGAAACAAGTTAGGAGTCTCTTAGGTTTAATTCAATTTTATGGGAGATTTATTCCAAATTTATCTTCGATCATGGCACCTCTATCAACATTGTTGAAGAAAGGTTCGCCTAATCTGGTCCGTTGGTCTGAAGAATGCCAATCTTCACTAGACCAAATCAAGAATATATTTTCTTCTCCTCCCATCTTAAGATTACCTACTCTTGATAGGACTTTTGTTCTTCGGAGTGATGCTTCATCCACTGGGATTGGAGCAGCACTGATGCAAGAATATGCAAATACTCTGCATCCTGTTATGTACATTTCTAGAAAACTAAATGCGGCAGAGAGGAACTACTCGGTTTTAGACCGTGAGTTGTTAGCGATGGTTTGGTCAATTCTAAAGCTACAAAGATTCCTCCTGGGCGCACATTTCATTCTAGAGACTGATCAGAAAGCTCTTACAGCTATTCAGACTAAGAATTTGAAGAGTTCGAGATCCACTCGATATGCTATAGCTCTTCAACCTTTTCACTTCACTTGTCAAAGAATGTACTATTTAAATTTTCCTATCAGATTTGTACATCCATTTTTAAAGACAATATTAGAGTATGCTGTTTAATGATGATTATAGTAACTTGCATACGTATATTGTGTTTACATGCTAACGTGATGTGTGTTGGTGACACCTCCCCGATGTGAATATTTTTTGAGACATATTTATTTTTCTGTTGAGGTATATCCTCACCAGACACTCTATAATTAGCCTATTGTTTGGCAATTTAGTTAATTATCAGCGCATAATTCGTGCGTTTTGAGCCGCTTATCGCTTGCTCTTTGATATTGAAAAAAAAAATATGTTCCAC
Source organism: Oreohelix idahoensis (assembly GCA_024509875.1). NCBI lineage: Eukaryota > Metazoa > Mollusca > Gastropoda > Stylommatophora > Oreohelicidae > Oreohelix > Oreohelix idahoensis. Next base: position 186,773 of record JAMPIV010002372.1, read on the forward strand.
ATTTTTTTTTTATCGGGAGGAGGTGGTGATATGTTGCGTGATAAATTCTCGCAACATCGTTTTATTTCAATATCTGTTTTATAACGCAAGGGCAACAACTGCTTGGAATTTATAGTCACTTTTCTCGGTAAGCATTTGTCTTCTCGCGTTGGTATCGAATGCAGTTAAGTTTGAGCTGTGGTCGTTTTGCGCTGGACTGCGCATGACTTGTCTTGCTTCTTTGTCGATAGGTTTCCGCCCACCAATAGTGGGAGTGAGCGATTTGGAATGGCGAAAGAGATGCCTCGTTGAAGAGGGGATCTCCGCTATTTTTGTTCTGTCAGGGATGTGTAGTCCTCTTAATGGATATTTCGTTTATTCGAGATAATACCTCTAGTGTTTCCCACATGTCGGGAGGCGTGATATTTCTGTGTATTTCATGAAAGCAAGGTAAATTAACATTTTCATTAACTCTATCGATTTTTGGTCGTGAACGATTTCGATTCATAGCCTGTCTGCGAAAGTCGTCGTCACGAGATGTTTTCCCTGCTCACATGTCGCTGCATTGTACTGCATCGGTTGATGCATGTACCAAGGACCATTACTTGCTACTTTGTTAAATGAACTAGGTTTAGAAAACCTTTATTATCTAGAGGATATTTTTGAGGACATTATTTATACTTCGGCAGACGTGTCTGTCTTGCTGAAGTCAAACTAAGGAGAGTGAACTGATCTCATACATCTGGTTATCTCCTGGCTGTTATAGAAAAGGATGGAGTTTTCCACCTGACTACATTTACAGCACTTTGAAATATAACATGCATCTGACTCATCATTGTAATGCTGTCTACCGTTTATTGCTGTATTGAATGTTGCTGTGATAATGACTGTTTGATGTGCCTACACATTTGCGTAACCATTTTGTCACTGTGGCGTCCACAATAAATAATGAAGAAAAAACGTCAACGGCTGTTTCAAGACTCATTGACTTTATACGTCGTGAGTTTACTGACGTCCTATGTGGATTGCCCTGTTATTGTTGCGATGAACATTGTTTTGACTGAACACATCTACCACTACACAAAACCAGACATTATTGTGAGTGTCACAGTGTTGTTAAGAGTAGTGGATTAAATTAAATTGTTTATCTGTCTGTTGTTGTGACTTACACTTCATCATACACATACCCTAGACACATAACGTAGTCATCACACTATTCCAGAATAATTCTGACTGAGATATATAGATATGTGGTAGCAAGTAAGGTTTTCTATAATACACTACTCTTAATAGATATAGATACCTTCACAGCTGATCTCAGTCAGTACACTAAGTTCCCTATAAATATTTATAACATCCCACTTCACCAACAGAGGAAATTGGGGAGAATTCAGATAGATAGAGATAGATCCCAGATAGAGATGAATAAGATCTAGAGAAAGAGAGAGAGAGAGAGAGAGAGAGAGAGAGAGAGAGAGAGAGAGACACAAGATGACGTAACACTGAAAAATTTTACATAATGTGTGAAAGAGGAACGTGTTTGAGAGAACGACAAACCCTATGGCCAGACTGGAGATCTCCGTTGTATGACCTCATTCTGTTCGTGTCCTTTTTTTCTTCCAAAATCGATGTTTCGTCCTTCTGAATCTTCTTCTTCATCTCGTCCATCACTGGTAAGCTTGATACACATAGTTAAGGAATGGGGTTCACGTTACGACAAACAGGGTCATCGTCAGGAAACAGGGCCTACGACTAGGATGCAAGGGGCAGTAACCAAAATCACGTGAACCAAAGAGCACTACTTTAACTGGTCATACGGAGATGATGCACTAGCCCAGGAGGCGGGAACTTTTCCATGACAAAGAGCCAAATATTTAATTTTGTCTCCATTTTAACAAATTGAAGAGTCGCATGAAAAAAAAATCGCATGGTATTCCTCATTCACTAAGAGTTATGTAGTAGAGAGCCGAGAGCCGCACGAGTTGGCTCAAAGAGCCGCATGCGGCTCGCGCGCTGCAGGTTGCCGACCCCTGCACTAGCCGAAGCAAGCGTGACCCATGGGTTCCAGTCGTCCGCCGTTGAATCAGCGCTGTAGACGTGATATGTGACAGACAGACAGATAGATAGAACATATGAAAGAACTAACTTTATTCTCAAAGGGTTGAGAATTGGGCACGCAGTCCCGTCTGACATTCTGTCCTTCCTCTCACTCTCTCATCATGCATAATGTATCCTTTCCTCCTCACGTTTACTTTAAGCATTATTTAGGCATGTATCATTATAAAATGATAATGACAGACAGGTAGGAAGTTAGGTAGACAGTTAGACAGACAGGTAGGTAGGTAAGTAGACAGACAGAGAGACAGACAGGTAAGTCGACAGACAGACTGACAGACAAGTAATTAGGTAGGTAAGGAGACAGACAGAAAGAAAGACAGACAGAAAGACAGATAGATAGATAGATAGATAGATAGATAGATAGATAGATAGATAGATAGATAGATGGATGGATGGATGGATGGATGGATAGATAGATAGATAGATAGATAGATAGATAGATAGATAGATAGATAGATAGATAGATAGATAGATAGATAGATAGATAGATAGATAGATAGATAGATAGATAGATAGATAGATAGCTTTTGTTGTTGTTTCCATCAAGGACACCAACAACAAAAAATTCAAATACAGTATGTGTGAAAATCAAAAGCTGGTATAAACCACGTGAAAGATTTCCGGTCCAGGTCTCATTCCAGAGAATCCAGGGCGATAATGCAATAATATGCAATGCAGACCACAGACACATACATGCATATTAGCACGTGCAACATGTTTTCTGTATTGCTAACATTTCTTATCTCAGTCTCTATTACTGGACTATCTCTCTTAAGCATAGGGATCGTTTCTCTTTCATGATTTCTTATGTCATAATCCTTTTTTTTAACCTCTCTCTTCTTATCTCTGAACTATTTTATTTCCTCTCTCACTAGGCTTTTTTTTAATACTCATGAGTCAAGATGAATAGGAAACTAGCGAGCACATATGTGAAAATTATGTGAAAATACATTTCTTTCTTGGATTTATGTCCATCTTTTAAGAGAAAGAGAGAGAGAGAGAGAGAGAGAGAGAGAGAGAGAGAGAGAAAGAGAGAGAGAAAGATAAGTAGATAGATAGATAGATAGATAGATAGATAGATAGATAGATAGATAGATAGATAGATAGATAGATAGATAGATAGATAGATAGATAGATAGATAGGTAAATGGGTAGGCAGGTAGATCGAAAGACAAAGATAGATAGATAGATAGATAGATAGATAGATAGATAGATAGATAGATAGATAGATAGATAGATAGATAGATAGATAGATAGTTAGGCAGGTAGATCGATAGACAGACAAAGATAGATAGATAGATAGATAGATAGATAGTTAGGCAGGTAGATCGATAGACAGACAAAGATAGATAGATAGATAGATAGATAGATAGATAGATAGATAGATAGATAGATAGATAGATAGATAGATAGATAGATAGATAGATAGATAGATAGATAGATAGATAGATAGATAGATAGATAGATAGATAGATAGATAGATAGATAGATAGATAGGTAGATGGGTAGGCAGGTAGATTGATAGACAGAGACAAAGATAGATAGATAGATAGATAGATAGATAGATAGATAGATAGATAGATAGATAGATAGATAGATAGATAGATAGATAGATAGATAGATAGATAGATAGATAGATCATCATCTCATCTCAGCCCGTAACCGGTCATGGGTCGTAGGGGTGGTGCCATGTGGAGCACAGACAGCAGACAGGGTCCTCCACTGCACTCAGATCCTCAGCAGATGCGTACAATAAACCGTCGTGTCCTGCCCATTCTTGATGTTATCAGCCCAGGATTTTCTCTGCCTTCCTCTTCTCCGTTTACCTTCGACTGTTCCCTGAAGGATCGTTTTCGAAAGGGAGTCATGACGAGTTACATGCCCAAACCAGGCAAAAGCTTTCGAGTTTCCAGATATTGACAAAAGTGGTTCTTGGTGGCCTGCATAGGTGTTTATCTTCTCTCTAACATAGACATTTGTTTTGTGCTCTTTATAGCAAATGCGCAAAATTCTTCTATAACATTTATGCTCGAAAGCCTGAATCCTTCGCTCCGTATATGCAGTGAGTCCAAAGACACCCATACAAGAGAATAGATAAGAACAAGTGAATAAAAAAAAAAAAAACTGATGTTACTTTTCCAGAAAGAAAAACCTTGTGGGAGCCGCCAGCTGAGTCCCAAAGGATTTCTTTAAGATCTTCCATCAGATATAGTGGACCCGAGATAAAAGGTGTGTTAAACTTCTTCTAACGTTTGCCCATTTAACGTAATGTTGGTCGGAACATGTTTCTTATGGCTATTCACCAATATCTTGCTTTTTTCTATATTAATTTCCATCCCAACGTTCAACTTTCTCAAGAAAGGTCTTGAAATTCTGATCAAAATCAAAGAACAGCAAAAACGTAGGTTGCACAGAAAGCCTCCAATCGATATGGTTGAATAATCGTAGAGAGCCTTCCTGCATAAGTTCTAGATAAAAAGAAAGAAAGCACTGGGGACAGGATACATCCCTGCCGAAAACAGATGTTTTGAAAAAAAAAGACGAAGAGAAGAAAAAGGAAGAAAAACAGCAAAGAGAAGTGCTTCAAAGAATCTATGATGTTGGTAAAAAAGAAATTACTTGCCAAAAGAAAGACTCGATAGAAGAAGGCTTTTGTGAAAGATGAAGAAATGGTAAATCGTGTTGAAAAGAAGAAGAAAAAAGATTAAGTAATCTAATATTAATATTAGATAGATAGATAGAGTGAGCGAAAGAAAGAAAGACAGTAAGAAAAAAAGAAAGTAAGTAAGAAAGCAAGAAAGAAAGCAAGCAGGAAAGTAAGAAAGACAAAAGAAAGAAAGAAAAAATAAAGACAGAAAAAAAGAAAGACAGACAGAAAGAAAGAAAAAAAGAAAGACAGAAAGAAAGAAAGAAAAAAGAAAGAAAGACAGACAGAAAGAAAGAAAAAAAGAAAGACAGAAAAAAAAGACAGAAAGAAAGAAAAAAGAAAGAAAGACAGACAGACAGAAAGAAAGAAAAAAGAAAGACAGAAAGAAAGAAAAAAGAAAGAAAGACAGACAGAAAGAAAGAAAAAAAGAAAGAAAGAAAGAAAAAAGAAAGAAAGACAGACAGAAAGAAAGAAAAAAAGAAAGACAGAAAGACAGAAAGAAAGAAAAAGAGAAAGACAGAAAGAAAGAAAAAAGAAAGAAAGACAGACAGAAAGAAAGAAAAAAAGAAAGACAGAAAGAAAGAAAAAAGAAAGAAAGACAGACAGAAAGAAAGAAAAAAAGAAAGACAGAAAGACAGAAAAACGAAAGAAAGACAGACAGAAAGAAAGAAAGAAAAAAGAAAGAAAGAAAGACAGAAAGAAAGAAAAAAAGAAAGAAAGAAAGAAAAAAGAAAGACAGAAAAAAAGAAAGACAGAAAGACAGAAAGAAAGAAAAAAAGAAAGAAAAATAGAAAGACAGAAAGAAAGAAAAAAGAAAGACAGACAGAAAGAAAGAAAAAAGAAAGACAGACAGAAAGAAAGAAAAAAAGAAAGACAGAAAGACAGAAAAACGAAAGAAAGACAGACAGAAAGAAAGAAAGAAAAAAGAAAGACAGAAAGAACGAAAAAAGAAAGAAAGAAAAAAGAAAGAAAGACAGACAGAAAGAAAGACAAAAGAAAGACAGAAAGAAAGAAAAAAAGAAAGAAAAATAGAAAGACAGAAAGAAAGAAAAAAGAAAGACAGACAGAAAGAAAGAAAAAAGAAAGACAGACAGAAAGAAAGAAAGAAAAAAAAGAAAGAAAGAAAGAACTTATCTTAAAGTTAAAACAGGATTGCCACGTTAAAACGATAAGGTTGACTTTCAAAGTACCTGACCTTAATGTTCAATTTTCGTTAAAGATAGTGGCATATCCTTTAATGACGGAGTGGCCAGACTGTGGTCTCGGAAAAGAGAGTGCTACTCGTAGATACCAGACTTGGAATAACGGCAGTGTGGATAAATAAGAGCAGAGAAACAAGGGCGGAACAAGAAGTCAGGAAAATGAGTTGCAGATAAATGGGTACGCGCTGATGACGTCATCGAATTGCATCATATCGTTGTCCTTATTCTAGGAGCCGTCATGGTAGCAAGGGGGAAGGACGGAAACACCCCCCCCCCCACCCCGCCCCTTGTTTTGTTTTTTGCACAGGACAGAATGAGACACGAAATGAGAAGGGGTATTAGGACTTAAATGGAATTAATGCTGGGTGTAGAAAACATGAATACTTTCACGGTAATGGCGAAACACGAACGAACGAATGAATCGTATTTTTAAAAGGTTGAATCTTTTGCACATAGGCGTATCTAACATTTGCGCTTGCTTCTTGGCTGAATAAGAAGTTGAAGAGACAATAAAAACAAAGTAGATGAGACTTTAACGAAACAACAACAAAATGAAGTAGAATATTTATTTTAGAAATAAAAGGTTATGGTAGGCACATAGCAGATACTGCCATAAGAGGAGTGATTTACTAGATCGTTCACGAATATTTGTTCTCAGATTTATGAGGTGAGGGTTATGAGTTCACTTCCTTTCTGTTATTGCCTTCCCTAATTCAAGAGCAGAGTTGGGTATCCGTTTACAGCGGGATAGAGAGGATAGTAACTTTGCCTTCCACCGCTTTAACTAATCAACTATTCGATGCTCAAAACTAAATTGTATAGAAACAAAAATGAAGCAGACGATATGATAGAACTAGTGGATATAGCAATGGTAACGATGTAGAAGATGTTGTAGAACTAGTGGATGTAGCAACGGTAACGAGGTAGAAGATGTTGTAGAACTAGTGGATATAGCAACGGTAACGATGTAGAAGATGTTGTAGAACTAGTGGATGTAGCAACGGTAACGAGGTAGAAGATGTTGTAGAACTAGTGGATATAGCAACGGTAACGATGTAGAAGATGTTGTAGAACTAGTGGATGTAGCAACGGTAACGAGGTAGAAGATGTTGTAGAACTAGTGGATGTAGCAACGGTAACGATGTAGATGAGGTTGTAGAACTAGTGTATATGGCAATGGTAACTTATTCTTCTTCTTCTTCGTACACTCTCAGACGTCCACTTGAATGTTCTCAAAGAAAGCAGTAGTCAGTTTGAGGCTATTTGAATCCCCGTAAAGCTTTTCCACGAAAGGAGCTGGCGTCGGCCATATGCGCTTTCTCTGAACCGCATCTAAGGGGCAACTTTGAAGTAGATGTTCAGCAGTCATTTTATCAGTGCCACAGTTACACTGATCGGTAGTTTCTATCTTTAGCTTGTTGAATAGATGGTATCTCAATCTGTTGTGGCCAGTGCGGAGTCTGAAGATTACCACTTGTTCTCTTCTGTTGAGCTGGTAGTAAGCCTCATTCTGTGTGTGACCTGGATGTTCAACATTCCATTTGTTTCTGTATCTAATTCTGCTAAAACTCTTTGCATCCTCGAAAGTTATGCTTGCATCAGGCTGAGGTAGATGTGAACCTTCTTTTGCCATTCTGTCAGCCTCTTCATTGCCGGTGATGTTACAATGAGATGGGATCCATTGGTCACAACACTTTTGAAACGGTAACGAAGTAGATAATGTGTAAAACTGGTGTATATAGCAACGGAAGCGAAGTAGAAGATTTTGTAGAACTAAAAGATATATCAACAAAAAGGAATTTCAGATTTTAAAGATATAAAAGCTATAGCATGTGAGAAAAAAACGACGAAGTAGAAGTTTGTAGAACTAATAGGTACTGCAACATAATGACGCCGGAGATGATGATACTTCGAAAAGAGAAAAAAAAAACGAAGTAGGAAATGTTATAGAACTAAAGGGTATAACCGAACGAACGAAATCTGTCTTTCATCAGTGTAAAGAAATAAACACTATTGCCTTTTTACATTTCTGCCCCTGTAATAATACAATTCTCAAAGTGTTTTCAAATTAAAATATTCTTTACTTCAGTAACCAATATTATAAATGGAAAAAAAAATTAGTCGCGCGACTTATGCGCATCCTTTTAAATTTCATATAAGTTATACTTTATTTGTCTCAGTGTAAACAAATTACCCAAGAAAATCACAACTGAATATCTTCTTTCCCTAAGCACAGACAAATGGAACTAAGTACTAAGAATCTAATGAAGGCAATGATACCGAAAGAAACTGCACAAGTAGAATATCGTCTCTATAACGGAGACACAAATATGCATGCAATAAACAGGGCACGACATAGTGATACTATAGTTATCACGAATGTCGGTTATCACGGAAGGTCATGAAGTGAGTTCATGTATCAGAAACTACGAAACCTGGAAACTGACTATTAGCGAGAGGTCAACAGAAGGGTGAGAGAGAAGAGATGAGATGGTATATGTTTGCGCGTGTATATGTCGACATGAAGAGTCCTGGATGCTATACAGATAACACAATAAACAGCCAGTCAGAAGAATACACAAAGACACACACAGGACTAAATAAACATTCAAAAACATATGCGACGGCACGTAGATCTACATAAAAAGACATACAGTACTTTGCAAAAAAAATGGCAGTTATATTTTCGCAACGCAGCACACTCATAGAAGCAAATAATAATAAAAACTGTATGTCCAGAGGAAGATTGGTATCTCCCATATCTATTAACAGTGGTTTCAGTACAATATAATGTTGCCTTCTCCAGCAAGGCAAGCCTGGATGCGGCGAGGCATACTTCCCAAAAATGTTTGTAGGTAATTGAGAGTCAGACTGTCCCAGTATTTTTCAGCTACCTTCTTCAATTGTTCAACGTCTCTGAGTCCACTCTTTTTTAAATGATTCTTGAGTAGTGCCCAAACGTTTTCAATTGGGTTTTGATCGGGACTGTTGCTGGGCCACTTCAGCACTATCACATTCTTCTCTTGCAGCCATGCTTTGGGGGTATGAGCTGTATGATTTGCGTCATTGTCATGTTGAAATGTGCACCCATCGGGGTACATGACCAGCATAAATGGCAGAAGGTGTCCCTCTAGTATGTCGATGTACCTTTCTTTCGTGAGAATTCCTGTGAAAACACACAGTGGGGTGGCACCTCTTGCTGACACCCCTCCCCAAAGATGGAATTTCTAGGTATGTTTCGGTCGCTGGTACACAGGCGTTACAGAGCCTTTCGTCCAAATATTTATTTGAGCAGGATAAGACCAAAGAGAACATTCATCTGAAAAAATCACATTGTCCCATGACAAATTATGGTGTTCGTGGCACCAGTTCAAGCGCATCTGTTTGTGAGTCTCTGTGAGCAATGGTGACGAAATTACCCGCTTTTTTGTGTAATTCATCCTGTGTAGCTCCCGGTTGACAATAGCATTAGATACCTCTGGGCTTCCCAACTCGATCATGCGCTGCCGTATGTTTTCTACACTCTTCATTGGCCCAGCCCGAACGATTTGGGCGAGACACCGATGGTCCTTTGTGACCAAAATTCTTGGCCTCCCACTACCTTCTTTTCGCTCGATTCCATTACCTGCTTTTAATTTACTCACAACTCTGTAGACAGTCCGCTCAGGAATGTTCAAGGTTTTAGAAATGTTGGAACATGTTTGATTTCCTTCATTCCAAAGCTGTGAAATTAACATACACTTTGACTTTGTATCCATTTTCTGCTACTAGCATTATAATTTGTCGTCTGCTCTTATATCAAGGGACGTTACTCTACGCTAATTTTTTTTTTACTTTTGGTAGTGTTTGCTCACTTAAGTGGAGTGCAAATTTGGGGCAGAACATGCATATTTAATTAGATTTCAGCTTATTTAGCTGAGCAATATGACTGCCATTTTTTTTGCAAAGTACTGTATGTGAGGAAATTTACGTTTTTGTAAGCACATATTTATTCATAACCAAACGTAAGTATGTGAGAAGATATACACAGTGACCTATTTATACAGAAAAAAAAAATGAAGGAAACATACAAAAACAGGCATAACTGTTCGAAAGTTCAAACTCATTTATAGAACATACAGATATACATATATGAAAAGCATATACATATACGAAACTGCATAATAATATGCACAAACAGAGATACCCATAGAAAAACATGCATACAGAAAGATACACAGACAAATTAATGTAAAACACTAGAAGGAATCAACAACATATCGATAGACTGAACAGTGACAGACATAAACAAAACATAAGCTGAGTGAAAGTATTATACGAAATGTTAAAATGGCATATACAATATGAGATTAGTGCAAAGAGCGTACAAGAAGATTCGCTTCAAAATTTTCTGAACTTAAATTTCAAAACAGTGACAAGAATATAAATTATGTGGCGCACAACTTTCACAAATGACAAAGACAGTGCACCAACATCTATACACTTTGCAAACAGGTGCAGAAGTATAACCTTGCAGGTAAGGGCAGAATCTTGACGTGAAACAGCAGAAACCAATAGATCAACAACTTCAAGCAAGAAAAACTGCAGTTTGATTATACTCCGAGTGCAATATAGCGTGACAATCACTGATGTGGAAACACCTAGGTTTTATTCAGAATTTTAGTATGAATTTATGAATTATAGTACCTAGGTTTTATTATTTTTATATTTATTTAGGTTCTTATGTGTCCTATCTAGCCTTCATTTTCTTTCCTTTCCCTGATGAAGGCCTTGTGACCGTAACGTTGGCTATTTTCTTTGTCTTTTGTCCTCGTAAGACGAATCACCTTTTTTCGATTTTTTTTTTACACCCATCCTGATGTGGAAACAGCAGGTAAAAGAAGAAAGGACATATCTTTGAGTACAAGAATCTGGCGGAGGAACACGTAAAATAAACCCAGGTACAGAAAGACACCTGAAATATCTTTCTCTGGCTCTGTTTAAGCCCAGAGATGTTGATTGAGTGCGAACATGAGTGACAGCCCTTTTAATTACTTTTGATTTTTCGCAATATAAGTAAAGTTTAAATAGAAAAAGAACTAGAAAAACACGGAAATAGAGAAAGGAATGGAATTTTCTTTTAAGCAGAAAACGATTACTTTAAAGTGCCTCTCTTACGTCTATATTATTTATTTTATTCCAAAATAAAAGAATTTATCCATTTCGTCACATACCTGAACGCGTTTGGTGTAAAAAAAAAAAAACAGTTTAAAATTTTCCCTTCGTTTACGATTGTAAGAAAGTATTCCATAATAGTCATAAGGTTAGACCACTTTTTTTGCAAAGTTTTCCGCCGGTGTCGGCACATAATCGATGCCGCAGGCGGATGAATTAGTTCACTCACTAACGTGGTTGTCAAATCACATTGATTCAATTTCTGCAACTCGCGTTTAATTTCTCCTTCTGTCATTTTAACATGGGTTCTCAAACTGTAGTCTCGTATCCCCTTGGGTTTTGGTAAACCTTCCTGTGCCCCCAATATGAGAGGAAATAAATTCTAGAGTTTACCATGCATACGCACATAAGAAAATATGTAATCTGATTCATTAATTTTTTTATAACATAAACTTTATTCTGTGCATAACAACATTTTTTTAGTGTCATAAAATTATTAAATGTTTATCAGAACAGTCAAATAAATTAGTGAAACCCTTTATTCTGTTTCTTTTATTCCTGGTACAGGTTTTGAAAGCAGTGCTGGATTATTCATTAGGCCCACTAGACACGGGCCTAGGACCCCAGGTTTACAGAGGCCCCCGCGAAAAAATAGCAGTAAAGCTCTACAGATACGGCACGGTAATAGTATTTGTACAAGTTAGTTTATTAGTTACTTCCACCCCCCCCGCTTTTTTCGTTTTTTTTAAATTATATTTTCTTCGTAAGGGCCCCACTATCTGTAACAAAATCTAGATGCTGTAACGAACACTTTTAATTTTTTGTTTGTTTGATTTTTACATATTGTTACTTATTAACAAAAACATTTATCTGAAATCCATTTGATTTTTTTTTCAAGTTTTACCTTTTAGAAGATTGGAGAGGGGCCCTAAAATATCTTAATAACCTAGGGCCTCTGGAGTTGTTAATCCGGCGCTATTTGATAGAGATATCCTCACATCATGTTCAGTCTCTAGATTATTTCTTACTCTAGATTTCACTGAGAACAGAACTCGGCGTTCTCTCACCAATCAACAACTATTCTTCACCAATACTACTGCGTTTGGAATCTTTCACTGTGATAATATATAAGTTTTTACCAACTATTCCCCGTACACACTTGCCGAGTTCCTCGTACCCCTTGAAGGTACCTGTACCCCAGTTTGAGAACTCCTGTATTATTAGATCACAGGAACGAAGATTTTAATTCACGAACATTTCCTGTTCTTTCTTCATGGCTCGGCCCGGCTATCAGTGATTCTAAAACCATTTGTTCATTGTGCCTACCTCTCTGTATGGTTTCGTATGGCAACTGCTGTGCGTACAAACATTTTCTTTTTCGAATTTCAAATTTTGAATTCGGTTTCGAGATAGCAAAGAAAAAACATAACAAAACACGCAAGCAAACGTACAAAACGCCGAGTATTCATCAGCAAGACTAGTTGACACATTCAAAACAGGAAAACTACATATTTCCTACATACTAAATGTCTAAGTTACGAACAATAAAAAAAACCCCACCACCTTTTCACGAAAATACAGAAACGGCTCGCATTGCACCGTGAAAGCTAAACTGAACACCAATTAAAAGAAAGGGGCCTTTCAATTTTTCGTAAAGCGTGGACCATTGACAATAGTCATGATAAGTTTGACTACGAAGGTCCAATAATGTTGAAATAGATGACAAGAAATGAAATGACCACAACGATAATTAGTGACGTCATCAGGACAATGCAGCAGAAAGACACGGAAGCATCTGCAGCGTCAGCAGACAACTATGTCCAGTCTAAAGCTAAACTGACAATCACACGTTAACATTTGATATGTGGTTGTTTACCAGAAAAGCTGGAATAATATTTTGTTTCTTCGGAATTTGGTGCGCATCATTAGAACCATTACCGGGTTGTCAAATACTGGTGAAGGGTAAAAGTACACCGCACAGCAGATACTACCGTATCTCAGCTTCGAGACTTCACACTATTTTTTACAGCTGGGTAGACTGAAGCGTGACGTGGCCTGGTTTTGATCCAGGTCCCTTTGCCTCGAATAACAACAACTTTGCCCATTCTTCCATTCAAACGTAAGGGGAAATAAATAACCCCTCCACGTGATGATAATCATACACCCGCTCGTTTCATCGTACCATGGTGTTGTAACCCCAACCCACATGGTTTTATTGCTGTTCGTATTTCCAGACACGGACACAAGTTATCGTTTAGAGTACAACTACCCCCACCCCGCTCTGCTCCTATTTAGAGAAACTTTATTGAGCACAAGAACAAGAGAAACTCAACATAAAAGATTTGTCATTCTCTTGAAAGTTATTTGGAACTTATGCAAAACAAGACTACTTCCTGTCGACTATTTCAATACGCCAACGCAAGAGAGCTATCTTTTGAGAGCATTAAGCGCCCGACTTAAGTTACCATGACGTATTCTATATAGGTCCCTCCTGCGTTTTGAAAGAACCGCCGTCGTATTGGTTCGCGTGTTATATTCAAGCTTTTCCATCTGCCTTACATATATTAAAATGTAAATTTGCTTTTCTGCGGCTTCCTGCCCAAAGATAAATAACTGGATATAGAAGAGTTGAACAAATAACGGGAAACACGATGTGCACGCGTTTGGGGCGAAGACGTAAAGACGTTACTGAAAAGTTAGAAGTTAAATGAATGTCGGTTAGTTTCGTACCTAGAGCTGCTCGTGTGGGACACGAGATCAGAATTTACAAAAACAGAATGAATATGGAACTTACCACGTGTCATCGCGTTTTTTTTTTTTTTCCTTATTGTAGGCTGAAGACAGAACATAGTTGATTGCTGTTACTTTTCGTATTTATTTTACTTTCTTATTCGGTGAAATTTTACCGGGAAGCGTTGCGGGGAGCTGAGGTTTTAGTTTGTGAGTCGAGTATGTCACGCTTGGTTGGTGTGAGGCCGTGCTGATGTAGTATTTCTGTAATATTATCTATCCATCCGCCCCTTGGTCTTCCACGTTTTCTAAAACCAGAACTTCTACTATTGAGACACGAAGTGGTAGTTGATCGGACTCTATAGATGACCAAACCACTTTATTTTCTGTCTCTCTCTGTATTTGATGCAGAAATCATCATTATCATCACCCTTCAAATCCCTAATGAGCATTGACCTTCAACAAACTTATGTCAAGTCATGTGACGCGATATCAGCTCAAGGTCTTTCTGTGTTTTCCTAATTTTCATTTCTGTCTCCAGTTCTCTTCTCCGTGTGATTTTCGCTCTACTGCCTTCTTCTCTTACCTTTTAGATTTTAGAACAAGGACTGTCTGCTAATACTCTCATCAGGTTTCTTCAATGTGTGTCCTCCCTATCCATCGCCAGCGTCACGTAACTCGTCTCTTGTTCCACTAGCACTTGTCTGTTTCATATTATCAGCTCCACATTGGTGACCTTTCCATACCACTTCAACCCTTCTATTTTATGCAAGCATCCATTTATGAAACTCTGTACTTTCTTGTTTGTTTCTTTCTCAGTGTATCAGAGCCATACATTAGGATTGATTCGACCTTTGAGTTGAAGATTGTTATGTTTTGTTTGGGACTTGATTTCTTCTGATTTCCATTTATGCCTCAATGCAGAGAAACGCCTCTTGCTCTTTGTATCCTTATGTTGAGATATCACTGTTTGTCATTCAACTCTGTCTATATTGCTTGCTTACTTACTCGTTCCTCGTCTACCTTGGGATGCAGAGGTTAGCACAAGAGAGCACTATGCTATCCTATCGGCTGACTTCCCTTTGGTCTGTTTCCAGTCAAGTCTATATTACTACCAAGATACATGTATGTCTCTACATTTTGTAGAGCTGTTTCTTCAAGTGCAATCTTGGTACTGTCAGCTGCATTTATTCTTATTAGATTTGCATTTTCCCTGTGTATTTTCAGACAAATTTGCTGTGCCCTCTCATCGAGTATTTTCATTATATCCTGGATCTAGTTACGATGCAGCATTTGTTTCATACAGGCATTTTTGATATTCATCATTACTCATTCTGTTCTCCTAATAACATGAATGGCTCTTCTTATGATGAAATAAAGATTTCCTTCGTTCGTTCGTTCTTAAACATTTCACAAAAAGGCTTTTTTTTATCAAGTTTAAACAAGTCTTTCTCAGTTCGTGTACATTGTCAAAGATAGACTTTCTCAACGACCTTAAATTTTCAAAGGATGTACAGTATTTGTCGAGGGTCAAATGGGCAGAGTGGCAAGAGTGATTGTCCCAGCGGCAAATTTACCGGGTTTGAAACCTGGTAGCTTTAAGTTCCAGTCCATCCAGCAGTAAACAGGTACCTGACTCTTCTCTTAAATTAAGTCAAGCAAAGGTAGCGAAGAATGGTCATACAGCTGTGACCTAGTATATAAAAGTCTCTAACACGTCACTCCCCTACTGCAATATCTGCTATGGGACAACCTTAACTGTTCAGTATTTGTCCGACTTCATCTACGTTTCTCGTATTTATTCTTTACTGTCAAGCTACAATTTATATCTAATTCTTCGTGTCTGTAGAGACAGTTCCGGACAAAAGCCGGACACGTAGAAGAGAAGAAGATAAAACTGTGAACTAATGAAACACGAACTAAGGACAAAGAACAACCAGCAACACTCCCCTGCCCCTGGCATGAAACTTGAGATCTTGAGTGGATGGCACAGGGTAACAGAACCTGGGATACATTTGTTAAACGCATGTGCTCTTCCGGGAGCTGAAGGGTTCTTATGATGATGATGATGATGACTGAAATGAAACTTAGAGGCCAGGAGGAGGAGAAGTCCATCAAGGATGTTTATTTCCTTTACGTGCTTGCTTACTTCCGTCAAGCCCACTAATTTCAACCACAGACAATTGTCGTTCACGTATATCAGGACCTGATTTTGTGTTTGCAAAGTTCGCTTTCTGAAATGTTTGAGATGTATATACTCTTTGTAGATGGCGAGTAAGTACCGTGTGTTGCTGCGAATTATATAATATTGAAAAGAGTGTCATTTCCATCATCTGCAGGTTCTCTACTTTATGGAGGACAGACATTGTTGCAAGGCTTGTCGTGAAACATTCTAAATCCACATATATAATAAATTAAAAGGTAAATGTAAAGCCTAACACATAAATTCAATAAAAGGAAAGAGAAATGGTTAAAGACCCGTGCTTTCCAATAGCGTACGCCTGTGTTAATAGAACGTCATGCTAGTTGAACAATAAAAACCCCTGTTTTATGCTTCGTCTGCATATTCTCACGCTTTCACGTTGATAGTAAAGCCTACTGCATCACTACACGCTTTCTACAATAAAACGTGTACTGTATTTCTAAGAAAACCTTGAGCTAGGCACACTGCGTAATGACCTAAATTAATACTTCCATTAATTTCATTTTATACACTACGTTAACATAAACGGAAAGACAGATGAACTTAGGATAGAGAGAGGGAGGGCTGAAAGCAGGAACGCATGCAACACGAACACGCGTCTCGCGATATACAATTAATGCCACCCTCCCCACGCGAAAGGCCAGAGGCACTAACTTTTTTTCAAATAGACCGTGATAAAAAACACTACAACTACGAGAGTTAGGTTTTAAAAACCTGAAAAACGCTTATTAGGAAACATGACATTATACTGGTTTTACGTTTGAAAAGCCTGACAGTACAGGCAGACACCCTAAAAGTTTGGAAGTGAGGAGGTGGTAACAAGCACGACTATCCTAGAAGGAAAATACATATTTTGAACGCCGCCGCCACTTAGCTCCCTTAAAACTTATATATTTGGGTTCCTTAGGACTTGCTGACAAAGAATATGTTTAAGTGTTTACGCAAATAGTATCTAGGAATTAACTAGGACAATTATAAGCCAAAAAAAAAAACCAGTGAGGGTGTCAGACACACAAAAAAAAATCATAATCTGCACAGAAATGGCATGTTTTGAAACCACTAATTATTAACGGTGGAAATAGGGCCACCATGTTAAATAATCCTATTTGATCATGGCAATAGTAAAGTAAATGTAAGGTCACCTAAACACTGATCGTAGTCGGACTACAAATACTAATTCTTTGTTGTTAGGGGAAACGAAGTAGTAAGGGGTACTGTTTATTTTGAAAAGCTGTTTAAACATGGTTGCCCGATTTGGTTAGAGACCCGAGCCAATATAAGTCAATTAGGAGACGTCTTTTTTCAGTTGCCACATTTTAAAATAACTTACTAAGAAAACAGTGCGTTGAGACCAGTGTATCATATTTTGCTAAAAATAAAAGCCTGGGACAGAGGCAGATCGGAAATTTGTGCTTATCGCTTTGCCAGTCAAACGATAAACTGTTGTATTCATTATATGAAGATTGTGGTAAGGCTGCGCACAATATCTTCAACTCATTTTTAGTAGAATGTAGGATCGTGAGGATGCAATAAAGGGTTGTGTACATTTATGCCTGATATGTGCCTAATATGTGTAGTTCAGTAGCAAAATGTCTGTAATAATAGCCTATAATGCTCCAGCCTATTGCTGACAGCAGTACTCGGCTCATATGAGGAGTCAAAGTTTTAAACGGCTCTGGAGATGTATACTCACCACTACTAGACAACACAACGAGTAGCAATTCGTGTGAGAGATCTATTAGATTGTAGGGTACGAGGCAGTACAGAATATTGCTGGAGATTGCATAAGGCGTTCTAGTACACAGTTACGTAAAACAAGCTTCTCTTCTGTTGCACGGGGGGGATAGTAATTCTGGTCTAGTAAAGTGCGGTTGGCAGATGAAGCGATGACAGTTGGGCCACTAACGGCCTCTGATACTCAATGTTTGTGTTGTATTGTGCTCAGTGTAGAACTAGAGTATCAATTAGTTGGGTGCAAGATGACGATGGTACATCCTGTCTTAACTTTCTCAGGGACTGTGGTCTTGACGTTTATTGAGCAAGCACATGAAGTCAGTGCCTTTGATGAATCACAGAGTCGACAGCTTGATACAAAACCTTGGTATTACCTCATATTAGCTTTCACGTGGACAAATCTACCAAGAGGCCGGGGAGTAATCGAGCAGAGGAGTAAACTATTTCAATGCAAAGTTCCATCTACGCAATTATAAGCTGATGTGGCCAGCTAATGAGTCAAAATCATTATGTACCCCCATCTATTATGACAGTGTAATAATACAATTAAGGTCCGGGAGGGGGGAAATGTGTAATTGTTTTAATGTCAGTGAAACTGACGTCATTACATCTGGGAGCGCTAATGGACTAAAGTATCCAGGATAAAGATCTACAACTATTGTTAGTCATCTGGATGTAGACAAATCCAACAGACTTGAGTACAAAACTGTGAACCAGGTATTATCATCATATTACTTGAACTACACAAAACTGACACACACATACGAGTTACTAGTTAAAAAATATATGGTCACTAGTCAGATTACATATTGTGAAATTCTGTACATATAACTGGGTAATTACAGGGAATTGATGCTCTTGTGAGTGGTCTGGTATAGAACTTTGTATTTGAATCAGGAACACATGGGGTGACATTCTTGAACAGCAAGGGTAATATACGATACTCTGTTATTTGAAAAAGTTTATCAGGTGGACTCCTTGTAAGTTTATCCTTGCTTAGAGTGTTTTATGTTTGTGAGATGTCATACAGTGTTGTCAAGTGTAGTCGGAATCAAATCTAAATTCATTTATATAGTCTGTTGACTACATAGTATCTCTGATGGGAGTCATTCATCATACATCAGTAGTGGCCTCAATGTACATATACGTTGAATGTCTTCGGTAAACTATCTCTTCAGAATAATTTCTGTAGGTACACGTAAATTATGGTGGCTATGCAATGTAACTGAGAGTGTATATCGATAATACGAGTAACATCTTATTAGGCGTATCATCTAACCATTCACAGGTGATCTTCAGATCATAGATACTCTAAAGTCCCCTATACGAATAGGTCCTATATCATCCCAGGAAGCTCACAGTACCTCTATGGGGGTCTCAGCTCTTGGAGCTATTATAACCCGGTGTATTACGAATTTCATATGCAGTAAATATACTGGGGGTCATATTCCCTATTTATCAGGGCGCAATATGCAATACATTATGTAGGTATCTCTTGGGTGGACGATTAACATAAGGTATGAGCTCCACATCTGTTCACACTGTATTTATGGGTGTGGACGAGCACTGGGGTAGTGTCTAGAGTGGAGATATCATATTTAGACGATTAGCGATTGTTGCGTTTAGGACACAATTGTGATTAAGAGAGTGTTACAAAACTCTGATAGACAATGGCGGAACCTGGCCCAAATTTCGATATGAACTGCTGTTACTCAGACCTAGGAACTAAATAGAGTTAGGATGGCTAGATGGGCGAAGGTTGATGCGGCTTGCACTATGTCCAATACCGGAATGTGATCAAATTTATTGAACTGCGATGAATAGAGTGTTTTAGTTAAGCCGATTAAGATACATTTACCAGAGGCTAGAGAAATGAGGCGGAAATTGGCCCAAGAGGTTGTCAGATTGAGGCTGAGGCATGCAAGAAATTGGGCAAGATTTAGGAAATGAGAACGGAGCAATATTAATGATTTTGAGCTGCATGTCACTAAGTTGAAAAGTATGAGGAAAGAATTATTCAGGACACAAGCAGGAAACAAGATTCTAGTGCTGAAAGAAAGTATATAGGCTGCAGAAAGAAGAAAGAGAAAAGAAATTAGCATGCAGAAAGAGATAAGAGAAAGAAAATTAGAGCATGCAGAAGAGATATGCAGATACGAAGTAATTAGATGCTCACTGGCAATAGATGAGGAAATTACATAGGAAATGGAGGATGAAGAGATTACTTAAGTGGGAACATGAGTTAAATATTGTGACTACTAAGGGTGTTTGAGTTTCATATGGGACGCATGACTCCTGAAAATGAGGCTGCCAGTCCTTACTGCAGCTTGATTGCCACTGAGCATACTCAGCTAGTAGGAGCCTTCAACCTCAGCTGATGAACCTTTTCATTTAGAATCACATTTTGGTTGAGAAATAGGACGATTGACTATAGATTAGCTATCTAAATTATTATGAGTATATGAAACTAATTAGCTACCATACATATGGGGTCTTAGAGGAGTGAAGATTAGGTAAGAGAGCTTAAAAGTTTAATCTCAAGAGGACTTCCGTAGGGAGGGCGACAAGCTTTCATGAAGTTTTTGCAAAAATGAGGCAGCTAGGAAGTGATCAGTGATGAAAATTATGACATGCATAAAGCAGGCTCTTTTGTTAAGATATGAAAAGAATGCAGGAAATTTTCAATAGGAAAAAAAAGTTTAGGAATGCTAAACATACGTGTCAGGTGAAACTACTATCAGCCAGTTCTCTGCACGAAGTAGAGACATACTTTGGAGAAATTGGACTTCCTCTGGGGAAAACCCAAGATTCTTAAGGAAAAATGAGTCCTTATAGAGGCATTTAAGAGAGGTCCATGAGGCTCCAGACCTGAGAAAGTTTCTCATGGAACGATAAGGTGGCAGAGAGACGGGGTGATAGTTGCTAAATGCTGTTTTGCTGAAACGGTATCAAGCACGCTCAGTAGCAGGTGTAATCCAGGTAATAAAAAAGAAAAAACTAGGTGGAGATTAACCTTTAGGGCACCACAGAACACTTTAATAAATTTGATCCTACAAGGTGGATCGCAGAAAAACAAAGGTGTAACACACCAGATTGAGATTAGGCCACTTGACGGTATGCACAATAAGCAAAAATAAAATTCCCAACAAGTTCGATTAGTATGAAAGGAAAATATGATTGAAGAAAAATCGAAGTTTCAATCAAGGGAAAAAGGTGGTGTGTCCAAAATTAGATTGTTCAGATGGGACATAGATCATGACAGCTCGTACCGTGCATTGAAGGAACCAGTGAGGGTTATGTATATAGGCAACCCTTCCATTGGTCAAGGTCAGAACACCTCAAGGACAGGTAGGTGGATATTATGGGGTTGGGGGTTTAGGGTAGGTCTCCAGAAAGATGAAAGGAAGGGCACAGGGATGGGGATATAAAACAACTCTCAAGCCTTGTTTCAGAAAATTGTCAACTTGTCATACAACTCCAGGCAAGGGAGATTTTTACATGAAACACAAGTTGATGTATAGGAAGACTGGAGCTAGATCCAAAGGTCAGGGACAGCTGGTACTTCCTAAAAGATATAGGGCAGACTTAATAAGGAGCCTACATGTGAAACAAGATGGGGACCATGAGAAAATTGGTACCATCATCCAAAAGGTGGCTCACAATTATTATTGGCCCAAGGCAAGGTGGGACATTGAGAATTTTGTAGAAAGGTGTAGCATAGCACATGAGGGAATGGGAAGCCCCTTTTCACGGACAAGCTTCACTTAACTGTTTTACAATGGCCACTATGCGGAGAGTGCAAAAAGATGTCTTACCCCAGGATAAGCCGAAAATCCCTCAATCGGACTTAAACAAACTGGAGGAAGAAGATGTAGAGAGGAAATCTCTCATCAAGAATTCTAAGTGGGGAGAAAGCCCCTAGAGAAGAATTGGTAGCGGTCGTTTTGTGCATGATAATTCTGGGAAGAAAAATCATCACTATAGCGCTTCGAGTGGAAGAGACCATACCGGTGCATGGACAAAGAGGTCCACAAAATTAAAGGTCCATATGTAACGCTGTTAAGAACGTGGACTGATGAAAAGGCAGAGGAAAATATTACATCCTCATACCAATATGTGAATGAGCTGACCACTCGTTTAAAAACTGGCTGGAAACTTGCCAATGAAAATTTTAAACAAGCCAGGAAGAAACATGCTGCCCATTTTAACAGGAAGGCTAAAGATAGAGATTTGGCTGTGGGAGAGAAGGTACTGCTTCTTCTACCCGGTAGTCAGAATAAGTTACAAATTGGATGGCAAGGTCCATATACAGTTCTAGAGAAGGTGTCTAGAACAAATTATAAGATAGATAAGAAGGGGAAAGAAAAAATCTATCATGTGAATCTCCTGAAGAAATATTTGGAAAGAGAAAATCAGGAAGAGACACACTTGTTGACCTTGTCCATTGCAATAGAGATGAAAAAGGAACCACTTTCATCATTTGAATATCCATTACACCCCTGTGAGACAGCGGCACAGGTGAAAATCAGTACACATTTAACGAAAAATCAGAAAGAGAGAGTGCAACAGGTTCTAGATAATCATACAGAGGTGTTAACGGACCGACCGGGGCATACAAACTTATTGGAATATGATATGAAACTGATAGACCCCACACCTGTCTGTATGAAACCCTATTCGATTCCTTTTGCTAAGGAGAAAGCTTTGAAGGAAGAGATAGACTATTTGTTGAAGGAAGGAATTATTTCACACAGTGAATCTTCGTATAGTTCCAGTGTTGTGCTCTTAAGGAAACCCTCTGGAGAACATAGACTCTGTATAGATTACAGGAGACTGAATGCTATTACAGAAGGACAGGTGGATCCATTGCCGGATACAAATCAGTTGTTTGCCAGGCTAAATAAAGCTAAATATTTCTCAAAAGTGGATCTGAGTAAAGGATACTATCAGATTCCAGTAAAGCCTGAGGTTAGACCATACCTAGCTTTTAGTACCTCAGAGGGACACTATGAGTTTAACAGATTGCCATTTGGATTGAAGAATGCGCCTAGTGTCTTCTCTAGAATGATGAGAAAATTATTGGACCCTCTGAATAATCCATGCATCACAAATTTCATGGATGATATCCTTATAGCAACAGAAACATTTGAGGAACACATTGACTCTCTGAATATGCTGTTTAATCGACTTAGAGAAGCGAATTTAACAGCCCGACCAACCAAATGTTGCGTTGGATGTAAAGAATTAGAATTCTTGGGACACACAGTCCATCAGGGAAACATGACCCCTGACCCCAAGAATTTAGAGAAACTAAAGAAAGCCCCGAGACCACAAACCAAGAAAGACGTGAGATCATTTGTCTCATTATGTGGTTTCTACCAAAAGTATATCAAAAACTTTAATTCCATATGTGCACCGTTAACTGATTTGACACGTAAAGGAAATCCAGATCGAATTACATGGACACCACAATGTGAATTGGCTTACCAGGAATTGAAGGAAAAGCTCACAAGCAAACCTATTTTGAAATTACCTGACTTAAGTCAAGAATTCATTGTAAGAACGGATGCCAGTAATATCGGGCTAGGTGCAACACTGCTACAGAAATCAGATGCATTGGATGGGGAATTAAGCCCAGTGGCATATGCTAGCAGAAAGTTGAATAAAGCTGAAACCAATTACTCAACTAGCGAAAAAGAATGTCTTGCAGTAATATGGGCGATAAAGAAATTCAATATTTATCTGTATGGGAAGGCATTTAAGTTGCAAACGGATCACAAACCCTTGTCGTTTCTAGCGCAGGCTAGACATGAAAATTCTAGATTACTCCGTTGGTCATTACTGATGCAGCCATTTGAGTTTAGCATAGAGTATATATCTGGAAAAACGAATCTGGGAGCGGATTTTTTAAGCCGCCATCCGTGTGATGATAATCACTGTAAGCCCCAGAACTAATAATAAATTTCTCTATGTGTATATAGAATTATAGACTGACATATAACGTCTGTTTTAAGAGGGGAGAATTTGTCGTGAAACATTCTAAATCCACATATATAAATTAAAAGGTAAATGTAAAGCCTAACACATAAATTCAATAAAAGGAAAGAGAAATGGTTAAAGACCCGTGCTTTCCAATAGCGTACGCCTGTGTTAAAAGAACGTCATGCTAGCTGAACAATAAAAACCCCTGTTTTATGCTTCGTCTGCATATTCTCACGCTTTCACGTTGATAGTAAAGCCTACTGCATCACTACACGCTTTCTACAATAAAACGTGTACTGTATTTCTAAGAAAACCTTGAGCTAGGCACACTGCGTAATGACCTAAATTAATACTTCCATTAATTTCATTTTATACACTACGTTAACATAAACGGAAAGACAGATGAACTTAGGATAGAGAGAGGGAGGGCTGAAAGCAGGAACGCATGCAACACGAACACGCGTCTCGCGATATACAATTAATGCCACCCTCTCCACGCGAAAGGCCAGAGGCACTAACTTTTTTTCAAATAGACCGTGATAAAAAACACTACAACTACGAGAGTTAGGTTTAAAACCTGAAAAACGCTTATTAGGAAACATGACATTATACTGGTTTACGTTTGAAAGCCTGACAGTACAGCAGACACCCTAAAAGTTTGGAAGTGAGGAGGTGGTAACAGCACGACTATCCTAGAAGAAAATACATATTTTGAACGCCGCCACTTAGCTCCCTTAAAACTTATATATTTGGGTTCCTTAGGACTTGCTGACAAAGAATATGTTAAGTGTTACGCAAATAGTCTAGGAATTAACAAATTATAGCCAAAAGAAAATAGTGAGGGTGTCAGACAACACCAAAAAAAAAAAATCGCACAGTGGCATGTTTTGAAACCACTATTTTACGGGAAATGGGCCACCATGTAAAATAACAGTGCGTTGAGAGCCAGATCATATTTTGCTAAATAAAAGTCTGGGACAGAGGCAGATCGGAATTTGTGCCATTATTCATCGTCAGTCAACGTATCTGTGTATTATTTCTATGAATTGTGGGACTGTGGTCCTAAGTTACTGAAGCAGCACCTGGTCTGAGTTTTGCTGAATCCAGAGGCTGACAGCATACTCCTTGGTCCAGATAGCGACCAGTGAGGTGTCTCCAGAACACAGTGAAGCAATCGAGCAGAGGAGTCTTTTCCTGTCGCCATCACGAAAGATAAGCTTCTGTGGCCAGAGTAGCTCAACATTATGTGCCCCCTCCCCCCTCAAAAATTGACATTTTGTTAAACACAGAGGGACAATTAATTGGTTCAAATGACAGGAACTGTGAACTTTTCCCAATACTATTTCCACGATAATCAAACACTTGAAGTCATGATGAAAAACAACAACCAAGCTTGAACAAAACCAGTATTACCTCATATTACTACTGCACCAATTACACACATAGAATAATAATAATAAACTATGTCAATACAAAGTTCATATATATAAACTGTGTACATAATACTTGTAATTACAATTGATTGTGATTCCTGGTTCACTGTGTAGTTGAATCAGGATACCCATTATTGAAAGAATTAATACATATATTTTTAAACTTAAACACTTGACTCATTTAAGATAGTCTTATAGAGTGTTATATGTGTGTGAGTGTCACAGTGTTGTAAAGTGTTGTGGAATAAATTAAATTGTTTATCTGTCTGTTGTTGTTGTGACTTACACTTCATCATTTTCATAACCCTAGACATTTAACGTAGTCATCACAATATTCCAGAATAATTCTGACTGAGGTATAATGTGGTAGCAAGTAAGGTCATCTGTAATACACCACACTTATTAGATACAGATACCTTCACAGCTGATCTCAGTCAGTACACTAAGTCCCCTATAAATATTTATAACATCCCATTTTACCACAAAGCTGAAGAATGGAGAAAACAGATGAGAGAAAGATGGAGACATGGGGAGATAGAGGACCTGAAGAGAGCTTACATTCACTGGTCTACGGTCAATGAGGGAACCAAAGGTATTGAACGCTGGAATGACGTCAAGCATTTTTTTAGTCGTCAGTTTTATACATATTGAACCAATAAAGGGCCAGTGGAGCAAGAGATGAGAAAAAGACGCTGGAGATGGCGAGGATACACACTGAGGAAACTGTTGATAGCATCACAAGACAGTCCTTGTTGTGGAATCTTCAGGGTAAGAGAGGCTGAGGGAGACCAAGGAACACATGGAGAAGATAACTGGAGACAGACGTGAGGCAGATGACGCAGACAGACATGAGGCAGATGACGCAGACAGACATTTGTTGGAGGCCTATCTCCTTGGGGAGCTAAAGAATGATGATGAAGATATTTTATACGGTTTCCTTTTTAAAAAAAAACAACTCATTCACGACAAGGACATTTTTTTAGTTGGGGGGGGGGGGGGGGGGGACAGAGAGAGACAGAGAGAACGAGAGAGCATGAGAGAGAGACAGAGAGAGAGTTGGGACACATATGGAAAGTTTAGACATTTGTTGGGGCTCATTGCAACTCAGGTATTTGATACGAAATAAGTTCTTTCTCTTTTACCCGTCTTCACTCCTCTCCGGCATTATTACTCTGCCATTCCGGAATGCTGGAGAGTTACAGAGAAGGAAATGTCGAAATTGTCCTCTTTTCACACAACATGCCTAAGAAAAATTCACCGAATCTTTTGGCCGAATACCATCACTAACCAAGATCTGCTTACTCGTAGCAAGCAAGAGGACATGCACACCATCATAGCTGGCAGACGCTGGAACTGGGTTGGTCATGTCCTCAGAAGAGACCCCGATGCCATCACAAGAACAGCTATGCTTTGGACCCCTGAAGGAAAACGAAAAAGAGGCTGACCAAAAACAACCTGGCGGAGGACTGTGGAGGCTGAGATGCAAAGAATGAACCAGAGTTGGGGCACTGTACGAAGGATGGCCACCGACCGAGCAAAGTGGAATCAATTTGTTGTTGCCCTACAAGACGCCACTAGGCGGCCACTGACTGCTTTGACGGTCGGCGGCTAAGGATCAAAGAAGAAGAATTCCTTTTACGTGCTAATTCTTCCAGTATTCGTTATTTTCTCTTTCGTCGTTCAAGGTTTTCTTATCACATCTTGTCACATCTCTCCCCCAACCTCTCTCTCTCCTGGTTATTTTCTCCTTTGTTATCGGTGGCGCTTAACGAAGGAGCGAACTTGCCATATTGACTATTCGCTTAAAGCCAGCTCCAGACTGAGTAAGAGTCTACGCTGACCGACATTCCTATTTTTATCCCACACTTTTTGTCTGGGAAGATGCACAAAATCATGTTGTCGCATGATAAGGTGCTTGTTTGTAGACGTGTCAAAATACATGGTCGATCTCATTGGGATGTAGGAGGATAACAATCTTGGTAAAGATTAAACTCGGACAGTGATGTAATACTTCCGGCAGATGGAATTGTTGTGACAATCAACTACGAGAAAGTAACATCTTGAAGGAGATTATCAGTGATAGATCTGAGAAGTAGTGAGTTTGTAAACATGACAGGCGAAACAGTTGAAGCTTGACCTTGGATGGTTACAGAGTTTGAAAATCACATGTACAGAGCAATATCTTTTGTTGTCATGTAGGAATGCTCTTACTTGAGGGTAGCTGGGAACCCCTACCAAATTCAGATACTTGTTCACAATTTGTCTGACGTTTGACACGCTAAGATAGACTGCTCTTGATTGGACTTCTCCGCCATGAACAAACCTGGGTTTTTAAGCTAAAATTTCGCTTATATTCTACAGCTCTGTTAAACTACTTCATTGACTTAATTTCTTCGAGAAGAAATCATAGACAGCCAGGAACACGGAATATTAGGACCGAAGTATGTGACAGGCCATAGGACTGCACGTGAATTTTAATAGAAGAGATTAACCCCAGATATATATATATATATATATATATATATATATATATATATATATATATATATATATATATATATATATATATATATATATATATATATATATATATATATATATATATATATACATACATTTCGATTTTCACTGTCCAAAAGCGATATAATAAACGCTCAGGGATGATAACATTTCTGAGGAATATGAAGTCGTGGTTGGAAGCGCAGGTCGCCTGATGACTATGTCAGGAGACTCACTACTTAGCAGAGATGTATGTCTCCTTTCAGTTTGTGGTACAAGTTACCAGCAGTCGACACTACACAACAACATCAGCCATGTCTTGAAGATGTCTGAAAACCTTTGTAGTTACCTCAGCTTTAACGCATGAGACGTGTTACAGTCACCAGACTTGACTACTATAGAACAGTACAGTCCAGTGCACCTGTGGGAACCAACAGTGGCTGAAGCAGACCCCAACCGACCCCATACTGAAAGCTAAGTACCATAACAGCGCATCCAAAGAATATAGCACAATTTTCCAAAAATTTCACCACAGTTTAAATCATCCGATGATGATAAATATCATCGCTTCTTTTTGATAAACAACTTTATTTTAAATTGTTAAGCTATAAATCATTATTAAACCTATTTATCTGTAAATGTAAAGCTATAATTGGATACATCACTATTGAATGTAGTGTAGTCTGCACCCGTATAACTTATATTGTTCATAATACAGAACCAGTTAGAGGTATTAGATTAATAGTTGCTGAATCATCTTCAGCTGGGTGCTCAGAAACACGAATAAAAATATATTACCTCACAGTAAAACAGGAGAATAATAAGTCCATGACAGCTTAGATGATCTTAGTTGTTATGCTTACTTTTCTTTAAAATCCTGTGAGGCTTCATTAAATAGAAGCACCATTCTTCTATTTTCATCTCTGCCAAGAGTATCTTGAGCGAAGATTGATACTTTTGAAGATCCTCGTTTTTATTTTTTAAGTCTGACCATTTTTGGACCACTAATGCAGAGCAGGGGAGGCAATAACGTCAGTATTTCATACCATCGGCAATAGTACCAAAGGTGGAAAATTCGACAGTGTGACGTTTAATACTGAATAGAGTGTGTCAAACTACAGTATTGGAAATGATGAGAACAATGGAAAATTATACCAGCGCAAGGGTTAATTCTGATTATAATATTTCTAAACAAGTGTAATGACGAGGAATGTGGAAAGTTTAAACATTGTAAGAGTTAATTCTGACCCAAATATTTCATATCTAACGTAAGAGCGACAAATACGGAAAATGAAGCCAGTTTAAGGGTTATTTGAACGTCCGATTGGAGTAGTGGTTAGAGCTCTCGCCTCTCTCGACAAAGTTACCAGGTTCTAAGCCTCGAACACTCGTTTTGGGATATTATTTCTTATTCTAGAATTCCTCTGTGACTTGTGAGTAGTTTATGTAGTAGTCCGGTTCCGTATTAATATTGGCAAGTTTTCTTTTCCAGTGGATAAAAGATGCTTTAATACGTTTTTCAGACCCTAAACATTCAGAATCCTGACTCTATTCTTTCCTGTAGCTTAGATGTCTACTTGTGACGATTTCTGGAATGCAGTGTCGTATGCTAGATGTTCTACGTTATATCGTAGCTCTCGGCCCACTTTTCCTGCATGACGTTCTGACAAATCTTCGAATCGCGTGGTTGTTTATTGGCGCCTCAAATGTCAGCCAATACATTCAGAGTTCATATTATGAAAACTTTTCCTCCTGTAGTATACTGTATGACTCGTGCGTTTGAAACTTTCAAACAGTCATCCTCCGTATATGGAGTAGTTCATTCCGACAAATGTTGTCAATGTTTACGTTACAACTTCTTACATTTTTCTTGTCGAATCTGAAGTATTTATGCAATCTTAGCAAACACTTCATGCTCGCATTTACCTGGAGTCAATGTGGTATTATCATGTTTAGGGACTCAATGTCTCAGGGATGGGCGATACGCTTGTCTGGCCCTGTCACGCATCGAAGCGTGAAACACGAACAATGACAATAGGGAAAGAGAGAGTCCCAACAATAGAATAACGCACCTAATTCAGTACGTACAACAAATGTAGTTCAATACTGCCGGAGAGGAGAAGAGAGCGCACAAATTATATCACATGCGGCCAATATGAGATCGTGTATAGGCTGGCAGCATCATCATATAAAAACAATTGTGTACAGCACATAAATGTTCTGGTGCATGCTTCTTGCTAAAGAGGCTGCTGCATTGGTGGTCATGTTTCATGAGAAACAAACAAACAAACAAACAAATGAATGAATGAAAATAAGAAAGTTCTTGAGTGTCCTCTGTTATCAAAAAGTCATGGAACATAATCCTTCTCTGGTGCTACCACTCGTGTAGTTCCCAGGGAGGGGGGGGGGGAGAGAACAGACAAAGAAAGAATAGAACAACTGCTCCCTCACAAATGTCAGAAGAGGCAACTGAGGCCTCATGTCGTCATGGAGGTTACAAACTTCCTCATGTCGTCATGGAGGTTGCAAACTTCCTCATGTCGTCATGGAGGTTACAAACTTCCTCATGTCGTCATGGAGGTTACAAACTTCCTCATGTCGTCATGGAGGTTACAAACTTCCTCATGTCGACATGGAGGTTACAGACTTCCTCATGTTGACATGGAGGTTACAAACTTCCTCATGTTGACATGGAGGTTACAAACTTCCTGATGTTGACATGGAGGTTACAAACTTCCTGATGTTGACATGGAGGTTACAAACTTCCTCATGTTGACATGGAGGTTACAAACTTCCTCATGTCGTCATGGAGGTTACAAACTTCCTCATGTCGTCATGGAGGTTACAAACTTCCTCATGTCGTCATGGAGGTTACAAACTTCCTCATGTTGACATGGAGGTTACAAACCTCCTGATGTTGACATGGAGGTTACAAACTTCCAGTCATGTAGTACAAATAGCTGCAGAAACCACAGTTGTAAGAGTATATGACCGCTGTTGTGCAGGTTTCCTGCAAGGAGACCCGCTGCAGTGGTGGTTCCATGCTCCATAAGAAGCCGAAAAATGAAATGGGGATGATGATGATGATAATGATGTTGTTGATAATGATGATGATAATAATGATGATGGGAATACCATTGTCAATTTATAAACCATGTTCGCTATTGGTTAGAAAAGCAGATGAATGACACAGGTTCGACTTAATTGCTGACTACTAATGGTAGCGAGTTGACAGACTACTTATGGTAGCGAGTTGACAGACTACTTATGGTAGCGAGTTGACAGACTACTTATGGTAGCGAGTTGACAGACTACAAACACCGAGGGCAGGATATAAGCACCCCAAACGTGTTGTCCTTAAAACTCTTTTGACCGGATTTCCGTTCTTGCCTATCTCAATCTTAATGACTAGATGACCCTAGATCAGAAGTGGGTAATTAAGTCACGTGCTCTTCTTTGACTACTGAAAAACTTTATTTGTCATTTTACGCAAACAGAGGTAACAGCAGTACTTGACAGAATTTGTCTCAAAAGTTTCTTTAAATTGACCTTCTGTCCGTATTTTCTCGAGACTAATGGTATCTTAATTCAGACCGGAAGGCGATAACGATGTCATGCACTGTCGATCTTTCTCGAAAGTTTAAGTTAGTGTTTTTGACAGATAAGGGAGAGATTGCTACCTGCGACCTGTTATCAAATAAGTACTTCATTCCATTAGTTTTCCTTCGTTTGAGTAAAGTGTTATCAGCATGAAGAGAAGAGTCTTACCGTAAAATAGATACTTGGGTGTCTGAAGTGGGCTGTTTTTAATCGTGATAATTTTTTTTCAAGGACGGGTTTTAAAAATTATTTTGTCTTGTTTTGTCTTCTAATCAGGTGTGTGGTATGACAGTAGGCGGGAACACGATATGCATGCATACTGTACCTGACTTAATCTTGCCGGTTTCTAAATTTACAACTTTAAGATTTTACCTTAGAATCCCAACGAAACAAAAATACTGTAAATATATTATTTGTGTTAGTAATAAATCATATCTTTCATTTTCGTTTTTAAAATATTAAAACTTATTTTTGTTTTCTGATCTTCATCGATCGCTCGATCTTTAATTAGTCTTATATTTTTTTATTTATTTGTTTATATTTTGTTGGGGGGGTCACATTTCTATCTTTGGTGGTAGTCCATCGAGAGGTGGGGTGACCAGTTCACGTCCTAGCTGCCTGTTCCTTCCCTAACTCAAGTGCAAAGTCAGGTACCCATTTACAGCTGGGTAGAATGAAGCGAGTCGATACCGTGAATCGAACCCGACACCTTTGCCACGAGAGGCCATCTCTCTAACCACTCTGTCAGTTGGACGCTCAATGCAACATATAATGGTATATAAACAGTATACATTATGATAAATATTACGCAGTAATTTCGCACGTACAGTTTGACACATAATAAGTTGAGTTATCACAGTCAATCACTAAAAAATTAGATAGCGTAGTCTTACGATGGCAGCGAATTTTTAAATGTTTACCATACCCAACTAATGAACTAATATAGTATGCCGTGGAATTTGGAAGGGCACTTGTGTATGCCGTGAAGTAAAAAAATATTGCCGACCACAGCTCTAGGGGAAGATGCTTCAAGAGTGTAGATTTGATTATTCGCAAAACGGATCAAGGGTAAAGATTTGAGTACGCTCAAGGAAGGTAGATCGAGATGTAGATGTGATTACTTTAACTATGGAAGGAGGTGGTGACAGAAACATAAAGAACTGGATCGAGAATTAGCAATAAATTCTACCTGTGACTCTTCACGGCATAAGGAGTAGGTGAAAGAAGATTATCATTCTTAAATGTTAAATCACCATTTTCGAAGCTGTCGATAATAAAAATAAAAAACAACTGAAACACAGTTCCCACCAAGCAAGTCGTTTGTGCTAGTAAGAAGTTAGTTATTTAACTAGGGCTGCTGAGCTTCTCACTCTTTTGCAGCCAATACCAAGTTGAAAGCTTCTTGGTATTTTCTACATTGTTGATCTAGGCTTTTTCTGTGGCTTTTCTGCCATTTTGAAACGTGTCGAGTTGAAGTCATGAGCTCCAGCTTGGCTTGTAATCAAAGGATATTCACATCTGGTCCCAAGCTAGGAGTAAGAAGTGTATGGCATATTGTGCATTCTCCGCCGTCCAAGGGGGATCTTTAAATAGGCAGAGCCAAAATATTGTGCTCTGGTTCTGGGCTGTCCCAAGAAATTGTCACATCCTACACAGAGCCACATTTCAGCCCCTGCCTATGATGGTCCACAGAGAGATCTTCCTGCATGCAGTCAACCTGGTAAAAAGCAAGAGTTACGTCTGGGGCTCAAGTGACTCCTCCAAGCTTAGTGTGCAATGCTGGGTTCTCAACATGTTTCACAACAGAGGGAATCTCTTGAAGTGTATTGACGATTTCAAGAGTCAAGGAGGGTGTGATTAGCCTCACAGACAGAGGTTCACTTCCACATTGTATACTGTAGCATTGTGCTTATCTGGTGTCATATATGGATGACTCCAGATATGCCTCCATGCATGTGCTAATAAGAAAAAAAAAGTGCGCTTGCTGGTAGCCAGCTCATCGTGTAAAAGAAACTCATTACGGACACCGTCACTGTCAGAACACGTGACATGTTTCCTGAATGGTTAGCAGCAAATTATTTTCTTAATCATTGACCTATATCTGAGACCCTACCCTATTGGGAATGATATGGGCTAACATTTTTTTCCTGACCTACTCGAAACCCCCACCTCTCCAGGCTCGATGCCCTATGCGAACACATTCTGTGATTACCTGTAAATACACCATTCTTATACATGGTGGCCAACTGCCAATAGCGACCCTCACACTCGAATATGATTTTTTAAATGTGTAGTCCCGTGGCAGGGGAGTGAAGTGTTAGAGACCACTATACTAGGACTGGCTTTTGTATG
Organism: Oreohelix idahoensis; assembly: GCA_024509875.1. Lineage (NCBI taxonomy): Eukaryota > Metazoa > Mollusca > Gastropoda > Stylommatophora > Oreohelicidae > Oreohelix > Oreohelix idahoensis. Next base: position 220,406 of record JAMPIV010002372.1, read on the forward strand.
AGGTGGGGGTGACCAGTTGCCTTCCTGGCTGCCTTTGCCTTCTCAAACTCAAGAGCATAGCTAGAATATAGGGACATTTAATCATTCAGTTAAAGAACATCTTGTTTACAGTAACTATGATCAACATCTGGTTCCCCCCGGTATGATTTAAAAAGATTTGAAAATGGAGAGGGGAAGTGGAAAGTTTTAAAGGGGTTACCGGCGCGCATAATTCCTGTAAGAAAAAGGAGTGGCGAATCAGAAAAAGCAGAAGGCAAAGAAAATATTTTGTTATAAAACGTCAGAGCAAATGTCAAAGGTCAGGGACGAAGTCTTATTTGCATATTTGTTAAGACGGGATACCGGATATAAAATTTATCTAGACTGTTCGTCTGCCTTTTGAGACCCACCCGCGGTCTGTGACAATGAAGTGAGTTGATCAATTGGGATATGGTCGGTGGATGGGTGGGGGAACGTCAAGGTCATTAAAAGAACGATATTGGGCGCCATAACTGTGTGTTGAATCGACAAAGATACGGTACGCTCAGCACGGAAGACGCATTAAAAAAAAATCTTTATTTTTGAATTATAAATATATTTAGTGATCGTCAGTTTAAACATCTAGCTGTGATTGGTTTTAACTGCATGATGGTATGGAATATGGTTCTCGGTAATCTAAGACCACCAGCATACCCTAGTGAACCAGCGAACTAACGAATCCGAATCTTTGTTTCATAAAGATAAATAAATAGGCTTTTTTGTCTTCTTCTTGTTAACATTTCTGTCAAGCATTAAGGGGTCGTCCACATATGACGTCACGAAGTTGTTTGCCATTTATTTTACCCCCCTCCCCCTTGTCATATTTCATCATTTAACCCCCCCCCCCCCCCGTTTTTTTTCCTTACGTGACGTCACATACCTCTTAACCCACCCCCCCTTTTTTGTAACTACTTTATTTTGTAAATACTGAAAATCAACAACGTAATCGAATGTAAACTAGCTACCTAGCCATCATCACCATCATCATCATCATCACCATCATCATCATCATCATCATCATCATCATCATCATCATCATCATCATCATCATCATCATCATCACCATCATCATCATCATCATCATCATCCTCATCACCATCATCATCACCGTCATCACCATCATCATCATCATCATCATCACCATCATCATCATCACTATCATCACCATCATCATCATCATCATCATCACCATTATCATCATCACCATCATCACCATCATCATCACCATCATCATCATCATCACCATCACCATCATCATCATCACCATCATCACCATCATCATCACCATCATCATCATCATCACCATCATTATCACCATCATCACCATCATCATCATCACCACCATCATCACCACCATCATCACCATCATCATCATCATCACCATCATCATCATCACCATCATCATCATCATCATCACCATCATCATCATCACCATCATCATCACAATCATCATCATCATCATCACCATCATCATGATCATCACCATCATCATCATTATCATCACAATCATCATCACCATCATCATCATCACCATTCAACTCCCTAAGGAGCATAATGCTTTATGTCACGTGCCACTAAACTCAAGGTCTGTCCATGCCTTCTTCATGTCAGTCTCCAGTTCTCTTCTCCACGTATTCCCTGGTCTCCCTCTACCTCTCTTACCCTGGGGATACCAGAACAAGGACTGCCTGTTAAAGCTATCAACAGGTTTGCTCAGTGTGTGTCCTATCCATCTCCAGCGTCTTCTTCTCATGTCTTGTTCTTCTGGCACTTGTCTGGTTCTTGTCATCAGTTCTACATTAGTGATCTTGTCATCAGTTCTACATTAGTGATATTGTCATCAGTTCTACATTAGTAATCTTGTCATCAGTTCTACATTAGTGATATTGTCATCAGTTCTACATTAGTGATCTTGTCATCAGATCTACATTAGTGATCTTGTCATCAGTTTTACATTAGTGATCTTGTCATCAGTTCTACATTAGTGATCTTGTCATCAGTTCTACATTAGTGATATTGTCATCAGTTCTACATTAGTGATCTTGTCATCAGTTCTACATTAGTGATCTTGTCATCAGTTCTACATTATTGATATTGTCATCAGTTCTACATTAGTAATCTTGTCATCAGTTCTACATTGGTGATATTGTCATCAGTTCTACATTAGTGATATTGTCATCAATTCTACATTAGTAATCTTGTCATCAGTTCTACATTAGTGATCTTGTCATCAGTTCTACATTAGTGATATTGTCATCAGTTCTACATTAGTGATCTTGTCATCAGTTCTACATTAGTGATATTGTCATCAGTTCTACATTAGTAATCTTGTCATCAGTTCTACATTAGTGATCTTGTCATCAGTTCTACATTAGTGATCTTGTCATCAGTTCTACATTAGTGATATTGTCATCAGTTCTACATTAGTGATATTGTCATCAGTTCTACATATGTGATCTTGTCATCAGTTCTACATTAGTAATCTTGTCATCAGTTCTACATTAGTAATATTGTCATCAGTTCTACATTAGTGATCTTGTCATCAGTTCTACATTAGTGATCTTGTCATCAGTTCTACATTAGTAATCTTGTCATCAGTTCTACATTAGTGATATTGTCATCAGTTCTACATTAGTGATCTTGTCATCAGTTCTACATTAGTGATCTTGTCATCAGTTCTACATTAGTGATCTTGTCATCAGTTCTACATTAGTGATCTTGTCATCAGTACTACATTAGTGATCTTGTCATCAGTTCTACATTAGTGATCTTGCCATCAGATCTACATTAGTGATCTTGTCATCAGTACTACATTAGTGATCTTGTCATCAGTTCTACATTAGTGATATTGTCATCAGTTCTACATTAGTGATCTTGTCATCAGTTCTACATTAGTGATATTGTCATATCACAACAATCCTTCTGTTTTAGACAAGCACTTATTTATGAGAGCCTCCGTGGTTAGAGCGCTGGTCTCTCGCGGAAAAGGTTGCGGGTTGAAAAACGTTGGCGTCACGCAAGTCTGCCAGCTGTTAATGTATAACTGACTCTGCTCTTGAGTCAGGAAAGGCAAAGGCAGTGAGTAGGGAAACTGGTTATCCCTCCACTCGAAGCGTGATTGTGAATTGTCTAACACAGTGTTTCTCAACCTTTTTGTGTTCACGGCACACTTTTCAATTTTCTAAAAAATTTCGGCACACCTATCTGACCCAACGCCTGAATAAACAATTACAGTGATATGCACTAAATTAAATATACTAATTTGTGAGTACTTTAGAATAAAGACAACTCTCAATTTGGTTTTTCTCTTAATTGTTTAAATTAATTTTGAAGTATATATATTTTGGTTCAAAGCAGTTAATAGCTCCAATTATTATTGCATAAATTCAAGCTGTAAGATCAGTTTTATATTACATGATCACTAAAATATACATCATTTGATAGGCACGGGGGCCCACCGCTTGAGAAACACTGGTCTAACAATTCACTACCCTAGGGCAGTATCTGCTATGAGACTACCTTTGTTTACACATTTGTGAGTGTCCTTTGTTTATATGTTGTCTTTGTTGCTCTCCATGCTCAGAGCAGTACAATAGAACTGACTTGACGTGTGAATTGATTCTGATTTTTGTGTTGGACTTGCCTTCTTATGTCTCTCCATACATTTCTTTGATCTCGTCAGAAGACTGTTGACACAGTATGCGAGAGAGGGGGGGGGGAGAGAGAGAGAGAGAGGGAGAGAGAGAGAAAGAAGAAGAGAGAGAGAAAGAGAGAGGGCAGAATGGTAGACGGGCCTGCGTGCCCAATTCTTAACCCTTTGAAAATAAAGTTCTTTCGTTCGTTCGTTCGTTGTCGCGATGGTGATAATCTGCTACTGTTTTTATTTTTATTTAATTTGAAACAGTACAATCTATTTAGTCTCCATATTGTGTGTTAAGGTGTGTGATACATTATTTAGAAAAGAAATGAATAAATAAACACAATTTCTTCTTCTGCGTTCGTCCCGAAAAGGACGTTTGTTACATTGTGTCGCCGTTTACAGCAAAGCTGCGATATTTGAGCCTTTCGGCCCGACACATTCGTTTTCAGCATGGCATTTCTGGGACCGGGTTTGCCTTCCCTCCTCGATCCCTACTCTTTCGGCCAGACTGCAGTGATTGCTGCCTGTTTCCAGGACCACCACTTGGAGGAGGAGTAGGGTCTTGGTCAGCTCTGGTTCGCTGACCCTGACGCAAGCACTCAAGCTATGAGTCGCTGACTGCATTTATCTCTCTTGCTACGTCTTCGGTCCCAAACACAATTTAAACCAGTTAAAGATTATAACAGTTATCAGATACATCTTCTTTGAACCTTATCCGCCGATCGTCAAAGAAGTAACTGGCCATCACGCCCGTTGGCGTCTTGTAGGGCAGCAACAAACTGCTTCCACTGTGCTCGGTCTGTGCCCATCCTTCGTGCAGTACCCAGCCATCACACCCCCCCCCCCCTTCCTTTCCCAAGCTTTGGTTCATTCTTTGCATCTCGGCCTCCACAGTTCTCCGCCAAGTTGTTTTTGGTCCGGGTGTCTGTCGCTTTCCTTCGGGGGTCCATATCAAAGCTGTTCTTCTGAGGACGTAGCCACTCCAGCGTCTACCAGCTATGATGTGTGCCCGTCCTGTTTGTTGCACTGAGTAAGTAGTTCTTGGTTGGTGATGGTATTCAGCCAAAGGATTCAGAGATTTTTCCTTAAGCAGAGTGTGTGGAAAGAGGACAATTTCGACATTTCCTTCTTTGTTTCTCTCCACCATAGAGACGCACAGAAAGTACATAGCTTTCATATAATATTAATTTGATGTTTGTGCTGTACTCGGAAGACTTCCAGATGTTGTGTAGACTAGCAAAGGCTGTTGTGATATAGCACCTGAGATTATAATGTTAATATGTCGTCCACGAGGGAATTGTTATCTACTGTGAATAAAAGTTAACAATTGCGGATAAAAAATTAACTATTGCGGATAAAATTTAACTATTGTGGATAAAAGTTAACTATTGTGGATAAAATTTAACAATTGCAGATAAAAGTTAACTATTGCTGATAAAATTAGAAAAATAATTTATAAAAGAAGCGAGTATGGCTCCTATATTTTTGTGTGACGTCTTATTGTTCCAACTCACCCCTTACCATATCGTCACACATCGTCCCAAAATGTTGACCCCTTCTCCCTCACTGCGTCACGTCATATGTGGGCGACCCCTAATTCAGTTTAGTAAACACAAAAAAAAAAAAAACAAACAAAAAATTATTATTAAAACCAAGGAAGAAGAAAATTAATTAAAGGGAATTAGGGTACCTTGAAGAAAATAAATTCGTTGCAAAACTGAAGATGGCCCCGTGTTAGTACCCCACCCCCCACCCACCCCTTCTTTTGTATAAAGCCCCCCCCCCCCCCCCCCCCCCCCCCCCCCCCCCCCCCCACACACCACCCACCCCCCCCCCCCCCCCCCCCTTTTTTGTTACCCCGCTCCCCCCCACCCCCCCCCCCCCCGCAACCCCCCGCCCCCCCTCCCCCCCCCCCCCCCCCCCCCCCCCCCCCGAGGTCTGTGATGAGACAAAGAAAAGATAAGAGCTACTGCACCCTCAGGTTTGTCGTCCACAGCAACCAATATGAGGTTGTGCGTGAGATAGGCGACATCAACATATACAATAAGTTGCCACATAAACCAGTGCTGCTAGACCATGTGACTGCTTGATGCAGGCTTCAAGCCAGGGACTAGCTGACTAGCGCCGTAAGGAGCGCTAAGGAAAACTACTTTCTGCGGCCCAATCCAAACTAAAGAATAATAACGTTGTACACACTCAGGCATGTCGTAGGGGTAGGGCTATTAAGAGGGTTGGGTAAAGGGCCACCTCCTGTATCTATTAAACACTAATGGTTAAAATAAACTCAACAATATGAACATGGCATCTAAAGAAAGTAATTCAACTCAGCTGTCTATCTATCTATCTATCTATCTATCTATCTATCTATCTATCTATCTATCTATCTATCTATCTATCTATCTATCTATCTATCTATCTATCTATCTATCTATCTATCTATCTGTCTGTCTGTCTGTCTGTCGAATCATATTTGTCCCAGCTGTCTCTCAGTATGCCTAATTGTTTCGACTAGAGATGTCTATCATTGGACAAGCTATGACCCATATAAATAATTTATCAGAACTCCCCTCCCCACCTCCATTACCCTGTGCATTGTTAAATGAATCTTAAAAATGTGTTGTGAAAGCATATCAGGATTTTATTTATGTTTATTGAATTCTGCCGTTTTGTTTTGTTTTTTTCTAAAATTATGCATTTAAAAAGAAATAGCTGTTCAGTTTTTGTTCAGCTCTCGGCTAGGAAGTCAGTAACTGTATCATTAATGTAATGATTGGAAGTAGGACGATCTATACACCACGTTTTGTCGTGAATGATTCGTGCAATGTTAAAAGTTTTGCCGGCGTGATGTTGACCACGTCACCCCTAGTGTGCCGATGGTCAAGAAAATATGGGCCTAACACCATATTCCCAATATGCCTCAATGGGCGTGTAACGGGATCCTTTACCTTACCTTTTAAAAGTTTTTGACAGCAACATTTTAGAATTTTAGTCGTTGGAAAATTTGCAGTAGTAGCTGTCAGATTACCAAATACTTAGTTTGATCAGTTTCCTAACATTTTTGTGCCATGGACCCATTTGAATGTCCGACGAAGATTGTTGCTACGATACATTTTGCGCGTGAAATGGGAAATCACATTTGAAAGTTTTGTATCGCTTTGGGTGAGTTTCGAGTTGCTATGTGATGACGTACTTTGTATACATTGGAGATGTGAGATCATTAACGTCTGTTGTGTGGCGTAGAAAGGCAGTAGTCCAAGTGCTAGAAATGTGGATCCTAAATGTACAGCTAGATTGTATCAATTGTATAGAGGTCTACTATTATTTGTTACAACTTCCCAGTCGAACAGGTCTTTTATTTTTGGACATGATCCATAGTATAACCGACGGACCTTGAGTCTAGGTTGAACGGGACGCGCCTCGCCAAAACTCTTATTTAAAAAAAAAATACTATTATTTTAAGTGCTTGGACTTGCGTTATGATGAGCAAGAAATGTGGAAGAATATTTTTGTAAAACTGTTTATGTCGAACGATGCACAGAATGAAATACGCCTTTTTGTAAAGAATACTATGTTGTTGGATTGTATATGAAACTTGTGGATTGTATCGTACCAATGGATATTGGATACATTGCGAAGCTGTCTATGTAATAAAGTGATGGGACTGATAAAATGCGGCTCGTAATTGATGTAAAAGAAATTGCTCACTGTTGACACCCCCCCCCCCCCCCCAAGCGCCCTCCCCCCCCCCCCCCCAAAAAAAAAAGTTGATTTGATTGAACATTTTCTATAAGTGTTGTTCGCCATCAATAATTACTTCGAGCCAATTATCACGTAATTGTTGTATGAACATACAGATCAACCGCTTAACAGCGATGGACCCCTTTGATTGTCCGATGAATGTTATGGGACCCTTTGATTGTCCGATGAATGTTATGGGACTCTTTGATTGTCCGATGAATGTTATGGGGCCCTTCTTGGAAAATAATGTACATAAAAGTACCGTATACTAAAAAACTGTAAACTTTAAATTTTATGTTATTTACACGGACCCCCTTGATCAATTCAAGGACTCCCAAGAGGTCCGTAGACCACAGCTTAAGAAAACCTGAGCTAGATTTGGGGAGGGAAAGGGGGGGGGGGAGGAGAGAGCCAGACACTGCGTTTTTTGAGATCTCATTTAATGGTTGCAATTAAGTATGCAGGCGTCTGAAAGGTAATCTTGCCGTGCCTCTATCTGATATAAGAACGAGAACAGTACAGTCTGGTGGGCAAAAATCAGGTTACGGACGAATAGATCTGTTGTTATAACTAGACGGTAAAGGTAGTCCCATGGCTAATACTGCCGTGGAGGAGTGAAGTGTTTGAGATTTCACTACACTAAGTCTAGCTTCGAGAGGTGAGGTAACCAGTTTTCTTCTTCGTTGTCTTTGACTTCCTAAACGAGTCAGGTACCCATTTACAGCTGGGTAGACTGGAGCGTGACGATATCGTGAATCCAACCCATCACCTTTGCCGCGAGAGACCAGCGTTCTAATCACTCTGTCACATGCTTTCCTGTCCGTGTCTTGATGTTACCTTCCCACTTATATCACCGTCTTCCTCTTTCACGTTTGCGATTAACTCTTTCTTCCATTATGATTTTATACAAGGTGTTGTGTCTTTTTATACGACCAAAATATTTTATTTGTCTGATGGTGATATCTTTAATTATTTCTCGTTTCATTCCTAGTTTTTCTATGACTTCTTTATTGGTTTTCATCTCTGTCTAACAGACGTGACCCATTGTAGCGAAATCTGTGAGATAATCGCTTATTTCTGTACGATTTTAGTCCTATGATAATAAATACACCAGCCCTCAGGTGTCTGACTATTTTCATCTTCAACGCCAGTAGAGCACTGCCTTTGGTGCAGTGGAAATGCTTAAAAAATGACCCGCCGTAAAAATCTAACACGCTTTTAGTTTCGGTTTCGAATCGTACAATAAACATTTTAACATCTCGCCGATCTGCTGCACGAAACGGGGAAAAGCTTGTAATTAACGAATTTCCAGAACTGTGTGACCAAACTGGCGTTTGAATTAACGTAATATGTTAACTTTAACACTAAAATCTGTAATAATTCGGACATTTCTCAGTAGTAGAACGAGACGATTGTAATAATTAACGCCAACACTACCAAAGTTTTGAGAAAAAAAAACCCTCTTCGCTCTGCACGTGGTCTCTTTAATATATATACGCTGTGGACAAAGCCAGCAGAGACAAACACACAGACAGTTTTCCATTTCCTCCTAGCGGTAAAATTCTGACGTCACTCAAACTAGTTGTTTATTTGAATAATGAAGAATTGATAGAGACAGGGGGAGATGGCCGACTTGTGTAAAAGTTATATTTGACGATTGACAGTGAAAAAACTGAAAAATCTAAACGATAAGGAAACTGACAATAAAAATCATATAGTAGGATAGCTTAGTGTCCCCTGAGCAAAAATATGTTTTAAAAAATATGGTAGTCCAAGTATTAGCCAAGTTATTGAGATAATACTAGATGTCTAAGAACGCTTGGACGGACAGACTGTTGTTCTTGCTCGTTACACATAACGTTATTGGGGGACGCAAGTTTAAAAAAGAGGCATGGGAGTAATTCAAATTCTATTGGTTGGTATAAGAGTATAGGAGTAAAAGGGGGAGATAGGAAAAAGGTTAACTAAAACTAAACATCTTTTTCTATTGGCATAACTAACGCAGACTGACCAATGGACTATGAGGCACATAGTTTGTTTGGAGTTTGGTTTTGTTTTTTCAAACTAAATTCAAAAAGATTTAGTAGTGCCTGCTTTCATTGGTGTAGCAAAGTTGGATTTTGCTGGGGAGGTTATGATGGTATCCTAAAAGAATGAAATCCGTGTATGTATTTACCGTGTGAGGTCAAGCACATGTAGGCCCCTGACTCTATAAATGATGATGATGAATTATGTGCAGGGAACCTAACGCTACCTCGCTAGATCTCACACGGTCACTATTTCGGCTCTAGTGTCTGGTGTATGATGTACCTAGTGTCTAGGGGAGAAATGAAATGATGGTACACAACACAAAAACACTTTAAGTTTCTATGAGGAAGTGAATAAAACCTGTGGTTAAGTTTTTCTTTAAATTAATTGTTTTGTACAATTTATTTTGCCTGTCCAGTCATATCGTTTGGACAGGTCTTTGAAAATGAGGACAAGATAGTTTACATAAAAGATTAACTAAAATTGTGTGGACAATCTGCCCAAATAATAATAATAATAGCCCCTTCAGTCATAACTGACTATGGAAATGCGCCCCTGAGGTGACAGCCCTCAGCTGCTTATTTTCCTGGTGCTCCTTTCGACGTTTTCTCCCCTCCTCTGCTTGTTGTGTGAGCCTCTCTTTGCCCAATCTGAGGTGGCGCCGTAAATAGCATCGCCACTTAATGCGATCGGCAGCTTCATCCTCCCATGTTGCTGGATCCATGTCCACTGCCCTCATATCTCTCTTGCACACATCTTTGAACCTCAGCTGTGGTCGCCCAACTGTTCTCTTACCATCTGCTAATTGTCCGTAGAAGATATCTTTTGGGATGCGACCATCTTCCATGCGGCGAACATGGCCAAGCCAGCGAAGTCTGCGCTGTCTAAGCAGTGTATACATACTTTGAAGGCCAGCACGTGACAACACCTCGACATTTGTCACTTTATCTTTCCACGAAATGCCGAGGATGCGGCGTAGACACCGTAAATGGAAGGTATTGAGCCTTCTTTCTTGCTTAGCATAGGTCGTCCAGGTCTCGCTGCCATATAGGAGTGTGCTGGTGACGCAGGCATTATATACCGCAGCTTTGGTCTTCATTGTGAGTTTGGAGTTTCCCCAAACACGAGATGTGAGGCGGGCAAAGGTAGCTGCAGCTTTGCCAATGCGGCTGTCGATTTCTGTATCGAGTGAGAGTTTGTCATTGATGGTAGACCCTAGGTATGTGAAGTGGTGCACCACTGCCAATTCATAGTTATCGATAGTGATAACTGGTGCAGCACCCGCATCCTGACTCAGCACATTCGTTTTCTTTAGACTTATTGTGAGGCCAAAGTCCTTGCATGCTTTAGTGAAGCGATTCATCAAGTTCTGAAGCTCCTGTTGGCTTTGAGTGACGACTGCAGCATCATCAGCGAACAACAAGTCTCTTATAGTGACCTTTCTGATTTTTGTTTTTGCCTTCAGCCTTGAAAGATTAAACAGACGGCCATCTGACCTAGTGTGAAGGCATATTCCTTCAGTTGCATCTCTGAATGCATGTTTCAAGAGTAAGGCAAAGAAGATCCCGAAGAGGGTCGGAGCCAGAACACAGCCTTGTTTAACACCACTTCGTATGTCAAAGGGCTGTGACGTTCTTCCAGCATATTGGACTGTTCCCTTCATGTCGTCATGGAATGACTTTATCATTTCCAGCATTTTAGAAGGGCAGCCTATTTTCAGGAGGATTTTGAAGAGTCCATCCCTACTAACCAGGTCAAATGCTTTTGTGAGGTCTATAAAGGCGGTATATAAAGGCCTTTTCTGCTCTCTTGATTTTTCCTGAAGCTGGCGGACAGAGAAGATCATGTCTGTTGTTGATCTACCAGCTCGGAATCCACACTGTGACTCTGGATATATGCGCTCAGCTAACTTGTGTAGTCGCATTAAGACGACTTTGGCAAAAACATTACCAACAATACTAAGAAGAGAGATGCCTCTGTAGTTATTGCAATCACTTCTGTCTCCTTTATTTTTGTACAGTGTTACAATCTTGGCATCTCGCATGTCTTGAGGAATAGTTGTCTCTTCCCAGCACTGGCACAGCATCCTATGCAGGGGATGTAATAGCGTGCTCTTACAGCATTTGATTAAATCAGGAGGAATCCCATCACTGCCTGGTGCTTTGCCAGAGGCCAAGCTATCAATGGCCTTGCTGAGTTCCTCAAATGTTGGTTCGGCATCCAGCTCCTCGATAGTTGGCAGACATTTGACAGCATCAAGGGCTGCAGGCGTAACGGTATTTTCTCTAGCATAAAGCTCAGAGTAGTGCTCGACCCACCTCTCCATCTGCTTACCCTTATCGGTTAGCTTCTCTCCACTGATGGTTTTTAGCGGTGCCGTCTTACTTTTTTGGGGGCCAAGTGCTTTCTTTATACCGTCATACATTTGTTTAATGTTGCCTGTTTGCGCTGCGATCTGGATGCTCTCACTGAGCTGGAGCCAATAGTCATTTGCACAGCGTCGAGCAGTTTGTTGAACTTTGCTTCTCGTAGCCTTCAGGATCTGTAGGTTTCTAGCACTCGGTGAACGTTTGTATTCATTCATAGCACTGCGCTTAGCTTCAATGACAGGTGCCATCACATCTGATGAAGCATCAAACCAGTCATTTGACTTTGCCGTTTTCTTACCAAAGGTGGCAAGTGCAGTACTTTGAATGGTGTTCCGTAGATGCTCCCAGTTCTCTGTAATAGTATCACCATACTGAAGGCTGCTGAGCACTTTCTTGAAGGTCGCAGTAAATTGAGCGATCATGACAGGGTCTGACATCTTGCTGGTACCAATGCGTGGTTTCCCTTCATGTCTGACACGATAGAGTTTTCTTGGTTGTGCTCTGATTTTGCAGCAAACCAAGGAGTGATCTGTATCACAGTCTGCACTATGGTACGAGCGCGTGGAGAGCACAGACCTGAGAAGTGGCCTTCTGACGAGAATCAGGTCCAGTTGGTGCCAGTGCTTGGATCGTGGGTGTCTCCATGACACCTTATGCTGGGGTTTTGTCTGAAAGTAGGTGTTGGTCACGCAGAGGTTATGGTGGACACACAGCTCTAAGAGCCGTTGTCCATTTTCATTCATCTTGCCAATACCAAACCTGCCCAGACATGAAGGCCATGAAACATTATCGGCACCCACTCTAGCGTTAAAGTCACCAAGGAGAACAAGCTGTTCTTGCCTAGGTATGCTTTTGATGACTGCTGCTAGATTCTCGTAGAACTCATCTTTAGCTTCTGAGGCAGAGTACAGAGTAGGAGCATACACACTGACAAGGGTGATGGGACCTGTGCTAGTTTGCAGGCGGAGCGTTAACAGGCGTTCTGATCCATTCTCGCCTGGTTCAACCATTTTAGTTAGCGATTTTTTGACCGCAAAACCTACTCCGTGTTCTCTAGTTTTATTAAGATCTTTCCCTTGCCAATAAAATGTGTAGTCCTTCTCGCTCACCGTTCCAGAGTCCGCCAGGCGCGTTTCCTGAAGTGCAACTATATCCACCTGAAGTCATTTAAGCTCATCATTAATTATGGCCATCTTCCTTACATCGTTTACGTCCTGTAGGTTTTCGGATAGTCCAGTCAACATAGTCCGGACGTTCCAGCATCCCAATCTGAGAGTTTGCTTATTTCTATTTTTTCGATAATTGCTTGGTGCAAAATTTTCTGTCCACAGTTCGGGTTTGACCCTAATCCCCATGCACCCAATGGGGAAAGCAGACAGTGGCGGGACAACACCTTATTGACTGGGGGCTGCCCAGCTTGAAGCGGGCGGTAGCTGTCCAGTGAGATCCTAGAACCTCTCCCACTGTCGGAAGTAGCCCCTGGCGCCATGCCCTACGCCAATTGGGCAAAATGCTCATAACCGGTAACTGCTACTTCCCGTGTTTTACCGACACCTATAGGGTGAAGCTGGAGTGTCCTCTCCAGGGCGCGAGCTTGGGCACAGTTATATGGAGATCAAGCTGTTGCCCATGCAGCATGTTCCCCCTTTCCACACAGCTGGTAGATCCAAAGGAACGGCAGTAGCCGATACATTTTGGTACCAGCCACGTCGCAGGAGTTGCCAGAATAATGTCGGATCGACATTAGACTGCCTTAGGGACTCCGACTCCGGATTTATCCTCAGGGTTTACTCCCGAAGCCAATTCCATAAATGGATATTCCCGCAAGGCAGTGGTGGTTTGAATTCAGAGTTCCTTCTCGTAGATAAGCTACCAACCAAGGATCACGAGCCCTATCTGCCCGAAGCTGCTGGTTTTAAGGCGCCAGTCGCTCGCCTTTGCCCCTTCTCCCGTCAGTGAAAACAGTTCCGCCGGGCTCAAATTGAGCCACACGTGAAGGCCGGGAGCTGGACTTGGTTGTCAGAGGCTGCTTGAGGCGCGTGCCATAGAAGCATTTATCTGCAGTGAGAGCTTATCCTCACTACAACTCCCGGCTGTAACAACCTTTGGAACCCTGTGCTCCTGTGGGAGCAGTATCATGAAATATAATGACCCCCAACTTAGAACAAGGACCATGAAATAACTACAATGTTAATATATGTCTTTCCTGTTGGAATGTTCACAGCTTAAATTTATTCTTCTAAGAGGAAGAGTCACTGTATATGAGGGGCTGTAATGTCATCATACCCCACAAAAGTCCTGAGTATGACTTGAATTACCAAGGTTTATTTAAACCGAAACTGTCAGATGTACCCTGGTCCTTAACATATAACCTGGGGTTTCTTGTTGAAAGATAAGATATTGTGTAGTTGCAGAAATATCGATATCACGTCACACACCCAAGCTCCTGCTGTTATCTCTTGACAGCATACGTAAAGTGTAGGAGACCTCTTGGCGTTATCGTCACTCCTCAGGTTTCCTGTCACCAGCTGGCAACAGGAAACGAAACCTCTGCAACAAAAGGACACCCTGGCCTTTTACATCTGATCACTTATTCTTTTATTTAATTTCATACGTGGATATGGGGTCAGCCTCGCGTGCATTTCAGGTGCACTCATCCCCTAATTTTTCATGACTCCCCCCTTGCTGTGACCACCCCTCAGGTCCCTATGGCAGATACGCCACTGTACGTTTACATAGTTTTCCTCAATAATATAATGTGGGGTAACCACATTTCCTTTTATATATTTTTCTCATCTTTTTCTTTTTAAATATAAATGCTTCAGGCATGTTGAACAGTGTTCCTTGAACACGGAGGCTTACTAATATACTCTAATACAATAATATTCAAACATAATCATGACAACATACATTAGTTAGATACATTTCAACGTGAGGACTCAACAATGTCTGCTCCCGGCACGTCCTTCACTTTTTCCCAAATAGCAGTATCTAACTTTGGTAATGGGATTAAACATATTAAATTCATAAAGCATCCTTACCACAAATCAAGAAATATAAACAAATGACGCTGACTTTGCAAAGAAATGGCCTCAGTTTCTTCTGCTCCGTCCAGACTGTGAAATACTCATATATTTATTTAATTTACTTTTTAAATTTATCACAGCTGTTCTCAGCGTATCTGAATAAAAAATACAGTTCAACTGGCAATGAATAGTAAAAGCTTTTTGCTAATATTTAGTAGCACTGGCCAATCGAAAGCTTGCGACTACCAGAATTCAAATGCAGTTTTTGAAAAACAAAAATAATTCCAAACATACTCTGCGTCTGGTAGTCGATTGGCCAGTCCGCTTTAGTTATGCCAATGCAAAACGATGTTAGTTTTTGGTAACAATTTTCCTACCGCTCCCCTCTCCTCCTATACTCTTGTTACCCAAGCTAATTTGAATTTCCTCAATGCCTCCCTTCTAAGCCGGTGTCTCCACTAACGTTAAGAAAAAAACAAGCAGGAACAACAGTCCGTCTGGTCGTGCGTCCGTAGACATTTAGTATTTCCTCAATAACTCGTCTAATACTGGGACTATCATATTATTTAAAACACATTCTTGCTCAGTGAATTCTAAGCTATACTACCATATATTTTTTATGTTCAGTTTCATTATGGTTTTAGATTTTCAATTTTGTCACCGGTCATCGTCAAATAAATATTTTACACACGACGGCCATCTTCCCCTCTCGCTAGCATGTATTTTTCAAATAACTAACTTGTTTTTGTGACGTCAGAAACATTACCGCGAGGAGGCAAAGAAATTGTCTGCGTGTTTTGCCTCTGTTGGCTTTGCTCCAGCGTATATATGCATGGCGGACTATCAAGCGAAGCGGGGTGTTTGCGTGGCGGGTTAAGAATAGGCGTTAATAATTTGTATTGTATCGTGTAACACTACCAAAAAATGTAAGGATTACTACTTATTACCAGCGTTAAAGTTGACAGAATACGTTAATTCAGATAGTTATTTTGCGGCACACTTACGCAAAATCGTTAATTATAAGTCTAGGCTGCAAAATGTATGCAGCAGATCTGGCAAAATGTTAAATGTTGGTAGTACGTTTTCGAAACCGAAACTAAAACGCGTGTTAGATTTTTACCGTGGAATCGTTCTATTGGCTTTAGCACTGCACAAAAGGCAGCGTTGCTGGCGTGTGAGAGCATCACCGTCAGACAGTCAGACACAATAGGGCTGGTTTATTTATTATCATTTTATGACTAAAATCTTACTGAAATGAGCGATTATTCTCGCAGATTTTACTACAATTGGTCGGCTCTAATAGATATTGGCAAAAGGCATAGTGGTCTCGTGGCCATATGACTAGAAAATTTTATACAAAAAACTACGTTGAGAGCAGATGTGATAATTGTAAAATTAACTACTAAATTCACTATCTGGACGGGGCAGAGCAAAACTGAGGCCATATTCTTTGCCACTCAACGTTATTTGTGACACATTTCTTTGAATTAGTGGTAAGAATGCTTTATGTATTTACATGCTTGATTAAGACTGCAAAAGTTAGATACTGCTGTGGAAAAGTGAAGGACATGCCGGGAGCAAACATTATTGAGTCCTCATATTGAACTGTATTTGACTGTTGCATATTATTATGATTTTATATTAATAATTTTGAATTGGAAGATGTTAGTAAGCCTCAGTGTTCTATGAACACTCTTCAACATGCCTAGAGCGTTTATAAATTAGAAAAGAAAAGAAAAATCATATAAAAGGAGATGTGGTTACTCCACATTATTGGATTGAAGCAAACTATGTAACAGTAAAGTGGCGTATCTGCCAATAGGGACCTGAGGTGTGGTCACAGAAAGGTGTGAGTCATATAATTAGGGGCTGATGCACATGAATGCACACGAGGCTGACCCCATACCGTCATGTATACATAGGTATAAGAAGTTGTGAACAGATATGAAAAGGCCAGGGTGTCTTTTTATTACAGGGTTTTTATTTCCTGTTACCATCCGGTGACAGGAAACCTGATGAGGGAGTGAGAAGAGAAAAGTCTCCATTATAAAGTTTATGCTGTCATCGGATAGCCTGAAGGAGCTTGTGTGTGTGTGTGCTGATCTATACAGACTTATTTTCGTCATACCAAGAATCCCAGGTGACACGTTAACAGCTGGGACATCTGACACTTCATCCGAATACACTGGTTCTTATCAAAATAAAACAGAATTATATGGGGCATAAAGAAAACAACAGCTCCTCATAACCAATGACAATCACTAGCAACTATTAAAGTTTTAGTCTGTGAATACACCTACAGGAACTCTATAATAACATTATATATTCATAGGACCAAGAGTCCATACTTTTAGTTACAGCATTATATGTAAATATATTTCCTCATTTTCAAAGATCTGTCCAAAAGAGATGGCGGGACAGGCAGATTAAATTGTACAAAGAAAAAAACATTCCAATTTTATAGAAAACTTTAACCACAGTCTTATTCATTTTCTTATAGTGAGTTAAAGTGTATTGTGTTGATGTACCATCAATTTCATTTCACCCCTAGACACTAGAGACATCATACACCAGCCACTAGAATCAAAATACGGACTGAGATCTAGGGAGGTAGCGTTAGGTTCCCTGATAATATATATATCATTATCATCATCATTCTTTTTATAGTCAGGGGCCTACATGTGCTTGACCTTGTGGTGGATTTGATGTTAAGAAATGTTGTTATGTACTCTTAGTGTACTGAATGAGGTCAGCTGTGAAGGTCCCTGAATATAACAAATATGATGGTAAGTTTACAGGGTGCCTTTCTGCTACCACCTCTATGATCTCATTCAGACTTATTCTTTGACTAAAATGTATGATGACTACGTTTGGTGTCTAGGGTTATGAATATGTAGTGTAATGTTGCATTAACCAACTAAACATATAAACAATTATTTTATTATCCAACACAACACAACAGTACTACGACAATCACATACAAACTACACTTTAAAAGACTATCTTTAGTAAGTCAGTGGTTGAATTTTGGGTAAAAGTTAAATTTTTACAATTTATTGTCCTGGTTCTAGTTTGTTTTGAATCAGGACTGACAATCAAAAGTGAAATCAAAAGTTTTTTATTTATCTTCAAATAAATAACACCATGGATCTTCTGTCCATAATACAAATGTTATTATATTACAAGTGTGTAGATGTAGTTTTCTAACTTAGGTTAATACTGGTATATAATGGTAGGTTGTTGGTTAACATCACGCACTATTGTTTGTTTTCTTTTCATTTGACACTGGTAGAATTTTTTATTAATATTCACAGTCTGTATGTTAAACTAGAGGTTGAGCTTCCTGGTGCCGAACAGGCACTTATCTTCGAAAGATAACACCAGTAGATCTGTTCATAGGCTCGCTGGACAATCTGTTTCCCTTCTTGAAAGGCAATGGCATCCAGCATGTGCCCGAAATATGCAAACAGTGTCAGGAATCGAACAGTTTCCACGAGCCTGGTACTACATTAATGTCAGTACCAAAAAACCCTGAAATAAGGTTATGCGTCCTTCTTTATAACAAGTATACCATAATATTCCACAATTAATTACAGGCACATTACAAACAAACAAATAGGTGTAACTGTCTTTTTTTCTTTGTTGATGTGATCACTGGCCCAAGACAGTATATATGTTGTTAGATGTGTAGTGCGAGCGTATGATGAATTGAGTGTGGGTGCGAATGAAGGCGCGAATGTGTTTAGGCTCGTATAGATGTAGATCCTGCAACCCATACTCTCACATGCAGTAATCAAGGATGCTTTGACACTGCAGGCATGTTTCAAGACATTTATTGACGGGAACACACATAGTATCAACAGGAACAGTCAGTGTAACAAGGTCATGCTGACCTGACATCGATAGGTATACATTTGGCATTCAAAAAGGTAAACATCAGAATAGACGTGCATGGTCAATAGCAAAGTTCTTCAATAATGACAGTTCGTAGCGTCGCCCTTGGCGTCTCTGACTAAACGCGTCAGATGCCTTAGTTACTTTGACACACAGGTGCAACTTGGCACTCCCCGCCAATTGCACATATCAGGCTGTAGTATAACAGCCGAAAGCACAGGCCTCGTTCTGACGTCGGCCGTGTACTTCTGTTAAATAGGTTATCATCAACCCTGCAGTAATACTTATTGTAGATAGAAGTTCCGCCAATCTGCGGCTCCCACAATATATCTTCGTCACTGGATTTCTGGACAATATAAGACTAACAGTCTTGGATGGCTACCTCGAGCACAAATATATAAGTTCTGAAATGGCGGATCAGTGAGCTGCTGTTCACCCTAGGTAATCCTTTACATGTTCTGCCACCGAAAAGCGTAATAATGCATAAAGGTCGGTATTACCTGGCAAATGAATCCTCAGAACATCACAAGGAATTCTGTCGTCATCCCGACGCACAGAGATTCACTGGGGAAAACTGCCATAGCAGTTACTTCGAAGATTCTCCCCGAAAAACAATGGACTCTTGGTCCCTTCAGAAAAACAGGACCTCCCGGCTTCCCGGAAGTATATCTCACTCCCGCTTAAAAAACCTTCCCATAGGCCTACGCCGAACTGTCAACCTCTGACCCTACAGGTCAAACACAATGAATGAATAAACAAGGGAAGACAACCCCTAATCAACCTGACATCGCAGGTAAAGACACAATTATACTTATGATACAAACATAAGCAAATAACTTGACAGATGACTCCGTCGAAAATGACAGCAACATTACTACCACCCCCCTGTAAAAAAAAAAAATGCAATTTTTTTTTTTTTTTAAATATGTTCATGAGCAAGATAGCACCAGTATCACTTCTGTGCTCATGCAAACAATGAACCTAATATCAGGTACAATAGAAGAGGGTACAAATCATCTCTCAACATAGGAGAAAATATTTCCTTTAAGCCAAACAAACTAAGGGATACCATTCAAGAAACCTAAGTTGCTGGCAATACCAATCATATATCAAACATTACTAAATAATATAATCATAGCAATATACAAATGTCAATGCTATTTTAGCAACATATCACTGATGGATGGACAAAATGAAATTTGTTAAATTATCTAAACATCATCCAAATACATTTGTATTACAACATATTATGATATTAAGGACAGACCTAAGTCTGAAAGTATATCAGGAAAAACTAGGACACAAGATTTAACTGGAATCATGTGGGCATCTAGACAATATGTCCGCCATCACATTATCCGAACCACGGATAGCTCGCACCGTGAAATGGAAAGGCTGAAGAGCAATAGCATAACGAGTAGATCTCGAGCTCTTCAAATCCTTACTTTGCATAGCCGTAAGAGCTTTTTGGTCGGTTTCCATAAAGAAATGCGCGCCCAGAAGGAACCTTTGTAGCTTAAGAATGGACCAAACCATAGCCAACAATTCACGGTCCAAAACCGAGTAATTCCTTTCTGCCGCATTCAGCTTCCTAGAAATATACATTACAGGATGCAGAGTTCCTGAATATTCCTGCATTAGTGCCGCTCCAATGCCAGTGGAAGAGGCATCACTACGAAGGACAAAAGTCTTATCAATCGTCGGTAGTCTTAAGATAGGATGAGATGAGAACAAATTCTTAACCTGATCCAATGAAGATTGGCATTCTTGGGACCAACGCACCATATTAGGAGAACCTTTTTTCAATAACGTTGAAAGTGGTGCCATAATGGAGGACAGATTCTCAATGAATCTTCCATAGAATTGTATCAATCCCAAGAGACTACGCACTTGCTTTTTTGTCTTCGGAACCGAGATATTTAATATCTTTGAAATGTTTTGGTCCTCTGTCTTCAACAGACCATGACCAACTCGATGACCTAGGAAGGAAATTTCACTAAACCCAACAAAAGCTTTAGAGGGTTTAGCAGTCAATCTATGCTCACGTAGAGTAGATAGCAATTCCTTTAGACCCACATAGTGTTCTTCCCAAGTATCGCTGAAAAGACAGATGTCGTCTAAATATGCAATGACATCTGCACGATCTGATAGAATTCGTCGCATCATGCGCACGAAAGTCGCTGGGGCGTTCATAAGCCCGAAAGGCATAAAATTCCATTGAAACAGACCCCTAGGTGTCGAAAAAGCAGTGAGAGGTTTGGCGTGTTCCGTCAATGGGACTTGCCAATAACCTTTCGACAAGTCTAGTTTAGTAAAGAATTTAGCTTTAGAAAGTCTAATAAGTAGATCATCTAATAACGGCATAGGTTCAGCATCGAACTTCGTAACTTGATTTAATTTGCGATAATCAACGCAAAGACGTATGTTATTGTCTTTCTTTCGAACAATAACTATCGACGAAGAATAAGCTGAAGTGGATGGTTCAATTATTTGTAGTTGAATCATTTCATCCAATTCTTTCTCGACTTGTGCTTGAAAATGAATAGGTATTGGGTATGGTCTTACTCTGATCGGATTACGATCAGTAAGTATGATGTCATGTTCTATGACATCTGTGTGTCCAGGAATGTCGGTAAGGACATCCTGATATGATTGTAACGTAGAGGATACTTGACGCTGTTCCTCAAAAGACAAGTTGGAAGAGACTGTAACGTCTCTCCACGATTCCGTTGAAGTAAGTGGAATCGTAGGAAGAGGTAAGTTCACGTCAGAAAAAATAGTTTCCTCATCCTGTATAACAGACAGGGATGAGATGTGACCATGTTGAACTGGAGAGTCGTCCGTCGCCTGGAAAATAGGCTGTAAATAGTCTGGACGTTCAATAAACTCTGTTAGCATATTTATATGGAAGGTTTTATGCCTTCCATCCACATCGACAATATAGTCGACATCAGAAATTTTCGAGACTATAGTGTATGGACCCTTCCAAGAAATGAGAAGTCTATTCTCTCTTGAGGGCAGTAAGACATATGCTTTGTCTCCAGGACAAAGTTGACGTAGGCGTCTTTTCTTATTAGCAAATCGCCTAGCTTTTTCTTTCGCAAATTCGGAAGATGAAGTTGCTAACCTGCACGATTCGATAATCTTTTCTCTAAGAGCTATAACATATTCATATGACGATTGTGTATCATCGTCAATATTATCAGAAGTTATCAAATCGTGTAACAAGGACATTGGCCCGCGCGGTTGCGCGCCAAAGACAAGTTCGAAAGGAGAAAACCCTGTATGCTCGTTGGGAACCTCTCTATAGGCAAAGAGGACTGCAGGTAAAACCCTGTCCCAATCTTCAGGATGATCCTCCGTTATCTTGCCAAGTAAGTTCTTTAGTGTCCTGTTAAGACGTTCTACCAATCCATTGGACATTGGATGATAAATACTACTGAGAGACCTTTTAATGTCTAGCGTAGCCATTACCTGAGACATAACGTCCGAAATTAACTGAGTGCCGTGATCCGACAGTATTTCTCCGGGGAATCCCAGACGAGAAAATACGAGCCAAAGAGCATCAGCGATATCGACAGTTGATATGCTCTTCAGAGGAATAGCCTCTGGCCAACGCGTGCACATGTCCACGCAAGTGAGGATAAATTGGTGTCCTCTGGCTGACTTAATTTTGAACGGACCAATGATGTCTATAGCCATTTTCTGAAACGGCCGAATCGGAATATCTGCAGCCTGAATAGGAGCAGCATGTCTCGGACCCCTAGACTTGACCTCTTGACAAATTTTGCAAGATCGGCAATAAATTCGGATGTCTTTATTCACGAATGGCCAAAAGAATGACGCAAGGACTCTAGTTTTAGTTCTGGAAAAAAACCCATGTGTCCCGCACACTGAGAATCGTGTGCATGCCGAAGAATTAAGGCTCTCATACACTTAGGCACAAGAATTTGCGAATGCATAGACTTGTCCGAGTGTTGTACCATTCGTACCAATATACCATTCTTCATAGTAATATACGATTTGTGATTCGTATTTTGATTGGGATCCCCTTTCTTTGCCAGAAGGAAGTATTTCTTCAAAGAAGGATCCTCTTCTTGACGTTTAACAAACGAGTCATGGGAAATCACCAAGTGCTCGTCTTGGCTATCAACTTCATTACTATTATCAGATGAAGTTGGGGGATTAAGAGCTTGAGCTCTTGTCACCACTGCATTGACCGTTTGAATGTTTTTTTCATCCCAACTAGAAATTTGTTGCGGGGTGCATTCTTTAACCCCATGAATACGACCGATTATAAGATCCGCAATAGGATTAGGAAAAAGACAGCTACATTTCTGGTGGACCAGTTACGTGGGCTCTTATGATACATTTCTTGTCGCCAATGTGGCCTAGAAACTTACATTTCTGATGGACCAGATCTGTGGGTTTAAAAAGAACAGAGCGAGCATTTGACATTAGGTAATCCTTTACATGTTCTGCCACCGAAAAGCGTAATAATGCATAAAGGTCGGTATTACCTGGCAAATGAATCCTCAGAACATCACAAGGAATTCTGTCGTCATCCCGACGCACAGAGATTCACTGGGGAAAACTGCCATAGCAGTTACTTCGAAGATTCTCCCCGAAAAACAATGGACTCTTGGTCCCTCCAGAAAAACAGGACCTCCCGGCTTCCCGGAAGTATATCTCACTCCCGCTTAAAAAACCTTCCCATAGGCCTACGCCGAACTGTCAACCTCTGACCCTACAGGTCAAACACAATGAATGAATAAACAAGGGAAGACAACCCCTAATCAACCTGACATCGCAGGTAAAGACACAATTATACTTATGATACAAACATAAGCAAATAACTTGACAGATGACTCCGTCGAAAATGACAGCAACAATAGGGTCAGCTCTTTATGACAACCTATGTTACCATTATATTTTTAGGTGACAATGTATACCAGTATTCCTCTCCCCTAATGGTTACAACGCCTCTGCAATTCCAGCAGTAATATTTTTCCATACCATAGGATAGGTGTTATGCTCCTTGATGACAATCATATATAATCTTGTAGTACTACACCTCTCTGATAGTCTATCATATGATGGATCAATCTCTAGGCTCTGCCTAAGTCTGCCATGGACCCACTTACTTACAGTCGTATTGCAGTATCTCACATTCAAACTTTATTTTACATAAAAGGTTAATAAAATCAATCTTACCACAAATTTCAATGAAATATACACAAGCGAACGATGACTGGCTAACAATTTATGGCACACTTTAGATCTGCCTTGTCCAGACTGCTTTCTATAGGTTTGAAAAGCACCAGTTTGCTCTCATCGCTCCTTGTTCATTAGAAAATTTTCTCAAAATGGCAACGAGCAGTCTACGTTTCCGATAATATATAATGTATGGGCCAATGGGACCATGAACTCATTTATTTTGAATCAAACTTTAAAAAAACAAACTCTCAAACTACTATGTTTACTACTGCAAATATATTTTTAGTTTTAGGTCAACCAATCCTATCTCGCCTTCCTTTAAACTACTGCCAATCAAATTACAGGTACCTTTTAGTCCTCATTTCCCCAAAAGCTTTTTTCAAAACATGCTATGAAAAAAATAAGCAGGCATGATTTTTGTTTTCGTCAGTCCGTCTTACAATACATAGTATTTTTGCCAATATCTTGGTTATTTATTGTACTAGTGCTTAACTGACACCATATTATTGCTCAGGAAATCATAAGGCATCCGAATATATAATTTTTATGGCCCTATGTATTATGGTTCATAATTCCATATTTTTTTCTATAATAGTCGTTCAAATCTAGAAACTGCCACCTGTTCAATTCTTCTTACAACTATTTTCAAACTAAAAACGAGAATCGTCCGTAGTCCGTTAGAATTACGTCATTTTTATAAGAGCTAAGGCTGTCTGCGTGACCAAATTGACGAACATTTTTTAGTTTTTGTATCGTAATTTGAAAATCGCCCAAGTCTATGTCGCTCCAGTTGGCTTTTTGAAATCAACGCGAGACGGCGTACCCTAGGTTCTGTCTTTCCATTCCCTCCCCTCCTTTTCTTTTATTCTATCACTCTGTCGTCTTGAACTTGCAAAAGTGTTACATTTAATCTCAAGGACGAATTTGAAAAGACAGTACCCTTCATTCGGCTATTAGGCTTATCAAAACCCGCATACCGGCTGGCGTGGGGAAGAAGACGCTGGACTCAAATTTTATTTTCTATCTTATTTTTGACTTATGCACTATAATATTATTTAATTTAGCTATTGTATTTAGAATATCGTCACAGACCTCACACAGTTGACAGACACAACTATCTTTCTTGTTAGGTATAACATCTTAACCTCCCCAGCAAATTACACTTGCTACACCCATATTTCTACAGAAAGATTGAAAAGTCTTCTTCACTGCTATCCAAAAATATTTTATGAAACAAACATCTAGATCAGTTTTTCCCAAACTTTTTTGGGTCACCGCCCCCTTGGCTCCCACGGCATATCCCCAGCGCCCCCCTGCATTTCCCCACACTACATAAAAAATGTAAAGAGTGAAAAATAAGAGCAACTGTTAATACAGTAACAACTAATTGCTCAATTTATCACATTCTAATATAAAGCTACAGATACGCTTATTTATTAACTTAATATTAAAAGAAAAACTTAATTACTTAATGCTGTAAAACAAACAGCAGTATCCGAAAGTAAATTAGTAACAAACTTACTTCATTTTTAACTTCAGTGAGATGGATGTGCCTGGTGTAGTGATATCAGCTTCTCAATATCAGGCTGAAAGTTACTTAGAAGGAGTCTCAGATCCCCACGTTCAGTAATCTGCAGTCTGTTTTTCTGCTTCGAAAGAAGTTGGACAACCACGCTGAAACCACGCTCTACTAAATACGATGTTGGAAAGGCAATACAGAACATCTTAACCTTTCCCCACACTGCAGGGTAGCGTTCAGAGATTTCTTTCTGCAACCAAAAGTCTTGATATGATTTCTTGAACATTGGCTTAAGCTCAGCGTCATTTTGTAGCGATATCAGTTCCTCTTCCACCCTTCCTGGTTCATCACTGCACGCGTCTAGGAATGGATTTATTATCCAGTCTGGAATCGTGATCAAAAGAAGATCCTGAAACCTCTGAGACATGTCTTTATGCAGCATATCTAGATGTGCACAATATACTTGAAGATTATCCTCTGGTATTTTGTCTTTCTCTTCCAACTCTAAGAGGCTCGGAAATTGGATTAACTCGCGACGGCCAATATTACGTTTGAATAGCGTTAATTTGGCCAGAAACGTAGTCGATTTATGAAAGTCTGAATGTAAGGTAGGACAGCCGGTTCAGAGGATCAAAGACTGATTTATAATGCCAAGTACCGTTAAAAACTTTCTCCCTTGAACCTTTTCTCTTATTTATTACCAATCTGCGAATATCTAGTTACCACTAGCCCACGCAAATACCGAGACAATAAATTCCGCAACAAAGCAAAGTTGGTACTTTCTGAATCACCGGCAGGTATCTAATTTCGTCCATGCCATCGGCACGGGTCATTTCTCTTCCTTCAGGAGTGAACGAATGGACAATAGGTGTTTGGTTAACCACTTTACTAGCAGTTCCCGATTACCGTTTATGGTTACCTGAGCTCAGAACGACACGCATAGACGAAACTATGCCCTGCTTAATGATCCTAGTAATACAACTATCCACATCGTCCCCGCTTCACTGATGCTGTCTCTCAAATCCACAACAATTCCTTTCTCCCCCGCACGTACTGAATTTAGCTTGTGAAATCCTGAACCCCCCTTACTACTAAACGCCCACTGTTTACTACTGAACGTCCCCCTCTGGCCAATTTTTTCCGTATCGCCCCCTTGGACTCTTCCAAAGCCCCCAGGGGGGCGGTACCGCCCACTTTGGGAACCACTGATCTAGATAAAGACCGTCGACTACCATTCTATTAAATAAAGTGATAAGTCACATTAACATTACAGATCCACGTAAGATCCGGCCTGTTCTACGCGGTGATTTCATAATTGACAGCAATTTTCGCCCTCTCTTGCATCGTCATTTTACAGGTCATTTTACATGTCATTTTACAGGTCATTTTATGCATTGGTTCTCAACGTGCGCCATATGGCCTCTGTGACAGAATTGTCCGTTCTCTTTTCCTAGCATTCATGTTTACCGCCGACATTATTGCTCCACGTCTCATTTTCTGTACTTAATTATTGTTTACGCTCCCTTCTTTCAATTCATATCATGTCGGGACTTCAACGACCATCTTTTTCTGACTAGGGTTATCAATAACGTTCGTTTGAACCCATATTGACACCTGTGATCTGTAGATCGACGATATGTTAAAGACTCTATCTAAATTCACCCCACCCTTATTTATTTTACAATTCTTAACGATAATTGACTATTAAATTTTGTTATCTGAAAATTTACAAATTTATAATTGATTTTGTCCTTTTGATTCTTCAATTCACATCTCTGCCACGAGTAATCTTGAGCGAAAGGTAGACACCTTTGAAGACCCACAGTAGATACTCTGAATGTTGGCCACTGGTGGACCATCACTGCAGAGCAAGGCGAGTAAATCCCGTGACAGTCCCCAGGGGGTCATGCCATATTTCTAGGGGGCCACAGAATGATGGTAAAGTACCTTTTTCCAGCTAACAGCGACTATAAGAGGGGAGGCACGGAAGTAAATGATGTCCAGAAAAGGGGGGGGGGAAGGGGGGGGGGGGCGGGCGGGCATTAGCAAAACAAGGTTGAGAACCCCTGATATTTTGTTTCATTTTATTTTGTTTTTAGGGGAGAAAACCCAGTTATTTGTCAAATGGCAGTTAATGCTCCTAGTTTTGACACTTGTTTCATGTATTTCCAATGGATAGAAGTAAGGATATAAACATCTGACGATATTTAGTGATGTTTCAGTAACTCTGTGTATATTCATATCTCAAGGGTCTCACAAAGATACGGACTAGCAAAAGGACGTAAATGATACACAAAGGATGAACACTGTAGAAAACACCAGTAATAATCTCTTGAAATCATCACATCAAGACAAGAGACAAACTAATGCAGCGGTTCACAACAGTCAACTTTCCTTGCGAACAGTGGTGGCTTGTTATTAGGGAATATTGGGGTTCTTCCCCAACTGAACTTTTAACAAACAAAACCTTTTATGATTTAATAGTGACATATAACAAGTCTCCGTAGATATATTACGACAGCTATGATTCTACATTGTATTCTATTCAAGCTCTCTTCCATCAACTCTATCGCTACTACTCCTTCCTATTCCTACTTCCGTAATGCGCTCGCTTCGTTTTCGATACTTTCTGAATTCGGGGATGACAGAAAGCCAACCTAAAGAATGTGAAAAAATTGTTTGACGAAGCTTACGTTTCAAAAATCTTGACATCATGGTGCTTGGAAAATATGATCAAATGCGCTAATACCCAATCGTAATAATAAATGCCGTTCCTAAGATAACATGAGCTGTCTGTTCTTTATATTATGCAGTGCTACTACGGACGCTGCTGTCTTGGTATCTAGTAGTGTTAATAACACACAGATCCTATTCATTCACTGCAAAAACGGGGGTTCAATCTATGAGCTATCAGTTGAACAAAAATATTCAGCGCAATGAGTCTGAAGCAAACATTGGATATAAAACATTAAGGACCACTTCATTCTCATGATTTTGTCTTTGTGAATAATAAAGAAGATTTGGACGAACCTAAAACAGACTGACATTTTAGCCCGACTTGTTTCGAGTAATTAACTGTTCTTAAAAATATAATCTTTCGAAGTATAGTAATTGAACATTTTGTCTTGTTAGTGTAACATTGCTGTATACGATATCATCATTTTAAACCAGTGGTCGGCAAATTACGGCCCTCGGGCCGAAAGCGGTCGGCGACTTCATTTTATTCGGCCCGTTAACGATATATCAACCTTTTTAGTAGGTGATCACATAAAATTTGAGAATATCGTAAATTTTACATTGCTTTGGACACTTGTTAAAAAAAAAAAAACAACTCTGCACTCAATTAAGATATAGTTATATCGCATTAAAACACATAAGAATTCCATACTTTTCACTGATTCCTTCAAAACTCTGATTGTACATTACGATATTCCACAATACATGTAGCAAAGTTGATTTTGCTGGGGAGGTTATGATGGTATCCTAAAAAGAATGAAAAGGTGTCTGCTATAACCGTGTGAGGTCAAGCAAATGTAGGTCTCTGACTCTCTAGATGATGATGATGAATTATGTGCAGAGAACCTACAGCTACCTCCCTAGGTCTCACACGGTCTATCTTCTGGCTCTAGTGTATGGTGTACCTAATGTCTAGGGGAGAAATGAATGATGGTACACAACAATCAAACACTTTAAGTTTCTATTAAAGAAGTTAATAACTAGCAGTTAAGTTTTTCTTTGAACAATTATTTACAATTTATTTTGCCTGTCCATTCATAGCTTGTGGACAGGTCTTTGAAAATAAGGACAAGATAGTTTACAGAAAAGGAACAATTAAATTGTTGGGACAATCTGCCCAATAACTAAAAGTTATTATGTATTTATAATGTTCTTCCTGTATGGAATATTAAATTAGTTCACTTTAGTTATCTACCGGGAGAGTCACTGTATATGAGGGCTGTAGTTCATCTTACCCCCATAAAATTCATGTGTAATATTTTGAAACACAAGAAACTGTCAGATATGCCCCAGATGTTTTACTCTTCACCTGGGAGTCCTTGTTGTAAGATAATTCAATGGGTAGTTGCAGAAATTTCAAGTTCAACACTCGCCAAAGCTCCTACTGGATATTCAACAGCATATAAATCTGGTTGGAGATTGGTTGGCGTTTATAAGCACTCAGCAGGTTTCCTGTCACCAGCCGGCAACAGGAACATAGACCCTCTGCAACAAAAGGACACCCTGGCCTTTTATCTCTGATCATTTATTCTAACACTTAATTCCCTACGTGGGTATGGGGTCAGCCTCGCGTGCCTTACAAATGCACTCGCCCCGAATTGTACAGGACTCCCACCTGGTTGTGACCACACCTCAAGTCCTTATAGTAGATACGCCACTGTACGTTCACATACTTTTCCTCCATACAATAATGTGGAGTAACCACATTTCCTGTGACATGATCTTCTCTTCTTTTCTTTTCACTTATATTTGCTTCAGGCATGTAAACAGTGTTCATTGAACACAGAGGCTTGCTAAACTATTTTAATACAATAATATGTCAACATAATTATAACAACATACATCAGTCAGATACTGTTTGATGTGTGGACTCAACAATGTCTGCTTCCGACATGTCCTTCACTTTTTCCGCAATAGCAGTATCTAACTTTGTAGTTGGACCAAACATATTAAATTTCATAAAATATCCTTACCACAATCAAGAAATATATAAACAAATGACGCTGATTTTGTGAAGAAATGGCCTCAGCTTCCTCCGAACTGCACAGACTGTGAATTTATTCTTGATTTAAGTTTAAAATTAACACAGCTGTTTTTCAGCGTATCTGTATACAAATTTTAGTTCAACTGGCAATGAATAATCAAAGCCTTTACTAATATCTACCAGCACTAGCCAATCGTAACGTTCTACTACTTGAATTCAAAAGCAGTTTGAATGAAAAACACAAATAATTTTGAATAACTGGTGGTCGATTGGCTAGTCTGCTCTAGTCATGCCAAATACAAAAGATATCACGTTTAGGATTACATTTCTCCTACCGTTTCCCTTTCCCATTCATACTCTGTTCACCCCAAGCGAATTTGAATGTACCTCCCTGCCTCTTTTTCCAGCTCGCGTCCCCCTAACGTTACCAAAAAAACATGAGCAGGAACGCCAGTGTGTCTGGTCGTGTGTTCTTAGATATTAGTATTTCTTCAATAACTTCTCCAATACTGGGACTATCATATATTTTAAAGTACATTCTTACTCAGCCAACTCCACGTCATACTATCATATAATTCTTATGGGGAACTTCATAATGGTTTAAAATTTCCAATTTTATGTCATCGTCCCTCGTCAAATAAAATTTTACACAAGTCCGCCATCTTTCCTCTTCTTCGTCTTGCGAGCATGTATTTTTCAAATACTACTTGTTTTAGTTACATCAGAAATGCTACCACGAGGAGGAAATAAAACTGTCTGCGTGGTGATGCCTTGGCTGGCTTTTCTGCAGTGTGAATATATGCGTTGCAGACTGTGTCATCGAAGCGGGGGGTAGACGGGGTGGGTTAAGCATTTGCGTTACTAGTTAGCATTGTATCGTGTAATACTACCAAAAAATGTAAGGATTACTACTAGTTTTGCTACAAAGTTGACAGAATGTGTTACTTCAGATAGCTATATTGCGGCACTCTTCCGCCAATAGTTAATTGTAAGGCTAGACTACAAAATGTATGCAGCAGATTGGGCAAAGTTAAATATTAGTAGTGTTTGTCGAAAATGAAACTAAAGCGTGTCAGACTTTTCCCGTGAAATCGTTCTATAGGCTTAGAACTGTGTTAAAGGCAGCGCTGCTGGCTTCGAAGATGCCAACCGTCAGACACATGCGGGCTAATGTATTTATTATCGTTTTATGCCTAAATCGTACTGAATTGAGCGTTTATTCTCGCATATTTTGCTACAATACATATAGTATAATAATAAATAAATCTACGCAGATGTTGTTTTCTTATCTTGTAAATATCCCTAATTCTACCACGTTATCTTGGACCTCTCCTTTAAACCCATATTGTGTTTTATACTATCATGCTCCTGCATGTAACTACACAAATTTCTTTTGTTTTCCCCACCATCTTTGGAGCCGCCACTGCTTACAGAGAAGGAACGTGATCTGATCAGAATTAATTTGACAGCTGGGTTCAACTGAAAACTATAACAACTACTACTTTTACCCGCCCTAATTCAGGCTGTTTTATACGAACACCAATTGCCTTGTAACGAGGACATATTTTAGCCGTCGGAGATGTGAAATACCGGTGTTGAGTTGCCTTTGTGCCCCA
Organism: Oreohelix idahoensis; assembly: GCA_024509875.1. NCBI lineage: Eukaryota > Metazoa > Mollusca > Gastropoda > Stylommatophora > Oreohelicidae > Oreohelix > Oreohelix idahoensis. The sequence goes on from JAMPIV010002372.1 coordinate 252,191, forward strand.
TGATAAGTGGCAGTGATGCAAAATATCACGTTGAGCTTTCATGGTCTGGATTACGGAACTTAATCCCAGCTCCCAGATTGCAAAGAAGAACAGTAACCGATCTATTTAAAATTTAAAAATAAATAAATACAGGTCAGGGACTTCTAACAAGTTCCAGAGACAGAAAGAAAGTTAACAACAAGGCGCGTTAAAACGGAAAAAAACAAGAGAGAGAAAAAAATCAAAGCAAGCTAACTGCAGCGACATCAATTATCGTCATAATCGTCTTCTTTGTTTTAAAGGATGCCTGCGACTTGACTGTTTAGGATCTTGACTGTTTAGGATCTTACCAGCCGTCTGCACAGAATCAGGCCTGCTGTGAGAGGTAAGAGAGAGTACTTACACGATGAACTAAGCGGTCGTCCACATATGACGTAACGCAGTGAGACGAGGGGAGGGGTAAACATGTTGTGACGGTAGCGGAAAAGGGGGGGGGGGGTGTTAAGAAATGTGACGTCACATACATCAGCTAAGGGGGGGAAAAAAAGCAACAACGAGTGAGGATCGCTTCTTCATAAAAGATGTCGGAAAAAACTAGATGTTGTAACCTCCACCCTGTCTACTTTTATCCGCAATAATTAACAAATCCCTCGTGGCAGAAATATTGATATTATAATCTCAGCTATAATATCGGACAATTGTTACAAACTTTAACTGGTTTAAATTGTTTCTAATTATAATTTGATCCATACCTTTCCAATTAACTGTTTTGATCTCGAATCAAATAGATTTCAAGTTCGTTCAATGGAGAAGCATCTTTTGTATTCGTCGGATAGTTATAACGAAAATAAATAATTCATTGATAATGGCTTCAGTTTTTAAACCCTTAAAAATGTTGAGGATTTGCTTTCAAGTTTACTATTATTTAATGAAACTTTAACACCAGTAAGAATTGAAGTTTACTTTACATTTAATTTATGTTTTGTTATTGTCTGAAATTAAAGCTAGAATGAGCGATATATTTAATAAATTTAGCAAAATTTAACCAGCTGTGATATAACGATCAAGGTCTTTTCGCTCATAATATTTGAATCGTTCATATTTGCAAATTGTGTTACAAACACTGCATCAGAAGAGATGGGGAATTCCCTCCCCTTCTTTGTTTTATTTACTGCGCCGTTTTAGATTCAAACGAGATAAGATTGCTACGTGGGTTACGGGAAAAATTGTTACATCGTTTGGTGACCCAAAATTTAGGCGGAATGTTAAACATAAAACTAATACTAAACATTTTAAAACGTTCGATGTTAAATTGGATATTGCGTGATATTAATTTACCTTCTAAACCTATTGTCAAAATCTTTACTTAGCTCGTGCTTGCAGTATATAAGCTAGTACATTTTTAGTTTTTTTTCCACATCCGTCCTGAACGAACGAGAGAACGACTCGAGATTCTGCGCCGCGAGAGCAGCCTAGAAGAAACCGCTGTAATAAACTTATCTTCAGCAAGGGTTTTCTCACCAGTTGTAACAGGTAATTATAATAAATAATAACTAGATAAATAATACATTTCAATAGGATAAATGACAAATCATTTTTTGACAAATCCTTCTTTATTATTCAAAGTATGAAGACGTTTATACTTTGAGTAATCATTTTTTTCATAATAATCAGGGACTTAAACATTTCTTCTCATAATCAGAATTACTGTAAAGGCTAGCAGTGTCAGACTATTTCTATTTCATTTTTCACAGCAGTTGACTGTTTGTTCAACTGGCATGGACATTTTGTAAATTTATGTACATAAGCAATCTGTTAAAACTGATCTCACAAATGAGAAAAGTACTGATTACTATAATGACATGCTATGATACCAAGATGTATTAACACGTTCTACACTATTATTAACTGTATCATAGATATACAGCCATTACTTGCAGTAGCGTCCATAACAGCTAAACACGCAACGACTTGCTGATGAATACAGTCATAACAATACCAATACAATCACTAAAAATAACTGCCTGTTAAGCTAGGGCTTACGAATGCTTTTTGTGTGACATCTGACATGCATTCGACTGACAGCTTCAGCACAAGCAAGAAGTACAGTCGTCAACGGAGAGAGAGAGAGAAAGGGTTTCTTTACTCCTCTCGATATATAGCTTGTTACCAGACAACAGTCCATACACGCATCTCATGGAGTGTCCCAAAATTCTTAGTGGTTCATAAGACATTTAAGTCTTTCACCATATCACGCCAGCCGTACTTATTGGCTCAGCAGCCATAGGTACACAATAGTACTCAGCGCAAATCACCATATAACACTGAGGCACAACATAAAGATTCACCAAAGCCAGAGTGTCCTTGGCCCAGGTAATCATCACTGGTCAGATAGACTTGAGGTATAAAAATGCCAGACACCTGTCGTGAAACGAGTGTGTGTAAACCCACTTCTTATTTAAATCCCTATGTCAAGATACAATATCGCCCCAGCCAATCACCGAGCAACATTCACCAGTCTCTGAGACAGCCATAAGCCCTGTTTTTCGGAACTCGGTTGGGGCCATCTTGTCACCCAATATGGCGGAAAAAACAATAAAATTAGGCATAAGCCCTGTTTTTTTCGGAACTCGTCTCGGTCAAGGATGGTACGACGGAAGGTACGGGGGATGGTATAAAACTGCAGATAACCAATCAGCTTGCCACGCCGAGAACCAACCAAAAGCTTTCCTTAAGCAGTAGAAGTTACCTCATCTACCTATATATACGGGCGAGATTTTATTCAAAAACACGCACACACCAACACGAAGCCAGATAGACGACCGACTGAAGAAGAGAAGCTGTCAACCTTGATTTATTGCTTACCTGCGTGCATTGACCTGGCAGACTGCTTCACTAGTCGAGTCAAAACCTGGCCTGTTTAAATCTTAGAGGGCTTTATTCGTGTCATCCAACCTGAGGTCGTATGTCCAGTCAATCCAGCTGCCTGGAACTTCGCAGGAGCACAGTGATTGCACAGGAGCTACATCTTTAGTCCCCCTCCGTCTTGGATGGGCTAACGAAACAATCATCAGCGGGTGTTGTGTGCAAGAAATTAAGGACAGAACTTTTGAGAGATGAGTCCACAGTAGTACCATTTCCGTCGGCAATTGTGAGCTTTAACTGTCTATGAAGAGAAAGGGATTTAGTGTAGCAAGAGACAATACTAAGATCATAGCTGATAAATTATATATATATATATATATATATATATATATATATATATATATATATATATATATATATATATATATATATATATATATATATATATATATATATATATATATATATATATATATATGTGTGTAATTAACAGCACAGCTGATACATTTACTATAATTGAGTAACAGCACAGCTGATATAATTTTTGTTCCTATAATTGGAAAACTTGTTGTAATATATATATATATATATATATATATATATATATATATATATATATATATATATATATATATATATGTATATATATATATATATATATATATATATATCTTCTTCTTCCGTCCTTAGCCAAAGACCGACCAAGCAGTCAGAGGCCATCACGCCTTGTGGCGTCTTAAGGGCAACAGCAGATTGATTTTCTCTGTTGTAGTTTCCCATCACGCCTAGCGGCGTCTTTAGGGCAACAACAAATAGATCCATCTGCCGTTGTTTCCGTAATCGGTGTGACAAGCCAACGGTTGATCAGCCCATTGGGCATATATATATATATATATATATATATATATATATATATATATATATATATGTAAATCATTTGTAAACTTACAAATCCATTACATTTTCATCTTCCAACATCCATCCTTCAGCACAAGTGTAGAAAGTGTATATACTGTACTAAATAAATAATAAGGAAATTGTATTTGAACGACATGTCAATTTTATCATTGTTAAGTAAAATCTGTTTCCTTGTTTTAATATCACAGTTAGTTACACAGCGGGGGTGGCAATTTATGAATGTCTCCTCTCTACTAATTTTTTCGAGATCAGATCATTCACAGCCGTAAATAATTTGTGATACCAGTAGTTCTCTCAGACACTGGGACTTCACCATTTTCTGCAGAAATTCTATTTCTGTACTTGTCAGTACTATACTGATCCTAGAGCCAATAAAAACCTCACGCTACACTGGGGGCTCATTCCCGGGATATTTCTATATATCTGGAGCCATACTTAGTCTATTTATTTTTCTAATACCTCTATCTTGTGCCACCCATAGTTAATAACAGAAATAAATTTTTGAGAAAAAAAAATCATAAATAGGATTTTTTTTATTGTTTTCTTAGGAGGAGTACCATTTAGTACTCAGTAAATAGTTGATGCTCACAAAGTTGCACGGAAATTATTTGTTCAATTAAATTAATTAAGTTTAATTACAATAATTTGGATATAGTAAAATTACATACCCTCTCTAAGTAAAGCCATGGCTGATCTACTGAAGTTCAGAACTGCGATCATGCAGATTGGTAAGGAATTAAATATGACAGGTGATGCTCTTATTCAGTATGTCACAACAGAAGTGGACAAACACATGGATAGGGAAGAAAGAAAGTTGCAATTAGAGACTGAAGCAAAGAAATTAGAGGCTGATAGAGAAGCAAAGAAATTAGAGGCTGATAGAGAAGCAAAGAAATTAGAGGCTGAAGAAAGGTGGTTGCAAGCAGAAGCTGAAAGAGAAGCCAAAAAAGACTGGAAGCTGAGAGAGAAGCCAAAAGACTGGAAGCTGAGAGAGAAGACAAAAGACTGGAAGCTGAGAGAGAAAGCAAAAGACTGGATGCTGAGAGAGAAACTAAAAGGTTAGAAGCTGAGGAAAGGAAATTACAAGCAGAGAGAGACCATCAGTTGAGATTAAAAGAGCTTGAAATTCAGGCAACTACTGGCAATAATGGTGGTAGCTCACCTCACTCTGAGAGTAGCTCCATCCAGCGCACTTCAAGTGGCGGCCATGAATTTTCATCTGGACCCATTTGTTGAGAAAGAAAACGCCATTAATCGTACCTGGATAGATACGAAAGACTTGCCACTACCTATGGCTTAGTGAAAGAAAAGTGGAGTCTTAAACTTCTTCTTCTTCTTCTTCTTCTTCTTCGTCCTGAAAAGGACGGTGGTTGCGTTGTGTCTGTTTGCGCCTAAGCTGTGATATCTGCACCTTTCGGTCGACACATCCGACTTCTGCACGGCATTTTTAAGGACCGGGTTTGCCTTCCCATTTCGATCCATGCTCGCTCAGCCAGCCTGCACTGCTGCAGACTGTTTCCAGGACCACCACGTGGAGGTGGAGCACGGTATTGACCAGCTCTGGTTCGCTGGTCCTGACGCAGGCAGTCAAGCTATGAGTCGCTGACTGCATTCACTATTGCTGCATCTTGGGGTCACGAGTCTTAAACTATCTCAGGGATTGAGAGGTGTGGCCTACGATGTATATTTGAAGCTCTCAAGAGATGACCAGGAAGATTATGAAATCCTGAAGCAGGCACTGCTTGTGAGATATGAAAAGAACTCAGAATCATATAGAAAGAAATTCCGAACAGCTAAACTTCTTCCAGGAGAAAACTATCACCAATTCTCTGCTAGATTGGAAACCTATTTGAAAAAATGGAGTAGTTTAGGAAAGTGTCAGGATCTGAAAAAAATGATAATGATGGAGCAAGTGAAAGAGTCCATGCCTCAAGAAATGAGGAAGTTTATCATGGAACAAGGAGCAGAGAGATTGGAAGATATTGTAACTGTTGCTGAGAGATATCAAGCAGCTCAGGCAGAATTATTAGGAAATAAGAAGAAGCAGGGTGAAAACTTCAAATCATCACAAAACTATTCCAAATACGAACAAAAGGACTATACTACAAGGAACAAACAAAGATTTGACCAAAAGGACAAAAACCCTCTAAGATCGGATAAGACACCTTACCGGAAGGAAGGAAAGTGGTGTAAAACTTGTCTAATGAGTAACCACAATACTGCGGACTGCAGAAGGAAGAATCCTCATCATCATGCTGCATGTCTTACAACAGGGAAGCCGGGAAGGAAGGAACTGGCAGTAAGTCAGAAGGACTTCCATCACCCCCTGTCTGTGAGGAAGTGACCGTGAATGGCATTCAAGTACTGTCATTATATGACACAGCATTGGACTTTGATTCAGTTGTGTGCTCTTCTCTAGTGAGTCCTGACCAGATAACCACAGAAACAGTGGAAATCAGAGGACCGATCAAGGGAGCAAGAACCATGACATTACCCATAGCCCGAATCAACATAAGATCTCGCTATGAGGAAGGAGAAATCAAAGCAGCAGTGATGGACGACCCTATTTACCCTTTGATTCTGGGGTGTAGGTATGTTTTCCTTGGAGAACCTATAAAACCTGTAGTTATGGCAACAGTCCAGACCAGGGAAAGCTCCAAGAAAGTCCTATCAATACTCATCCAGAAGAGATGAAAAAGGCTCAAGCAGCAGACAGCACATTGAAGTCTTGTTTTGGCAAATTGCCTAAAGCACATAACCCTCCAGAGAAAGGAGACGTTTATATGAAGAATGGCCTACTCTACAGAAAAGCTGGAACAGGACCTAAACGGCATGTACAGCTAGTAGTGCCAAAATCTTACAGGGAGAAGGTTATGACGCTAGGACATGCTATACCCTTCAGTGGACATATGGGAATAGGGGCCACTGGACAAAGGATAGCCTGTCACTACTTTTGGCCAGGAATCACAGAGGACATAAAAAGATATGTAAGATCCTGTCCAGAATGCCAAAGAGTAGCTCCTAAGCATAGGACTGCACCAGCAACACTGGGAGAAATGCCCATTATGGGAACCCCTTTTGAACGTGTTGCAGTGGATATTGTTGGACCCCTCACTAGGACCAAGAAGAGAAATGCTTACATCTTAACCTTGGTTAATACTTGTTCTATGTGGGGAGAAGCAGTGGCCATGTCAGCTATAGATTCAAAGCATGTGGCAGAGGCGCTGTTGACAATATTCACCCGATTAGGTTTCCCGCATCAGATATTGACTGACAATGGTTCTCAGTTTAAGGGAAAGCTAACACAAGAAGTATTCAGGATATTTCAAGCCAGGCACTATCATTGTAGTCCCTACCATGCCCAAGGGAACGGTCAAGTTGAGCGGTTCACTGGTACGCTAATTTCAATCCTTAGAAAGCTGGCGAGTGAAAAACCTGATACTTGGGATACATACTTACCCGCTGCACTATTTGCATATAGGGAAGTACCCCACAATCCAACTGGATTGGCTCCAGCTACATTGTTGTTTGGAAGACCAATAAAAGGTCCACTGGAAGCATTGCTGCGGACATGGACTGATGAAAAGGCAGAGGAAACCGTGACTTCCACCTACCAGTACGTCAACGAGTTGACATCTCGATTGAAAGCAGGTTGGAAGCTGGCCAATGATAATTTAAGATAGGCCAGGAGGAAGCATGCTGCGTACTACAACAAAAAAGCAAAGGATAGGGAACTGAAGGTGGGTGAAAATGTGTTATTACTGTTGCCAAGCAGCAATAATAAATTGCAGATTGGATGGCAGGGACCCTATGTCATACTTGAAAAACTTTCCAGGACCAATTATAAGATTGACAAGAAAGGAAAGGAGAAGGTATATCATGTCAATCTTCTTAAAAAATACTATGACAAGGAATCATCAGAAGTTGCACATATCATGACCCTAGCCATTGCAACAGAAATGCACGGTGAACCACTTCACTCTATGGAATATCCACTCACAACTACAGAGGATTATGTTCAAGTAAACATTAGTGAACATTTAACTCCAGAGCAGAAGAAGATGGTTCAGAAAGTGTTTGAAACCCATGCTGATGTGCTCACAGATAAGCCAGGTCGTACGAATCTGTTAGAGTACAACATGAAGGTTACAGACCTTACACCAGTATGCATGAGGACATACCCTATACCCTATGCGAAAGCCCAAGCACTAAGGGAGGAAGTTGATTATCTGTTGAAGGAGAAAATTATCTCGAAGTCAGACTCTCCCTATAGCTCAAGTGTGGTGCTATTAAGAAAACCGAGTGGTGAACACAGGTTATGTATTGACTACCGGAAGCTTAATGCGATCACAGAATCTCAGGTGGACCCATTACCTGACACCAACCAGCTTTTATCTACACTGAGTAAGGCTAGGTATTTATCGAAGGTAGATCTAAGCAAGGGATACTACCAAATACCAGTGAAACCAGAAGTTAAGAAAATGCTGGCATTTAGTACACCAGACGGACACTACGAGTTTAATGTACAGTACTACCTTTTGGGCTAAAACATGCTCCAAGTATCTTTTCAAGAATGATGAGGAAATTGTTGGAACCTCTACAAAATCCCCATATCACTAACTTTATGGATGACATTCTTGTTGTTACAAACACATTTGAAAAGCATATAGTAGCGCTCTCCATGTTGTTTGACAGACTGAGAGAAACTGGATTGACTGCACGTCCAACCAAGTGCTATATCGGTTGTAAGGAGTTGGAATTCCTAGGTCACACTATTTCTACAGGTCATATGTCTCCTGACCCAAAGAATATAGAGAAGTTAAAGAAGGCACCCAGACCTCAAACGAAGAAAGATGTGAGATCATTCGTGTCATTATGTGGGTTCTATCAGAAGTACATACCCCACTTTAACTCTCTGTGTGCACCATTAACTAACTTAACGAAGAAAGGACAGCCTGACAAAATCCAATGGAATGCTGATTGTGAAAAAGCTTACACAGAGCTAAAAGCAAAACTCACCAGCAAACCAATCCTTACGCTACCCGATATCACACAGGAATTTGTATTAAGGACGGACGCTAGCAGTATAGGTATTGGTGCATCTCTCTTGCAGCAATCAAAAAGCCCAGCCGGAGGAACTTTTATCCGTCACCTACGCCAGTAGGAAGCTGAATGCAGCTGAGTTGAATTACTCGACCATAGAGAAAGAATGTTTGGCTCTAATTTGGTCCATCGACAAATTTTAACCTTACCTGTATGGGACACACTTCATTGTCCAAAGCGATTTCCAGCCTTTAACATTCTTGGCTGCATCTAAAAAGTTAAATTCGAGATTGTTAAGGTGGAGTCTGCTTCTGGCGCCTTATTCCTTTACAGTGAATTACATTCCGGGAAGAGACAATGTAGGAGCTGATTTTTTAAGTCGACACCCTATTACTCTGGAAGGACAGACGCAAAATGATTAAGTACAGCAGGGGTTTACACGTCAGCTATGACAGGTCACAGCTAGGAAAGGGTGGGGCTATGTCGTGAAACGAGTGTGTGTAAACCCACTTCTTAGTTAAATCCCTATGTCAAGATACAATATCTCCCTAGCCAATCAACGAGCAACGTTCACCAGTCTCTGAGACAGAATAAAATTAGCCATAAGCCCTGTTTTTCGGAACTCGGTTGGGGCCATCTTGTCACCCAATATGGCGGAAAAAACAGAATAAAATTAAGCATAAGCCCTGTTTTTTCGGAACTCGTCTCGGTCAAGGATGGTACGACGGATGGTACGGCGGATGGTATAAAACTGCAGATAAGCAATCAGCTTGCCACGCCGAGAACCAACCAAAAGCTTTCCTTAAGCAGTAGAAGTTACCTCATCTACCTATATATACGGGCGAGATTTTATTCAAAAACACGCATACACCAACACGAAGCCAGATAGACGACCGACTGAAGAAGAGAAGCTGTCTACCTTGATGTATTGCTTACCTGCGTGCATTGACCTGGAAGACTGCTTCACTAGTCGAGTCAAAACCTGGCCTGTTTAAATCTTAGAGCGTTTTATTCGTGTCATCCAACCTGAGGTCGTATGTCCAGTCAATCCAGTTGCTTGGAACTTCGCAGGAGCACAGTGATTGCACAGGAGCTACATCTTTAGTCCCCCTCAGTCTTGGGTGGGCTAACGAAACGATCATCAGCGGGTGTTGTGTGCAAGAAATTAAGGTACAGAACTTTTGAGAGATGAGTACACAGTAGTACCATTTCCGTCGGCAATTGTGAGCTATAAACTATCTATGAAGAGAAAGGGATTTAGCGTAGCAAGAGACAATAATAAGATCATAGCTGATAAATTTTATATATATATACGTAATTACCAGCACAGCTGATACATTTACTATAACTGAGTAACATCACAGTTGATATAATTTTTGTTCCTATAATTGGAAGACTTGTTATATATATACATAAATATATATATATATATATATATATATATATACATATATATATATATATATATATATACATCTCTATCTACATATATATATATATATATATATATATATATATATATATATGTAAATCATTTGTAAACTTACAAATCCATTACATTTTCATCTTCCAACATCCATCCTTCAGCACAAGAGTAGATAGTGTATATACTAAATAAATAATAAGGAAATTGTATTTGAACGACTTGTCAATTTTATCAGTGTTAAGTAAAATCTGTTTCCTTGTTTTAATATCACAGTTAGTTACACAGCGGGGGTGGTAATTTATGACTGTCTCCTCTCTACTAATTTTTTCGAGATCAGATCATTCACAGCCGTAACTAATTTGTGATACCAGTAGTTCTCTCAGACACTGGGACTTCACCATTTTCTGCAGAAATTATATTTCTGTACTTGTCAGTACTATACTGATCCTAGTGCCAATAAAAACCTCACGCTACAACATCATAGCATGGACAAATGTCCAATATTCTTTTTAAGTGTAGTTTTAAAAAAAAAGATAGGTAAATAGGATGTGTCCTACAAGCATGTTTTATTCGCCAGCAAGCCGTATATTTACCAATTCATCATTACCCAGTGTAGTTCGCCTATTTGTGGGACTGAAGAATTTTCACCATGTTTGTCATCAGTCCAGTTTCAATTTAAGAGTAATTGAGTTGTTAATTAATTATATCTATGTAATTTTAAAATATTTGTTGATTGCATCCTCTGTCGTAAAGTCGTGTGTAAACCCCACTGCTTTGTTAAATACACTATGTCGATATACAAATTTGCACAGCCAATCCACGTTCAAGGAGTCACGCAAGATGGCTGGCAGACTCTGAGACAGAATAAATTACACGAAGTCACGGTCACGCAAGATGGCGGCAGACAGAATAAATTAGGCATAAAACACTGTTGGTTCGGAACTCTGAAAAAAAAGGAAAGTACCAAAACGCAACTAACCAACCAGAGTGCCCCTGCAATTAAAAAGACTAAAACGCCGCGAACCAATCAAAAGGGTTCCTTACGCAGAAGCATCTACCTGCGTCTACCTATATATATATATATATATATATATATATATATATATATATATATATATATATATATATATATATATATATATATATATATATACCCTTCAAAAGAAGTTAAGGACCAGTAGGTGAAAATGACCCAAAAATAATAAAAATTATATTTCATAAGCAATTAATCTGACATTGGTTTTTCTCGAACGACAAATATTCAACACGTGCTGCATGGGCCACCAGCATACCGTGTGGCTAGTGTTCAGCTCAGCAGTCACGCTGAAAAAAATGCTGCTGAGACGCTAAAATGTGGGTGTTTTTAATGATGTCTGAGCATGAAAAAAATACCTGCTATTCCAAAAATGCGTGATGCATGTGGGAAACTATAGTGTTGGTCTTGAGATGTACTCACAAAATTTTCTTTATAAGCAACACAAGTACTGCATAACCATTGCACAACAATATGCCTCAACGACGAAAGCTGAGTGTTGTGGATAAAGGAAGAGCCATTGCGTGGTTGCAGGAAGGTCTTACTGTCCGAAATGTCGCTCAGAGGCTTGCAGTATCTCATTCAGTTATTGTCAGACTGCAGCAGCGCTTTGCCCAGACTGGAATCGTCGAGGAACGGCAACGCACAGGTCGTCCTAGAGTCACTACACCTCGAGAAGATCGCTTAATTCAGAGGCAAGCACTGCAACGGAGAAATGCAAGTGCAAATGCTATCAGACAGTTCCTCAGAGATGCTACCAACACTGTAGTCAGTAATCAAACTATTCGGAATCGCCATTCGACCACACTTGACTGCTGCCCACAGAGCAGCTCGTTTAGCATGGTGTATGCAGCACGTGCAGTGGCGACATGCACAGTGGGCTTACGTTATGTTCACTGATGAGTCCCGATTTGTCTTGGAGCCTACAGATGGACGAATAAGAGTATGGAGGCGTCGTGGTGAACGCTTTAGTGATGCTGCAGTCATCGAACGTAACCGATATGGTGCTGGATCAGTGATGATGTGGGGAGGCAATAGTTTACTCCACAGAACCCCCCTCTATCATGTGATTGGGAATCTGACTGGTGACCGCTACCGTGACGAGATTCTACAGCCTCTTGCCATTCCAGCCCTGCAGGTTATTGGGCACAATGCAGTCCTTCAAGATGATAATGCAAGACCACACCGTTCTCGTGCAGTAAATGCTTTCCTGCAAGAAGCGGATGTCAATAGAATGGATTGGCCTGCAAACAGTCCTGATTTGAATCCCATAGAACATCTTTGGGACGAGCTTGGGCGACGAGTTAAGCAACATCAGCCATCTCCTGCAACTCTGCATGAACTGCTTCTGGTACTTCAGCATCAGTGGCAGGCAGTGCCCCAATGCTTCATTCGCAAGCTCATCATTTCCATGCGACAGCGGTGCCTTGAAAGTATCGCCAATAATGGAGGACACACACGCTACTGACAATGTTGACCTTTGGTGTTATTCTCATTAATTTTGAAAATGAGGGTTGTATTGATTGCTGTGCTGTCATTTTACACACGTTAATGCAACCGTCATGAAAATAGTGTTGATTGTCACTGATAAGCTTGACATGTTATATTTTGAAGTGCTGTGTTTTTATTTTTCATTTTCATTTCATTTTTCACCCTTAATAAAAATGGTCCTTAACTTCTTTTTAAGGGTATATATATATATATATATATATATATATATATATATATATATATATCTATATATATATATATATATATATATATATATATATATATATATATATATATATATATATATATATATATATATATATATATATATATATATGCGTTTCATTCAAATACACACACAAACACGAAGACCAGCCAGAACGATACACTTGCGAAGAGAAAGCTGTCAAGACTGATTCCTGCTTACCTGCATGCCGGGCAGACTTGCTTCACTAAGTCGAGTCAAAATCTGGCTTGTATTAATCTTAGAGGGTTTATTCGTGTCATCCAACCTGAGGTCGTATGTTCGGGTCAATCCTGCTGCCTGGAACTTCGCAGGAGCATAGTGGTTGTATCGGAGCTACATCCTTAGTCCCCCTCAGCCTTGCGTGGGCTAAAGGAACGATCATCAGTGGGTGTTGTGTGCATCAAATTTAGAAGGACAGAAATGTTTTAAGAGATGAGTACACATTAGTACCATTTCCGTCGGCAAGTGTGAGCAATTAACTGTCTATGAAGAAAAAGTGATTTAGCGTAGTGAGCGACAAGATTAACAGCACAGCTGATAAATTCTCCATAAGTGATTAACAGCACAGCTGATATAATTTTTTTTCCTATAATTGGAAGACTTGTTATATATATATATATATATATATATATATATATATATATATATATATATATATTATATATATATATATATATATATATATATATATATATATATATATATATATATATTATATATATATATATGTAAACTTACAAATCCATTGCATTCCATCTTCCAACATCCAACCTTCAGCACAGGAGTAGATAGTGTATATACTTAATAAATAAGGAAATTGTATTTGAAAGACTTGTCAAGTTTATAATTGTTAAGTGAAATCTGTTTCCTTGTTTTAATATCACAGTTAGTTACCCAGCGGGGTGGCATTTTATGACTGTCTCCACTCTACTAATTTTTCGAGATCAGATCATTCACAGCCGTAACTAATTTATGATACCAGTAGTTCTCTCAGACACTAGGACTTCACCATTTTCCTGCAGAACTTCTATTTCTGTATTGTCAGTACTATACTGATCCTAGAGCCAATAAAAACCTCACGCTACATCATCTTGCACCATATTTGCTTTCAATTGTGATTATATATATATTAAAGGTAAATAAATGTATATCTTAGTTCATCGCTTATTTATATCGTTTGTGCTGTGGGTGTTTATGTGTATCATTGTTTTCTTCCGGCTAAACCGAGAGTTGGGGTTTTTGTATTTTTCGGGATCCCAGAGTGAAGCTATCGCTGGAGACCAGAATGCCTGCTGAAACCTTCTTACTTTCAGTGAGGATTCACCTTCTCTCGTTCACTCTTGGTGTTCTATGTAGACCTTCATACTTACGAGCCATTACCATAAAGGGGGGGGGGGGGGGGGGGCGGGGGGGGGGCGGGGGGGGGGGGGGGGGGGGGGACCTTGGGGGTTTCATCCCACAATCATCCTTTCATGTGACAAAAACCAATTCACCTTGCGACAGCAGCAAAACAGCCTTTGTAAAATCTGAATTAATTAGCAGTATGTTACTTAAAAGATTGCTATTTTGTATGCACTAGTTAATTAATTTACACTTGATTGCACTTTTTAATTTCAGTATTACAAGCACAAAATAGTGGGGGGAGGGGGGAGATAGGTTGGAGTAAGAGATTTGTGACGTCACATGATTAGGGGGTCTGTGTTTTTGTGACGAAATGTGACAGGGAGGAAGTGGGGGTAAAAAATGGCAACAATTATGTGACGCGCGTTTGAAGACGGCCCCTAATAAAAATTTAACAAACAGTGTTACGATGCTTCCAAAACCCAAATTTAAAAAAACAAAATAACTGAGATGATGGACAAAGTGTTTTAACAATTCGTCATTCATAATACCAAACACAGAAATGACGGCAAAGAAATGAATGTGAAAACAACGTACAACAACGTGCAAGAAATGTGCTCGATGTTCACAATTCCAATCACAATACCTGCTCTCGTTTCTGTTGATATTGGTGGTAAACACGATGTTCTTCATGCCGACAGAAGAACAGTCGGGCGACAGCAGCCAAAGATGTGTGCCAGAGAGACCTGAATGCACTAGGCATGAATCCAGCATCCTGTTAAGACTGGTGGAGGCTACAACTACCAACTGAAGACTCCAGTGCTTAACGTTCTGCAGCATCAGAAGCTTCACAAAACTATTTTCATTGTGCCATCCACCAGTTGTCCGTAGACAAAATCTTTGAGGATGCGGCCATCTTTCGTGCTGTGAACACAGGGCCGTCTTAACAGCATTGTAGGCCCCGGGTAAAGCAATGCACTGGGTCCCTACCAGCCCTACCCACCCACGGGAATAAAAATGATGTCTTATGAACAATATGGCAGCATCCCAGCAAGGACCCCTAGAATCGTGGGGCCCCTGGGCATTGCACAGTGTGCCCATGCCTTAAGACGGCACTGTGTGAACATGGCCAAGTAGGCGCAATCTGCGCTGTTTAAGCAATGTTTAAATGCTTTGAAGGCCAGCGCGTGACAGCACTTTGACATTTGTCACTTTGTCCTTCCAAGAAATACCAAGGATGTGGCGTAGACACTGTAGACGGAAGGTACAAATCGTTCTTTCATGATTAGCATAGGTTGTCCATGTCTCGTGACCATACAGAAACGGTGATGCATCACAGCTTTAGTCGTTATTGTGAGACACGTATTGCGAAGCGAGCAAAGATGGTTATGGCATTGCCAAAGCGGCTGTCAATGTCTGTGTCATGAGAGATAACGCGGTACGAAATTCTGAACACACAAAGGCAATATGTGACAACAAAAAATCCATGAACCTGTTAGTAATCGTCTCTCTCTCTCTCTCTCTCTCTCTCTCTCTCTCTCTCTCTCTCTCTCTCTCTCTCTCTCTCTCTCTCTCTCTCTCTCTCTCTCTCTCTCTCTCTCTCTCTCTCTCTCAATCGTCTCTCTCTCTCTTTGTCCGTCTCTCTCTCTCTCTCTGTGTCTCTCTCTCTCTTTCTCACACAATTTCTCTTTCTCTTAACTGACAAATACTGACAGTATACAGGCAGGTCACGTGAACAAATTGTTGAATGTAAGAACTGCCGGTATCAGAGTTATCACACTCTTATATTTACAGTCACCGGAAGTTTGACTGCGGAAACAACAAAGAGAAGAGTGTCTTATTGGCAGAGTGGTTAGAGCGCTGGCCTCTAGCGGTAAACGTACCGGGTTTGAAACACGATGGCGTCATGCTTCAGTCTGCCTAGCCTTAAATTGGCACCTGACTCCGCTATTAAGTTAGTCAAAACAAAGATGGGTGGATGGGATGGATGGATGGATAGATAGATGGATGGGATGGATGGGATGGATAGATAGATAGATAGATAGATAGATAGATAGATAGATAGATGGATGGATGGATGGATGGATGGATGGATGGATAGATAGATAGATAGATAGATAGATAGATAGATAGATAGATAGATAGATAGATAGATAGATAGATTTAATTTTGCTTAAGAAGACTCATACGTCTGTTTATCATGATGTCACTTAAGGTAAACATATTTTCTTAGTGCAGTATCGATTGATTACAGTACATTAAAGTCGGTTACACAACTGTGACCTATTGCCTTCCAATCAAGTTGCAAGATGAGCTGCAACCCACGCGCAGAAGTCGGTTTCAGAGTTTTACCTTGTTTCTAACCTGGGTTGACTTCTGTTTATCATGCAAGCTTTTTTTTATTTTTTTTAGGTGAGGTCAAAATAACCGAGTCGGCAGTTTCATATATCAAGACACAATTGATTTTTTTCTTCAAATACTTACCTTTATCATCTCTCCTTTCCTTTCACAGCTCTCTTTTCCCTTTACATGTCTCTTTTCCTTGTCTCTTTTCCTTGTACGTGTCTCTTTTCCTTTTATATCCCCCCTTTCCTTTTACAGCTCTCCTTTCCGTTTACATCTCCCCTTTCCGTTTACATCTCTCCTTTCCTTTTACATCTCTCCTTTCCTTTTACATCTCTCCTTTCCTTTTACACCTGTCCTTTCCTTTTACATGTCTCTTTTCCTTTTACATGTCTCTTTTCCTTTTACATATCTCCTTTCCTTTCACATATCTCCTTTCCTTTCACATCTCTCTTTTCCTTTTACATGTCTCTTTTCCTTTTACATGTCTCTTTTCCTTTTACATATCTCCTTTCCTGTCACATCTCTCTTTTCCTTTTACATCTCCCCTCTCCTTTTACATATCTCCTTTCCTTTTACAGCTCTCCTTTAATTTTACATCTCTCCTTTCCTTTTACACCTGTCCTTTCCTTTCACATCTCTCTTTTCCTTTTACATCTCTTCCTTCCGTTTCCCTCCCTATAGAACACACAGCCACCATTATTACTGGCTGCTTTGCAGGCAGCATGCGCCAAAGTTCCCGTGTTCTTGTAGTAGTGGTGTCCGTAGCAATATAATCTACGAGTTCATGATTAGGTTGCTAGCCTCATTCACGACCTCATATTGGTTGACCCTTACGACATGCTTGACGAAGCAGCAATTCTATTCTTTGTTGACACCTATATAGGCCTAAGAAATATATGCTTTATGAGGCATCAACAGTTATGTTAACCTACCTGATCAACTTACGAGTAACATGCAGTCGCCAACAGTCGTTAAAGGTTGTCCAGATAAATTCACTATAATCTAAGCAGATTCATATTTACAAGTTAAAATGGGTTCCAGACCTTAAGAGAGGATGGACCAGCAGTGACATTTGGCCCGGGTCTAATCGCACATTGGGGTGGGGGGTTTCACTTCAGTCAAAGGAAACGTGATCCTCAGTGCCTTTACACTATAGACGAGCTGTCGGGTTTGGGTTATGCTCCAGTCTACCCAGCTGTAAATGGGTACCTGACGCTGCTGTTGAGTTATGGAAGAACAAGGCAGCGAGGAAGGAAACTGGCCACCCCACCTCTCGATGCTGGTCCTAGCATAGTGAAGTCTTAAAACGTCACTCCCCTGCGGATGTATCTCCGATGGGACTACTTTTAAAAACTTTTTACCCTTCTTTTTAAACAGTGAGGAGGTCCTGTCATTTTGAAATCCGAGTCATGATGACAGATAATGAAAATAGCAGCACTAATGTATAGAGAATGTTGTATTTTTCTTAAAAAAAATGTAGGTTAGTATTGTCTTTCAAGAACAGCGAGATCACTGAAACAAAACAATATCAAATTAAAATACAATATTTACACTAGGGCGCACGAGTTTCTGGACAAAGTGCACTTAAGCTACGGTTTGTTTTATGTGCTGTAACCAGTTTTTACTTTAAGAATTACATAAACGCGGAATGTTTAATCCTACAGAATTATCAACGAAAAATTGCATAACAGACGTAACACTTTGACACAAATGTTTGTGTAAGACTATTAATGATAATTTTATTAAAATATGTGACGGTCACTAGTATTATAGTATTAATGGCTATTTTGTTAAACTATAGAAGTTTCACTATCATTACTGGCAATTTTGATAAACTATTTGAAGTTCACAAGATTAAATGGCTATTTTGTTAAACTATTTGAAGTTCACTAGATTAAATGGCTATTTTATTAAACTACAAATTGTGGACTTGCTTACGTAGACGTTCTGGCTTCACACCTAAGTCATATTATAACCTACCTGTACAATAGCAGTTTGGGCGGTAGACTTTATGTCTAAATTCATCATGTTGTTGTTGTTGTTTTGAAAAGGTGATGGGTGGAGAGTGGGCACTTACCAGCTGACCATTATTGCGTCTTCTCGTTCCATCTTGGTCTACCCTGTTCAACCTGAAAATTGGTTATAATTGTGGTATTTAGTGTCATTTTATTTACTAATTTTGTATTAAATTTAAATAACTATTGTCTTTTGCAGTTGCTGGTTTTAATTTATATTAGTATTTGTCATTTTATTTTCAGTTTTGTATTGTTTATAGATAACTATTGTCCTTTACACTTGGTTTTAATCTGTATTAGTATTTGTTCTTTTTGAGTTGGTTTTTTTTTTTTTTAAACTCGTTGTCTTTCCTTGTCCTATGAGTAGTTAGTAAGTTTGCTAATTTTTCAGTTGCTTTTTTTTAAAGTGATTTGTTAGCTTTTGTTGCTTAATTTCTATTTGGTTGAATGTCTTTTCTGAAGTATTATTTTTGTTATTGTTGTTAATATTGTCATTGTTACTAACCTTATATGTTTTCCTTTGTTTTATATATCGTTTAAGTATTGATTGGGCTTCCCCTGGGGCATCCATACTTAAAACCTTATCCCCTGTCATGTCTATATTGTGATTTCTATAGTAAGTTTTTAATTCAAGCCTTCGTACTTTTTACAGTGGATCAGGTAGTGGTCTATGTCATTTTCTTTCTGACATTCTTGGCAGTATGGTTTCTATATCATAAAGTATGCTGCACCGAGACGGGATGTTCATCATTATCGTGCGAACGATTATATCGGAGGAGAAAATGACCACATCGGTATGCGAGAAAAGCTCGTCTGGGAAAATCAAATGGCAACAGGCGTATTGCGGTCCATATCAGAGAAATTGTGGGAAGGTCCTGGGTCAGGTGTAGGTAACTCGTAAAGACGGCTAACCGTAGTTACGATAGTTCAGCAGGTGTGTGAGTCGTCATCTGCGTTAAAGGTCCTGCAGTTTCAAATACATCTTGACTTTATTTCTGTTATGACAGCTTTATAGTTGAACAAAATGTAGTATTGTTAGTGATGCAGATTTCCTGGTATTCATTTTATACTTTGACATACTATTCTATTTGAGATTAGACAGTTAGGACATTTAGACTGTCAAATGTTTTGACACTTGCAACCATGGTACTGAAAAATAACATAACATTACACTTATGTTTTCATAACATTGCTTTAGCGTGTAATCATAATAGATTTTTCCAGTTATCTGTTTTTGTGGTTAGATTTGACGCTGCCATGTTGGCGCTATTACTGTAGCCTGTTGTAAGGCTTTGACTGTGATTAGGCAGCTTTTCATTAATGTCCACTCGCGCTGTATTTCAGCTATGTCGTCTTTGTGAAATAAAATAGGGATTTGGAATAAGGTGTGTTCTTCCCTTATTAAGTATGATACTAAGTATAGCAGAAGGACAGTTGTGCAACCACAGCTGAGGTTCAAAGATGTGTGTAAGAGAGACATGAGGGCACTGGACATAAATCCAGCAACGTGGAAGGATGAAGCTGCCGATCGCACCAAGTGGCGATGCTATCTACGGCGCAGAAGAGAGGAGAAAACGTCGAAAATAAGCAACTGAGGGCTTTGTCAGCATTCCCCAACAGTCATAGTTATGACTGAAGGGTACGAACTATTTATATGTGCATCAAGGGTTAATGTTTGTTGTAAATCTGTTGTTTATTGTTTTTATTTTGTTCGTTAGTAGTATTTCTTTTTAAAATTGGTCTTTGTTTTCAATCCACCGATAGGTTTAATGCAAGTGGTGCTTATGTTCGTATGCGTGGGTTTGGTTGTGTTTGTTTTTGTGCAGAGAGTGTGGTTTGGTTGGGTTTGTTTTTGTACGCATTATTAGCTCTTTTGTGTATGTATCTGATGTTTGTATGTGTGAATGGCTTGGTTTTTGCTTGTTTCTGGACAGTGTGTGACTTGTCCATTTATGTGTGTGTGTTTGTGTCATGTGTACGTATGTGCGGTTTATTTGTGTTTGTTGTTGTGTTGAATGTGTGACGTGGGCATGTATGTATTGTGACGTGTGTACATATATGCATGTGTGTGTGAATGTTTGCGTGACTGGCAGAATCAAGAAAACGAGATATATAATATTCAGCTGTCATTTTGCCGCGTCCGCTTTTCCCTCATCAGATGGGCGGTTGACGCTGTGTGTAACGAGAAAATGCAACTAATTTCCATTCCATTGATTTCAACCTCTCACATGTTGCTGACACTGCCGAAAATTGTGCTTAACAAGGTCTTCTCTGGTCTTATGACACTGGAAGTCAATTCCAGATTATTAAGAGTTTCAGGAGTCTTGTACTTGATCAGAGGTCAGACCGATTTTTTTTTTTTTTTGTAATTTAAGCAACATTTGTCGCCAGAGTGTATTATTGGGCAATGTCATCGCATATTTAACATTACATGTTTTACTGTCATTTGCGAAAACTCACACCCTTATTTGATGGATCTTCAGCGAAACATCGATTAACCTTGTGTACACTGTGGTTGTGAAGGAAGGTAAGCTTCCCTTATCATTGCAGAATGTGGTGGGTGGTGTATCACAAAGATAATTTTTAGCGTAGATGGGTGACAGGGTTGTGGAGTCTGAGTCGTGGAGTCGGTCGTTTTTAGTGGAGTCAGAATCGATAAAAAATATCCTGACTATTACGAGACTCAAGCCAAGGCTGGTCCAAGTTTGACCCATGTTTCTAAAAAAAGGGGGTGGGGAGGAGCTTAAAAATTGAAATATTAACTTCTACATTGTGAGCAACGGAAATAAAAAAGTACCTTGTGAAGTTTTTGACATAGTGAGTTAAAAACAAAAAATACCTTCCACTGCATAAATTAGAAGAGTTAAGAGTTCAGCTACTTTTTCTTTATCGTTACATCAAGTTGTCCTCTTTTTAAGAACCAATTCAATTTAAATAAAAATTATCATATTTGCAAATACATTCTGAGTTTTTGCTTTGTACTATTATGTGAATGGGTGAATAATTAAAAATGTAATCTACGAAAGCCGCATATTTATTTATTCACATCATAGGAAACTCTTTACAGAGTGATAGAACAGGAGGCAATCTGATCATCAGAAGAAACCCCCCCCCCCCCCCTTCCCGTACGACAGGTGTTTCGGCCCAGTATACTCCTTAGGGAGTATCCTGAAAGGATGAATAATTAAAAATGTCATCTACAAAAGTCGCATATTTATTTATTCACATATTTACCGTACGCATAGGCGTCCGATTGGTAGAGCGGTTAGAGCGTTTATCTCTCGCAGCAGAGGTGCGGGGTTCGAATCACGGTACCGATACGCTCCAGTCTACCCAGCTGTAAATGGGTACCTTACTCCGCTCTTTGAGTTAGGGAAGGAAAAGGCAGACAGGAAGGGCACTGGTCACCCCGCCTCTTAATGCTGGACTTAGTAATGTGAAGTCTCTAACACTTCTCTCCCCTACAGCAGCATCTGCTATGAGACTACCTTTACCCACCATACGTATACATATAACTCCAAGCATAATTTTATGCCATATGACTAGTAAAAATAAACTATAGTCGGGAGTCGGGCTTCTAAAGTTTTAGTAGTCGGAGTCGTGAAATGTTGTGGCCGACTCCACAGCCCTGACGGGCACTCTCCGGCAGTGGTATATAATTATTATGTACAACTCTTACACTGTTAATATCTACCTTGATGTATGTTAACGTCTGTCCCTAGTCGTGGTGTGCTGTGACACAATCATTTGTTTTCAACATAAGGGTTACTTTCACAATTGCCTCCGGCTGGCAGAATTGTGGATTTTAAAGCTGCAACCAAGGTGGAGTGGGCTCATTTTCTACATAAGACAGCAGGAGGCGGTGACACTTGGGAGTCATGACCCAGGTGGGCCCGCCCCCCTTAGAGCGTAAAGGAGTATACAGGGCCGAAACACTTGTTCGACGAGGGAACTCTTCCGATGATCAGATTGCCTCCTGTTGTATCGCTCTGTATAGAGTTTCCTATCATAACAATAATAATAATAATAGCCCCTTCAGTCATAACTGACTATGGAAATGCGTGCCTGAGGTGACAGTCCACAGCTGCTTTCGACACCTATAGGGTGAAGCTGGAGTGTCCGATCCAGGGCGCGAGCTTGGGCACAGTTATATGGAGATCAAGCTGTTGAGTATGTATGTTAACATTGCCTGTTAACATTACATTAGTTTATCGTTCAGATAGTTATGTTATACCTCAGAAAAGTTACAATCTATACTGGTTTGTTGTCTTCTTTCTTGTTATTTCTTTCTTTCTTATTAACATACAGACTCATATACATCCACACAGACAATGTTCCTGGTTCGCCAGGATGTCTTAACCTGCGATCCGTGAATGGATTCTATAGAGTCCGTAAACAGAACGTAAAATTTAAAATGTAAAATTTTTAATTACGCTTTTATGTACATATTTTTTCCAAGATATGGTTCATATTTTTCATTGGACAATCAAATGGGTCAATAGCTTTCACCAGGCAATCAAAGGGGCTGTATGGCGCGAAAAAAAAAGTTAAGAAACCCTGCTCTAAGCTGTGTGCGCGTGCGCGTGCACAGGTTATGAAGTCAGCGCACATTAGATATTGAACTGTGCTCATAGAAATTAAATTTTAAAAATACGGCATTAGTACAACAAAAATGACTGTCCACTGAAAAATACATTTAATTTATGACGCACAAGAGAGAGAGAGAGAGAGAGAAAGGAAGGGCAGAATGTCTGCGTGCCCAGTTCTTAACCCTTTGAAAATAAAGTTCGTTCGTTCGCTCTCTTTCTCTCTTACACACTCTCTCTCCACCCCCACTCTCGCTCTCTCACCCACTCACTCTCTCACCCATTCTCTCTCGCTCTCTCTCACCCACTCTCTCTCTCTCTCTTACACAATATACATGGATATGTCATGTAAACATCGGTATTATTCAACATAATCCCCATCAACTTGTACGGCTTTATGCCAGCGCGAAACATGTGCATTTATTCCTAGCCCGTAACAGATTTTGTCTTGATCATGTAGCCATTTCTTCGCTGCATGAATCACTCCTTCATCATCTTCAAACCTTGTCCCACTGAGTGCATCTTTAAGTGGAACAAATAGATGAAAATCAGAGGGTGCCAAATCGGGACTATAGGGTGGATGGGGTCGTACAGTCCAACCCAATTTGGTGATTGCTTCCCGTGTTGCCAGACTTGTGTGAGGGCGCGCATTGTCGTGTAGGAGAAGCAGGTCTGCTGGATTCTTGTGCGGCCGAACTCTGCGAAAACGTTGATTGAGTTTTTTCAATGTCTTAATGTAAGCTTGCAAATTGATTGTCTCTCCTCTTGGCATAACGTCCACAAGAATCACACCTTCAATGTCCCAAAAGACAGTGAACATGACCTTTCCAGCTGAAGGAATTGTCTTGAATTTCTTTCTTCTTGGTGATTGCGGATGATGCCACACCATTGACTGTCTTTTTGTCTCAGGTTCAAAATGATGTGCCCAGGTTTCGTCACCTGTAACGATCTTAGCCAAAAAGTTCTCTCCATCAGCATTGACACGCTCCAACCATTCAGAAGAAATTGCTTTCCTTTGCAATCGGTGGTCATTTGTGAGACTTCGAGGAACCCATCTTGCGCAAACCTTAGAAAATCCGAGAGTTTTTATAACTGCATTTACACTACCAATGCTGACTGACAGCTGTAAAGCCAATTGTTTAGTAGTGATTCGCCTATCAGTAAGAATAATGCCCTCAGCGCATTTCAACATTTCTGCGTTGGTGGCTGTGGCAGGACGTCCACAGCGCGGCCGATCAAGGAGCTCCGTATCTCCACTTCCTGATTCTTTGATTCTCTGAACCCAACGACTGACTGTACTCCTGTCGACTGCAAAACTTCCATACACATCACATAGACGCTTGTGAATATTCACAACAGTTTCCTTCTCTGCAACGAGAAATTCTATCACAATTCGCTGTTTATAACGCAAGCTGCTAACACGCTCCATTTCAACGGTTTAGGGCAGCCGTATTATTTGGCCGGTTGCAGTGCAATTTGGTGCACACAATTGGCACATGCCATATTTGAAGTGTGCAAAATGTCATGCTTCTATCTTCATTATTAGCTGAGAAAAACGATGTGGTGCATTACTTTCTGAACGCCCCTCGTACTTTAAACAAATGTTAAAACAATAAGCAATAATTATTGCCACGTGACAAGTTTTGGCCTTTTTTTGTTTTTGTTTCCAGACACAAAATAAAAGCAAAACAGTCTAAGATGGCCAATAAACTGACGTTACAAGAGACATCAACAATCTAAGATGGTCTATAAACTGACGTTACAAGAGACATCAACAATCTAAGATGGTCTATAAACTGACGTTACAAGAGACATCAACAATCTAAGATGGTCTATAAACTGACGTTACAAGAGACATCAACAATCTAAGACGGTCTATAAACTGACGTTACAAGAGACATCAACAATCTAAGATGGTCTATAAACTGACGTTACAAGAGACATCAACAATCTAAGATGGTCTATAAACTGACGTTACAAGAGACATCAAAAATTGCTGCGCCCCTCCCCCCAATAATGTTGAACAGGCCGGATCTCCCGTTGAGCTATAATATTACTGTGACATAGCATTTTATATAATAAAATAACAATTAGTTCTCTTGACTTTGACATTGTTACAAGTAAATTAGTTGGATAGGAGTGAGAAACTAACAATTTAAAAATAGGGAGTGACTAACACAAGAAACCACAGAAAATAGCTAGCCACGTTACTTTATTTCTATAACAACTGTTCGCAGGGAATAAACGAGTCATGTTACTTTGTTTCTATAACAACTGTTCGCAAGGAATAAACTAGTCAAGTTACTTTGTTTCTATAACAACTGTTAGCAGGGAATAAACGAGTCATGTTACTTTGTTTCTATAACAACTGTTCGCAGGGAATAAACAACAGTGTACCACACAGAGAATAATATTAGACTTTCAACGACTGAGTCTTCCGCCAAAACATAACGGAGAAATAATTATGTTGCGCCTTTTCTGCTTGTGACAGAGTTATATAAATATATTATATGTATCCTCACGTTTTGCTCCCACCTGGCTCCCACCTTTGCTTTCTTATTAGTATGCACGTTTGGTTAAACGCAGAACCCCTACACTTCAATATCTGTCTAACTCATAATTTAGCCACGCCTATTTTCGTTTCTCTATGTCTTACAAGCACTAGGAATGTTTACAAACAGACCTATTAGCTAGTCCAGAGCCGTTAACTGTAATTATCACGCGAGCGATTGGGCAATCGTTGAAATAGTGACAGATCAGAGAACAGGTCGTATATTTGTAGAATCGAGGGCGGTAAGTCAAAAGACGGACCTTTGACGGTTGCATTTCCTTAAGGGGAGATAACCACAGTTCGTGATCCCAGGGCCCGTAATTCGCTACAGTATGAGCCGAGATCAAAAGACGGTTTGCTCGTTGGCCCACGTCTCTGCGTCGGCAAAGGCGTGAAATAAAGCTTTGATTTAGGAATCGACCGCAGATTTTCCCAAAATCTGGGCGAAGGCGCTATATCTCGCAAGAGATAGCGAATTTCTACATATTTCATATATATATATATATATATCTCATCCTTTAAAATCATTTATCTAGTAGCCTCAGAATTTTCGGAACATCTAGCTTCGAATCCTAGACCATTGTTAAAGTGGATTTCTTAGTATTTCGATTGGAGATAGTTTCTTTTTCTGTGTTGCGTACGGGTCACAAACCAAAACCTACCAGCGGTCTGAATCTAAGAGAACGGGTCTAAGTCCAACAGTACCAAAAAACATTCTTATATAAATATCGGGTCTTCGAGGTTGACCTGTTTAGCCCTCTTGTTTCACCCAGAGAGAGAGAGAGAGAGAGAGAGAGAGTACCAACAAAAGACTATAAGAATAATTGTAACTGGACCTATAGCTATCCAGATTCTTTTTCTATTTTCGCTGTGGCGAAATTATCAAAAATTAACATTTCCCAACTACCGACCACTGTGTTGTGGCGAGGATTTTTATCCCGAGAGATTTACATACCTGACATTCTCTTTAAGTATTAGAATTACAAGCTACTGGCACTGTGAACACTAGATCTCGTAATTATTTTCCTACCTGGACTAATTGATGTGACATAAACAGGTTCAATTAACAGTAACGAAGTAAGCGTTCCCCAAATAACAGGATTAATCAAACTTTGAGGAGCTGGGGCTTATTTTGCCAAAACACAACCCAACACTGGATTTGCTGTTTGTACCATGGAGATATGTTCCAGATGTTGTTAATCAACAATTAGGTAAGCGCGACTGAAAGTGGCCACTGTTTGTCTGAAGCGAGAGAAAGAAGGAGTGAATAATTCTTCTATTGTATAATCATTGTACTCACTTTGTTGTGCCTTTCTTTTGTTTGCTAATACTGTTATTTTTCTGAATAGATTAATTAGGAACTCAGTTCTTTACAGTATAGTCAAATTCTATACCATAGCGCAGATCTTTTGAACTTTTGGGGGTTAGTTAACTTCTTCTTGTGGGATCTTGTCTCAACAGAGGGGACTGCACTTATGGGGTTTATTTCTTTATGATTTCTGTAACCTATGATTTTTCTATTTGATATTTGATACTGTATGTTGTGAAGTTTTTTCTTTATGATAAATAAACTTAACATAAAACTTAATTACCTGTGTTGGTCAGCTCGGCCCAATATCCCTACTCCATTTACTATAGTTTCACGTTTGTGCGTCTAATTGTCGTCACGTATCTGTGTGTGTGTATGTGTGTGGTTATAGCGTATATGTTAATATATACAGAAAGGTAAACTGTCTGATAAAAAAATTGTTGTTTGCGTTCACTCAGCCATATCTCTCTCTTACAGTGCTGGCTGTTAGTTTTGGGCGGTATGTACACTGTGTCGTAGTTTACAGCTAAGCTGTGATATCTGCTCCTTTGGCCCGACACATCCGATTTCCGCAAGCAATTTTTACGGGTTTGCTTTCCTGTCACGTCACGGCTGTATGTATGCCATACCTCATGTCAGTCCAACAGAGCAGTGAGGTGGTTGAACCAGTAAGCGTCACCGGACCCGAAACGAAACTCTGCCCCAGATCTTGGAGGTCCCGTTTCCGGGAACAGCACACACAGCCAGTTGAGGCATCGTTTGCCGTTCGAGGAAGCTGAAATAAATAAGGAAGGAAACATGAACCTTGCGAATAGTAAATAAATAAATATAGGTAATTAACAGGCACTTTGTTAAATCTACATGTTATGTTTTGCCACGTGGTACCTTAACCAGACTTCACAACTAAAATATAACCTAAACAATAATGTACGGGTAGCAATGGGTCAGCTGGCAAGTCATTTTCAGGACAAGTCCTTTTCAGGACTTCATCTTGCTGGCAATATATACTGTTAGTCCTTTTCAGGATCGAAATGCTGCATGGGCATTAAAAGCAATTAACAAAGACTTCGCAAAAACTGCTGACTGTATTATAGCCTCTGGTTAAAAAATGAGAGACTGTCGTGCTTAGATAGGTTTTAAAGTTATGTAAGGTCGCGCCTGAGTATAGGTTTTAAAGTTATGTAAGGTCGCGCCTGAGTATAGTGGATGATGATAATACGTGAGAAGTAAAGGTGTAAGAAATAGAGTTTCACGAGTGGATAGTTTAAGGAGAAGATCTGTCTCTGAACTGAGTAGTTTCTCTAGTTCAGCCTATCTATACGACTATAATTTAGTATAAGACAATCTTGCACCTCCCTATATTGAGAAATATAAGTTACCTAAACACTCACACACACACACACACACACACACACACACACACACGTGACAACAAGACACACAAACGTAAAAACTATGGTTAATTGGGTATGGGTCTGACCAACACACAAAGTTTAGTTCTTTTGTTGTTTATTATCATTAAACTTTACAACATCGAATATCTAAAAGAAAGATCAACTAAAATCAGAATTACATGCATAGAAAAATAACAGAATGCCTATGCCCTCTCCTCGTTGAGAAGAAAAGAACCCAACAAGTTAATCACCCCAAAAGGCTAAAGGTTAGCACAAGGTTACAGTATAGACAGTAAAGAAAGAACACAGTTCCTACTAAACGTTATCCAATAAAATTAAACAATAGTCAAACAGAGTGCAGATGATACAATGTTTCCTGTACTAAAGAAAATATTTCACTCTCTCTCTGTCATACGTGGCCACACAATCTCGCTTCTTACCCTATTCTTGGTGAAAAATCTGTTGGACGTAAAATCCATGAATATGTATATAAGGTTCAGAGTATTTAGCGTCCGAATTAGGCCCCAGTCCCTCCTTTCAATAATTACATTTTATAAGGGGAACGCCTAATTTGGTGGTTGATTTCCTGGATAAACACTGTCACCTTGGATAGTTAGTGCCGAGACTCTCTGAGATCGGGTGTTCACAGTAAACAGTAGGAAAACATCTGATTGCTTAAAAAAACTGTTAATTATTGTTACTTGATGATGATGGTAAATCCTATCGGCTGGCTCTGGTGAGTGCCGATTCTGAAATAGCGTAACTCTTCTGGATTTAAAAAAATCCACTTGGATACGACTATCAAAAGTCGGGAGAATTGTTATATCTTTCACACCCCTGTGGGCTGATAAAAATGCAAATATATATATATATATATATATATATATATATATATATATATATATATATATATCTATATATATATATATATATATATATATATATATATATCTGGGTATTTGTAAGTCCAGTTAATATTTACTATTAAAATGTTCGTTAGTCTTTGTGGCCGGTCCTGTTCACAACTGAACTTGGAGGCGCGAAAGCCAAAAGAAGACAACTTTAATCCAATCAGTAAACTGGAGAAAAGGCCCAAGATATAGACCAAAATAAAGCCGAATAAAAAAAACCGCTGGTCGCCGTTGATCAGGTCATGCCTACGGATAGAGGAACATTATGAAAAAATTACTGCTAATAATATCAACATATAGCACACGTTGTCTCTAGCCTATTCCTATCTGGTCAGTTATTATTTAATTATCCACACGCGCACTTTAACAAATATCGCCTGTCGCTAAGTAGCTATTAGAGGGTCGGCGTCGGTTTGTTTAGTCGCATGATATTTAAACAACAGTCACTTACTAAATTACACAAAAAATGAAATAAACGTGAATTCTATTCCGTCAATTATCCGTCGCGCCTAGTGTATTAATTAGTCAACTAAACCGTCTCTTTCTGTGTGATAGCGGGTGATAAAATTAACGTTACAACTGAATTATCTGGAATAAAAATGGCTACGCGTTAACTAATTCACTAGTTCTAACACCTCGAAAATCATAGTGAATTTAAGGTGCTAAAACTTTTAACACTTTAATACGCTTAAGCACAAATTTAAATATTACCAGAAATCCAGAAAGAAAACACCACGAAATTATTAACACATCTATTCCCAATGGTTCTAGATAACGTGTTTAGACTCTCCGAAAAATTCTGAGCGATACTGATAACTTGGGAAAGACGCAGTTTATATACGATCATGTTATTATGATCTCTAGAAGATGTGAATTTTCACACTCTGTTTCCTAGCAGATAAATCTGAAACTACGTTTCCCAGATAAAAGGTTTACGGTCGCTTCTGTCGGCCGTTGCTAACCGACAACAGAGGCTTAAACACTGTAGCGGGCTTCCTTCCGGGATTTTACACGCTTCTCGAGATCAAAGCGTTATCTTTCCCTGTATGTACGAACATCACAGGATTCTCGGGGAATTTGTTTTAGCCCGTGCGGCTACTTCAAAAGAGGTCCGTTTTTTCCACGTGCATCTGTCTGGTGTCTAATGATTGACAGATCGCTCGCGTGAGAAACTCAGGTAAACAAACGTGGTTCGCCCCTGCTATGAATGACAGGTTGCGAAAGTTGGTAAACAAACTCGTTTGTTATGGTCAAGTAAAAAGAGGCGTGGATTAAAAGGTGAGTCAGACAGGCAGAGAAATGCGTGACTTTGTTAGCGAATCTTAGGACGCTAACGGGAAAGCAAAGGCTGTCGGATGCTGAAGGCTAGATTTCCATTATACGTCACAGAGACCACATGGTTGAAACAAATCCTAAAATGGAAATGCAGGGCCGTAGATAGGACTTAATAAAAAGAGGCGGGGGATTATTTAAAAAAAAGTTTATGTACTATTTGGGTACAGTATAATTTCCCCACAAATGTTTTTCACCAAACCCTAGGGGGGGGGGGGGTGTTTGAACCCCAAAACTCCCCCCCCCCAATTATATACGGCCTTGAGTAGTAGTAGTAGTAGTAGTAGTAGAAGCAGCAGCAGCAGCCTCCTTCAGTCATAGCTGACTATGGGAATGCGCTCCTGAGGTAATAGCCCTCGGCTCCTTTGTTTGCTTGTGTTCCTTTTGGCGTGTTAATTTCTCTCTTCTGCTTGTTGTGAGAGCTTCTTTTCGCCAAATCTGAGGTGGTGCCGTAAAGAGCATTGCCACTTGTTGCTGGATTTATATCACGTGTCTTCTCGTCTCTTGTACACACATTGTTGAACCTGAGTTTTGGTCACCCGGTTGTTCTTGTATGACCTGCCAGTAGTCCGTACAAGATATCTATGGGGGGGGGGGGGGCACACACTTCTTCCTCCCTGCCAGTAGTCCGTACAAGATATCTATGGGGGGGGGGGGGGGGGCACACACTTCTTACTTCCTTCCATGAATCCGTACAAGATATCTGGGGGGGGGGGCCCACACACTTCTTCCTCCCTGCCAGTAGTCCGTACAAGATATCTATGGGGGGGGGGTGGGGGGGGGGGGGGGTGGGGGGGGGGGGGGGGGGGGGGGGGGGGGGGGGGCACACACTTCTTCCTCCCTGCCAGTAGTCCGTACAAGATATCTATGGGGGAGGGGGGTGCCACACACTTCTTCCTCCCTGCCAGTAGTCCGTACAAGATATCTATGGGGGGGGGGGGGGCCACACACTTCTTCCTCCCTGCCAGTAGTCCGTACAAGATATCTATGGGGGGTGCCACACACTTCTTCCTCCCTGCCAGTAGTCCGAACAAGATATCTATGGGGTGGGGGGGTGGGGGTGCCACACACTTCTTCCTCCCTGCCAGTAGTCCGTACAAGATATCTATGGGGGGGGGGGAGCCTGTAAAGTTCTCACACTGTAAAGTGCTCACTGTAAAGAAGTGTGGTGTATGGTGTGTTCTCTTTCTTCTGTAAAGCTCCACTATCAATCACTGTAGCATGTTGTTTGTGGTGCCACTACTGTATATGTCCATTGTAGTGTACAGAGTTGTTGAGATCAGGCATGCTCCAGTCTACCCAGCTGTAAATGGGTAACTCACCCTAGTCCTGAGTTAGGGAAGGCAAAGGCAGCTGTAAACAGTAGTTTCCCTCTAAGGTTCCAGGGGAAGCAGGCCCTAAACTTGGTCAATTCAACCGACGCAGGATGGTGTATATATGGAGTAGAAGTGTAGAGTGTGATTAACGCGAATGGTGGACTGTTCGTGTTCTGACCAATCTAAGCACTCATTCACTTGTCTACAAGGCACCAATGCAGACTGCTGGAATCTTTGTTAACACAGTTTATTTAGACGCACACACTGGGACATAACGAGTAAATCATGGGTATATGTTGACACATCAATTTGCAGGCATACATAGTAGATCCCATGTCATGACACATTCATAAATAATGGGTAGTACATCAATAGCTTCCAATGTCATGATACATAATGGCCGCATCCCCTATCTGACTAAGCGCGTCAGTGAAGGCGGATCGGTAAGTAACTAAAGTTGCTTTATGTTCACAGTTTATGTCATATTATGAAACCACGATAAGGGGTTTCTATCAAAATTTGAGATCTCCTTGCCACTGTCCGAATAGTAAGATACATGCCCCGTTCTTTGGACAGTGATTCAAAAATATGATGACAGGAATGTAACATGCACCCGTGTGTTACCGGGGCCCGAAAGGGGAGCAAAGAATAGTAACACTGTCCCCTGCCAAGCATGTCGTAGAAAGCGACTAAGGAGGGTTGGGCATGGGGCCGGTTACCCCATCCTGTAAAAAATTTAAACCACAAAAAACTTCAACAAATATGGACAAGTCAAATAAAGAAAATAAAACACAGCCATCCAAGACAGGGGAAGGTCCTCTCGCGGGGAGGCGTATGATGCAACACAGAGAAAGCCGAAAGGAGTCTGTGTTGCTGACTAACCTTCTTTCTTCTAGGAGAACTTCCAGATTTGGCACCTGGAATGTTCGGACATTAAACGAACAAGGGAAAGTGGCGCAAGTGGCAGCAGAAATGAGGGAATACAAAATGGAGGTTTTGGGAATGTGTGAAACAAAGTGGAAGGGGGTAGACAGGAAGAAACTCATCACAGGTGAATTGGTGCTGTCCTCAGGACATGAAGACGAAAGTTCATACCACAGTGAAGGGGTAGCTCTTATGTTATCTAAAGAAGCACAGAAAGCACTCATTGAATGGGAAGCTGTTGGACCCAGAATAATAACAGCTACTTTCAAAACAGCTAAAAAGAAAATTCATGTAAATGTCATCCAATGTTATGCACCAACTAATGACAAAGAAGAGTCTGTGAAAGAAGCATTTTATACTAAACTACAGGAAATTATGGATAAAGTAAAAAGAAAGAGACATCACAATTTTGATGGGTGACATGAATGCAAAGATAGGTACAGTCAACACCGGATTTGAAGAAGTCATGGGAAAACATGGGCTAGGAGTAATGAATGAAAATGGAGAACTATTCGCAAACTTCTGTGCTTCAAATCAACTGGCTATAGGAGGAAGCATGTTTCCACATAAGAGAATACACAAGGCAACATGGATATCACCAGATCATAGAACAGAAAATCAGATTGATCATATATGCATAAACAAGAAGTTTAGATCATCATTGCAGGATGTAAAGGTATACAGAGGAGCAGATGTGGCATCAGATCACCATCTTCTGATAGCCAAATAAAAATGAAACTCAAGAGATATGCAACAATGCAAAATTATAGACAACAGTATAATGTAGGACAGCTAAGAAATCAAGAAACAAGAGACAAATTTGCGGTCACAGTATCCAACAAATTCCAAGTGCTCCAACAGCTGGAAGATGTAGAGAATACAGAAGACTATTGGCAGCAGGTCAAAACTGTATGGAAGGAGACATGTGAAGAAATACTGGGGAAAAGGGAAAGACAACAAAAAGCATGGATAACAACAGAAACCATCAATAAGATAAAAGACAGAAAAAAAACAAGAAAGCAGAGTTAAACACAAGCAAAACCAGAAGTTCCAAAGCCAAGGCTCAAGAAGTGTACACAGAAGCAAACAAAGAAGTAAAAAGAAGTATCAAAAGAGACAAGAGGAAGTATATTGAGGAGTTGGCAAGAGAGGCAGAAGATGCTGCAGCCAAAGGAAATATGAGAGAACTGTATAGCAGCACAAAGAAGCTAACAGGGAAATACAAGCAAACAAGTTGCCTCATAAAAGACAAGAATGGGAAACTGCTCAGCAATATACAAGAGCAAATGAAGAGGTGGACAGAATATTTTGGGGACCTTCTCAATAGACCAGCTCCACAAAACCCGCCGGACATCCAGCCAGCAGAAGAAGAGCTACAAATTAACGGTGAAAGACCAACGAAGGAAGAAATAAAGAAAGCCATAAAGCTTCTAAGAGATGGAAAAGCGTCTGGACCTGATGGCATTCCAGCAGAGGCCATCAAAGCAGATATCGACACGGCTACAGAGATGTTATATAAATTACTTGGTAAAGTCTGGGAAAAGGAAGAGATACCAGCAGAATGGAAGGAAGGATATCTGGTTAAGTTGCCTAAGAGGGGAAATTTACAAGAGTGCACAAATTATAGAGGAGTGGTGTTACTATCAGTGCCAGGAAAAGTATTAAACAGGATTATCCTTGAGAGATTAAAAGAGTCCATGGACAGGAGGCTGAGAGATGAACGGGCAGGTTTTCGACGGAACAGATCATGTACAGACCAGATAGCCACTTTGAGAATAATAGTTGAACAAAGTCTGGAATGGAATTCACCACTGTACATCGGATTTGTGGACTACGAGGGGGCATTTGACAGTGTGGACAGAGAATCACTTTGGAAATTGTTGAGGCATTGTGGAGTTCCCCTGAAGATCATTAATTTAATAAAGAAAACATGTGAAGACATGACATGCAGAGTTCTTCACGAGGGACAGCTTACAGAACCGTTTGGGATGGGAGCAGGAGTGCGACAGGGATGCCTCTTGTCTCCATTTCTTTTCTTGCTGGCAATAGATTGGGTTATGAGATCATCGGCAACACACAACAGAAATGGAATCCAGTGGACTCTGACTAAGCAGTTGGATGATCTGGATTTTGCTGATGACTTGGCTCTTCTGTCCCATAGCCGTAATCAGATGCAGGACAAATTGAACACTTGATGAGAGGTCACAGCAATTGGGTCTGAAAATACACAGGGAAAAGACAAAAATAATGCGAATAAATGCAGGTAATGATAACAGGGTTGAACTTGAAGAAACACCAATACAAGATGTAGAATCATACACATATCTTGGCAGTAATATAGACAAAGTTGGAGGGACAGACAGCGATATCAAAATAAGAATACAAAAGGCAAGAGGAGCTTTCATTGCATTGGGAAATATATGGAGATCAAGAGAAATAGGATCCAACACGAAAATAAGAATCTTCAACTCAAATGTGAAGTCAGTCCTATTGTATGGCTCAGAGACATGGAGAACAACAAAGACAACAACCAAAAAGCTACAGACTTTGATAAATGGGTGCTTGCGTAGAATAGAGGGATTAAAATGGTATGACAAGGTTACCAACGTGGAACTGATGACAAGAACTAGACAAGTGCCAGTGGAACAAGAAATGAGAAGAAGACGATGGCGATGGATAGGACACACACTGAGAAAACCTGTTGATAGCATTACAAGGCAGTCCTTGTTCTGGAACCCCCAGGGCAAGAGAGGCAGAGGAAGACCAAGAAGTACATGGAGAAGAGAGTTGGAAACAGAGGTGAAAATGATGAGGAGAACATGGAAAGAACTTGAGATGATGGCACGTGACAGGAGGACTTGGCATGTGTTTGTTGAAGGCCTATGCTCCTGTGGGAGTGGAGGGTTATGAATGAAATGTAACATGGCCGCCTGCCTGAGTTGTCGCTCACTCACTCACAGGAGGGTATATATAAGCCAAAGTTAATTTGCAATGCATATGAATAATTTCTTAAAGTTCCTCCATACAGTTCTACAGTAATCCAGTTACTTCACGTAGACATAATTGCTGTATGGAAGCCCGTCATCTTCGTCGATACAAACATGACCCTAGCGTTGCGAAGCACAAAAATTCCAACTAGGTCTAACCGACATGAGATCATCAAAAATAGGGTCTGGCATTACCTGGAGTCCGAATCATACATGGTACCGTACACTAGGAGAGTCTCTAACACAAACTCTAGTAGAGACACAATCTCCTACAGAAGAAAAACCACTTCATAAATCATTTTTACTTAAGAATGTACCAGC
This sequence comes from Oreohelix idahoensis, assembly GCA_024509875.1. NCBI lineage: Eukaryota > Metazoa > Mollusca > Gastropoda > Stylommatophora > Oreohelicidae > Oreohelix > Oreohelix idahoensis. The sequence continues at coordinate 288,526 of JAMPIV010002372.1, forward strand.
CCTAGAAAATGCGTACCCGCCATTGTAAACGGTACATCGGAACTCATCACGACTTGTCAAGACAACTCCTACTTCCGCTAGAGCGGCATAACAAGAATATAGTCCTGCCTACCCATCCAAAATATACAATATAGGACTGATTCTACTTGTACTAATAATATGTAATAATTATGAATTCAGGCCATAAACATAATAAGCAAATTAATCTATTTTCTGGCCCTAACAAATAAGTACGGACATGAGTGCCATATCCATGCGCCGAATTAATATCAAGAACGATTACTCCTATAATCAAAAGTGTAAATCAATCATGGATTATCTAGCTTTACCATAGACAGCATTTTCATACACAAATGAATGAATGTCTATATCTTTTCCATATTAAATAGCCATATCGATTTTTGTAATATGTGCGTCAAAATATGCACGCAACAGATTCACACACTTCTTCCTCCCTGCCAGTAGTCCGTACAAGATATCTATGGGGGGGGGGGGGCACACACTTCTTCCTCCCTGCCAGTAGTCCGTACAAGATATCTATGGGGGGGGGCACACACTTCTTCCTCCCTGCCAGTAGTCCGTACAAGATATCTATGGGGGGGGGGGGGTGGGGCACACACTTCTTCCTCCCTGCCAGTAGTCCGTACAAGATATCTATGGGGGGGGGGGGACACACTTCTTCCTCCCTGCCAGTAGTCCGTACAAGATATCTATGGGGAGGGGGGCCACACACTTCTTCCTCCCTGCCAGTAGTCCGTACAAGATATCTATGGGGGATGCCACACACTTCTTCCTCCCTGCCAGTAGTCCGTACAAGATATCTATGGGGGGGGGGGGGGCACTTCTTCCTCCTAGCTTGGGACCAGATGGAATGAGCCTTTAAATGCAAGCCAAGCAGGAGAAACTGGAGCTCATGACTTCAACTCAAGACTTTTCGGAAGGGCAGAAAAGCCACAGGAAAAGCCTAGATCTACAGTGTAGATCAGTGTTTCTCAAGCGGTGTACCGCGCCTATCAAAGTGTGCCGCAAAAATGTTGTAAATTTACTACATGAAGAATATTTTTAGTGTCATGTAACATAAAACTGATCTTACTACTTTACTACTTGAATTCATTCAATAACAATTGGAGCTTTTAATGCTTTGAACAAAAATACATATACTTCAAAATTATTTTAAACAATTAAAAGAAAATTGAATTGAGAGTTTTCTTTATTCTAAAGTCCCCACAAATTAATGCATTTAATTTAGTATATATCACTGTAATTTTTTATTCAGGTGCGGGGTCAGATAGGTGTGCCGCAATTTTTTAGAAAATTGAAAAGTGTGCCGTGAACACAAAAAGGTTGAGAAACACTGGTGTAGATACTACCAAGGAGTCTTCAACTTGGTATTGGCTGTAAAAGAACTGAAGGCTCTGCAGTCCTAGTTAAACAACATATATATATATAATTATTATTAAAGTGTAATTAACTGCCTTATAACTGAAGTTATTCGGTCTGTTTGTGATAAATTTTCATGGGTTTTTAATTGCTTTTTTTCCTGACACATTTTAGTCACTGAGTCCAGTTAACGAGTTGCTTTCATACACATATTGAGAGAGACACCTCTAGATATAGGATAGATCTGAAGACTTACTTCACTGCTCTCTTCCTATAGCTATCCCCAAGACCTGTGAGGTTAACTACCTGCCAGTCTGGTGTCATTCCCAACTTCAGATTTTCACTATGTCTCGTCTCGGTTTCCTGGGAACTCTGCCCAATTATTCAAAAATCTCTCCACAACCTCCCCAAGAGAGGGCCTTCTTCTGTCTTGGATGGATGTGTGATTAAATCATGTCTTTGGTTGACTTGTCCATATTGTTGAAGTTTTTTTTAACTCAAACTTTCTACAGAATGTGATAGCCAGCCAATTGTGCCCAACCCCCGTTACTAGCCTTTTACGTCGGGCTTGGTAGGTAACGGTGTTACTTTTCTTTGGTTCCCGTTATTGTTTATAACTTATTTTTCTCTCTGTATATAGCCTATATAATCTTATTGACTTACGCATTCTAAGGAACCCATATCTATGGACACCGCATACTTCCCTGTTCAGTGAACTTTGAAATTACTTTCTACCATATCTCGCTCTTCATTACTTAGGGCAGCGGTTCCCAACCTGTTCTAGGTGTCGCGGTACCCTTAACACCCAAGATATACAAATGTGGCCCCCATAAATTGGGATAACATTACAGGAAAAGTTTTATACTGAACATTTATTACAGATCTGAGCAATTATTATACAGTAAAAAGAAGTGTACATTTATTAAAAGTCAAATCAGCTAAAATTGTTTCTCAGTAATTCATTCATCATTCATCGCTCTCCAGCTCTCCAAGAAGCATACGCCTTCAACAAACTTATGTCGTCTTCCTGTCTTGTGCCACCAGCTCAATATCTTTCCACGTCACCGTCACCCTCTTCATGCCTATCTCCAATTCTTTTCTCCGTGTGTTCCTTGGTCTTCCTATATCTCTCTTACCATGGCATTCCAAAACACGGGCTGCCTGGAAATGATATTAACAGGTTTCATCAGTGTGTGTCCTATCTATCTCGAACTTCTCCTCTCTTATTCCACGGGCACTTGTCTGATTCTTGTCATTAATTCCACATTTTCAGTAGCAATGCTTGTACTTACTTATTTCAAGTTTCTTCAGTAATAAAAACTGGAAAAGTTACTAGTTCAACAGGATGGTTGATGTTGTTTTACAGACGCAGGCTGCCGGATATCTGGCTCCAACGACGATTTTTTTTAGGGTGCCTGTCTGGCTCCACATTAATTAAGTCTGTTCCTGATTTTAATATTTTGTAAAATATTTACACAGTACTGTGCGGACCCCCTCTATCATTGTCGCAGCCCACAGAGATCCGCAGGCCTTAGGCTGGGAAGTACTGACTTAGTGCAAAGATGTAACGCACCTCTTTACCCCTTTTGCGCCGTCTGGTTTTGCTTTTAATGTCGTGGTAACATCTTGCTCGCATTTCAACTACTGTATTTATAATAGAATTAACGTTGGTAAATCTCTTTCGAGAAAACAAAAATTAGTATCAGGAGCCGCAGATTATATGAGACGGCTAAGTATTGCACATGTGGTAAGAAGTCAGAAATAGTCCACAAAACAAGCTAAAGTGGAGTGATTTGCTGTTGTTAGTTCCTGTACATACGTGTTCTTGGCTGTAACGTTAGGGATGGGCGTAAAACTAAAACATAGTGGCCCGTACCTTGCCACATCCGCCATTCCAATAAAATCATTTCTAACTGGGATTTACTTAACAATTTGACAAAAGTGATTCTTTAGCGGATTAATATTTATCCCACCTCCCCTCTTTTTTGTTGTTTTGTTTTTGTTTAAGCGCAAGATATAAAGTGTTGAAGTTCACAGCTGAACTGCCATGTCTGCGCCTTTCGACCGGGCACGTCCGGTTACAGTAGTTTTATTAGGATTGCCTCTGACTGTTCCCAGCCTGCCTCCAAACCAAAAAGCGGTTTAAAATCATAATTTTCCTTCTAGATGAGTCGCCATCCAAGGCTTACGAGCTTCATCTAACTGGAGCATTCTACTTTTAGGGTGCCAGAGACTTTCCCCTCGCCCCTTCTATTTAGAAAACCAGGTCTCGCCTCCAGAAAGCCAGAAGATTGGCATTATCTATAAGAGACTATGTATGACGCATGCCTAAGAAGTATTTAAAGGAGTTGAGAGCTCATCCTCCACTCCCGGCCATGAAAGCATTTTGGTTGACAAGAATGAATTCCCCATGAAAGGAGCAGAGTGGTAGCTTGACCCACTCCAACCCATTTGAGAGAGAAACTGCATATTGATGAGAGAAGCCTGACACGGACTTCCTAGATAGGTGGTTGTTATTTGACAGCGAACGAAGTAGAAGACTTTTTTTTTTTTTGTTATTTTTTACGCATCTGGAATAGTTCTTACTTATTTCTCTGTTTTCGCCCGTTTCTTTTTCCTGACGAAGACTTGTGTCGTACCTTAATATATAATACGTTCGAATTATTGCGTGCGTATAATACTCGTATTTACCGATACAACACGAAACGATTTTAGACACAAACATATAATTATAACCCTAAATAAGGACGATTTTAATAATGTTTCAACATTATATTTATTTCATATTTACCATATCTCGAGGAACCTCTGAGTATAAACTGCGGAACCCTAAGGTTTCACGGATTGCTGATTGGGAAACGCTGGCTATCGTAAACGAGTCTCCCCCGAGTGACATAAAGGCGAGCTTCCACTGGAGAAATGGTAATCTCAGATGCACAAAACGCCTTGTTCGTTTTTTTAACGGCTGGCCCTAATTCGACTTTGCACTGAACATGCACTTGTTAGACAGAGAGAGAACACACACATACACGCAACCAGGAGAAGATTAGACTGTGTACTTCAATGTATAAACAAGAACACAAAAAAAAACACACAACTGCCAGGACCGAATGGCGGGAAAAGCATTGTTGATAACCTACATCACATTTTGGGGTTAAGGATTTATGGCACAACGTGTAAAAATCTATAGTAGGAAACTCTATACAGAGCGATAAAACAGAAGGCAATATGATCATCAGAAGTGTCCCCTCCCCCGTCTATCAAGTAAATCGGCCACTTAAATCTACAATATGCCGTTTGTTTTGTTCTTTAACTTTTGAAAGCGAAAGGGAATGAATACCGTATTATGTTCCGCAGTTCAGACGGCATGAATAATTCAAGTGCCATTTTGCAATAGCATGTACAGCAATTCCCCGGTCTTACGCTCTTCGATTAGCGCTTTTTCGATATAGCGCTGTTTTTATTTTATGCCATTTGGCTGTTACACGCTTTAAAAATTCAATCTTACGCAAAACTCCATGGGAGGCAGGATTATAACATTTACATCTTTCACCAATGTTTATATCGCATTGTAACTTACTGTTTACGACTTATAGCATCATTTACACTCATTGTTTCTTTTATTTTTAATTTACCGCCCACATATTACACCCTTTACATCTTTTATTACTTACAGTTCACCTCTTATTATTTATGTTTATTATTACTGTCTACCTCTTACATTACCAATAATATTCACTGTAATCTATGACCTATGTCAGCGGTAGGAAACCCAGGAGCCGTGAGAGCATACTTTACAAACACTGAGCTGTCTAAAGATCTACATTGATAAAAGTTTGTCTGCTTTCAAGTTTCAGAGTATTTGTAATTTGAGCTGTGTAAAGATCTACGTTGATAAAAGTTTCTCTGTTTTCAGGTTTCAGGGTATTTGTAATTTGATGTAAGTACGGCATATATGTAACTATTGTGTGTGCCGGGTGAGCTGTTTCTTGCATGTCCATCTAAAGAGCAGTGGAAAAATGTGAACTAAATGATATTTATATATTAAACTCGCTTCAAAGAAATTACCACTTTCCTGTCTTATACAGATCAAGAATCGAGTGAATTTTAATAAGCTAGCTATTCGGTTTTCCCAGGGAACGCTTAAAAAGTATTTTTATTTTTAGAATACAGCACTTTTAAGTACCGGCTGGAGGAACGTCCTTTTCGTAAAATGTTTTTTTCTATTTTTTTAGCCTTCCGTCACTTAAAGATCTACCAAATCATCCTCTGTGATATACCGGATCACGTGATCGACCGGTTGCCGACCCCTGACCTACGTCTTAAGTCATCATTCACTTTCATTTTCGCTCCATGTGGAGCATGCAGCAACCACTGCAGCTGGTCCCCTTGCAGCAAACATGCACAAAAGCATACGTGCGTTTGCAACAGTTGGTTATGTAGCTATTTGTGGTGCACGGTGAGTATGCTAGCCCCATGCACATCCTCGTAGTAATCGCATCTTACGACATGCTTCAGGCAAAATAGTCTTATTCCTTGCTTGCCTCGTCAAAGACTATCGAGGATCAACACGAGGCAGCCAACCTCATAGTCATTGTTTATTGTGTCTCAAATTCTCATCTCTATTTCTACATTCCAGTGAGAAGACTCTTAAGTGCATTCATTATTTACTCGCTCTTTTGTATCTTCCTCTCTCGTGCAAATTGCGTCTACACTCGGGCTAAGCCTTTCCCAGGGTATCAAAAAACAGGGACGAAGGATGAGTTCCGATTTTACAATATTTTTGTGTGTCGGTGACTGGGAAGTATTACTACAGTGGGTCCATACAAAAGCACTTAACGTGGTTCGTCGCTGTCCGTGCGACATTCGACCCGGGTCTATTCACCCCTCGTCTCACTTTTGAAATGAAAATCCCGGACAGGAAAATAGGCCCCGTGCAAGAGTAATCTTCGAATCTACAAAGACGGTGCTTTTGAGGCTGAATACTGTGGCACTTTTATAACTGGTTGTGGCGATGAAGGTCAAATTCTCCTAGCTTAGCCATTATTCTCTGAATGAAAATCTCCTTGGGGGAATCCCCTTCGGCACGTCAAACTTCTTCACTCCTTGTCTAAGTTTGTACGATGTCAACAAGGTGATTCTTTCTTATTGTCTTGTAGCATTTAAAAAAATGTTACATTACATTAGATCTTTCGTGTTTTAAATATCACTTTACATTAGATTTTTGGTTGAAATATTTGTAACCATCGTAAATAACATTGTTTGTTTATTGTGTGTATGTGTGTATACATTTATATATATATATGTAAGCCTACGTATGGACGCATGCATATACTTAAATCATTTTAAATATGCTAAATTGTGGATGAAAGACGTGTTAAAATATACATTTGTGAACGATATAAAGAATTACTCATTAAAGACATTATTGTCAACTCTATCGAGTGAAATTGGTCTTTGAATAAAATATCCAGTTTGATCATTGAAAGTGCTGTGTTTATAACAAAAGATTCGCTGTCTTGTGAAGAAAGATATTGTTTAGTCGGCACATCATCATTCACCATCCAGTACCCGCCTCTTTAAAGACAAAAAACAATCTTTGTTCGCAGTTTATTATTTCCCTTACTTTATATAAAACCCTTACGCTAAATATAGTTATTTCCACGCTATTTTACATGGCTTTAGGTATTAAATAAAATGGGCTGAGTTAATTTTGCTCAAACTTGAGATATTAACATGTACCAAGAAAGGAATCTACAGCCAGCTTTCAACGATGAATTGAACAAAGTGATTATGAGCGTCAAAGAGTTGAAATGCGACTGATATACTCCTATAAAGCTCAGGTGAATTAAATAAAAGTGGTTAAATTACTATGCAATATTAAATGTACACCATTACAGACACTACCATTTTTCTGAACCATAAAACAATATGAACTATAACTAAAATGTAAAAATACCTACCAGAGAAATAATGCAGCATAGAGCATAAAATAAACACAAACAATAAAATATTCGAATAAATGAAATGAGTCCTGATATAACCAACAGCTGCATGTATATGTAGATGGTTGAAATGGGCGTGCTACACAGAAAAGTAAAAGGTAAAGATAGTCCCTTAGCAGATACTGCCGTTGGTGAGTGAAGTGTTAGAGACTTCACAAAATTAGGTCCAGCATCGAGAGGTCGGGGTGACCAGTTCCTTTCCTCGCTGCCTTTTCCTACCCTAACACAAAGTCAGGTACCCACTTACAGCTGGGTAGACTGGAGTGTGTCGATACCGTGAATCGAACCCGGTACCTTTGCCGTGAGAGACCCGCGCTCTAACCACTCAACCACTCTATCAATCACGACCCGCGCTCTAACCACTCTATCAATCACGACCCGCGCTCTAACCACTCTATCAATCACAAAGAAAATAGAAAAATAAAAAAAAATAAAAAAAAAGTGGTTAACAATGATATAAAGCGTGAAATGAGATAGCTGATGTCGTTCTAGTGAATTCCGGTATGGACACTATTGCCACCTGAGTGCATCCGGGTAAGAGATGTTGCACGGGAACACAGCTGAAAAAAAAGTAGCAACGAAATAAAAAAGAAGGAGCGGCTAGTGGGGGAAGAGAGGCGAACAACTAAGAAACAAAATAGTAATAGAAAGCGATAAATACAAAATACATACAAATAGAAAGGCGTCTCAGACAAGGTGTGGTGGGTGTTAAACCGTCGGGTTTAAGGCATCCCATGAGGTAGATTAAACGTTGTTCAAGATTAAACCAACTATTGTCATGCCGGGAACAGGATCTGATTGCAGTGAGTTAGATTTCTAGGGCACACTTGTGGTTTGGGCTTTTAAAATGGATGCCTACAGGATGGATAAGACATAGATCACAGTTCACCGCCGAGAGATTTTTAGTGGACTGCCTGATATATAAAAGTTTTTTTTTTTAATTCTTTAAGTATCTTTTTAAATGTATAATATCCAAACATAAGGAACTTGGTTTCATTCTGGCCTCATTTGTTTCGTTCAACTTATCTATGCGAGCCTGCGCTTTGGAATATTTTTTTTTTTTTTTTTTTCGTACGCCCGCTAATACTCGAGGCGAAATCTCAGGTTATTGTTAATGTGTAACCTGACATTGATTTTACGTGAGTATCCCTTTTCTTTGTACAGAGACAGGTGTCCCTCGCCATTCAGGCAAATACTCGCCGATTTCAGAGGTACCCATTAGAGCTGGGTCGGCTCAGGAGCCGCCAATCCCTGGTCGACGACACTCCTTCAAATGTTCTCGCCAGGTCTCGAGTTAATCCAGTCCAATTCCCGGTCGACGAAAAATCCTCAAATGCCGTCGCCCGGGTTTTGATCCTGAATCACCCGGTCGCCAGAGCGGTGTTGTAACCAGTACGCTAGCGCGGCTCCCGCTTTGGAATATGAACTTTATTAAATCAAAGTACCGCTCTTCTCTGCCTCACGAACATATGGATACTTGTATGTGTCTGGCGTCTGACCATTAGTAATTTCCTGTCTCAGGAACAAATGGACACTTGTATGCGACTGACCATTAGTAATTTCGTACCTATATTTGAGGACTTATTTGAGGCGATGCTATACAAATCATCATCATATTAAATCTGTTATTTCATCTTTTGTAATACTATTACTTGAATATTATATTTTTTGTTTGACTTTGTTTTTATTTATGACAATTTTTTTCCCATCACATATGCACATATTTTTTTCCCTTCAATTAATAAACATTCTTGTTTCCCTTAAACGATTTTTTTTCTCATTTCAGACATACTTACTTACTTACTTTGTCGTTCCCCTTCTACCGTGAGGTGTAGAGGTTTGGAAGAGAGAACGCCAGACTATTCTATCGGCTGTCTTCCTCCTGGCCTGGTTCCATTCTAGTCCTCGGTCAACATTTCAGACATATGTGGAGTTATTTAATTTAATTGTATTTGGTAGGCCGGAGACTCACTGAACAAGTAGAAGTAGATCTTTGCAAGCTAAAGTTTACCCAGGTCTGACGTAGACTAACCAGTTACTAAGGTGTTTACCAGTTTCGCCAATGTAAGTTTTACGACAATGTTTGCATTTAATGTGTATATCACGTTGTTTCTATGACTGCAACCATCGATTTTAAGATCAAATACCATGACTAAGATCTTCTGATTGGCAGAGCCTGTTAGAGCGCTTGTCTTTCACGACAAAGTTACCGGGCTCCGAATTTGAAACGTGGTAAAGTCACGCTCCGATAAATTCTGCTCTAAATGGGTACATGATTGATCTTTAGTCTGGGAATGCAAAGAAAGCGAGGAAGTAAACTGGCCACCACATCTTATAAAAGGTAAAGGATCCCGTTACACGCCCAATTGAGGCATATTTGGAATATGGTGTTAGGCCCATATTTCTTGACCATCGGTACACTAGGGGTGATGTGGTCAGCATCACGCCGGCCGCCTTAACCTTCCCGGAGTTGCACTGGTACCCAATTCATGAGGCTGGGTCGACCACGGAGCCGTGTGCAGTCTAAAACATCCCACCTCAACTGGGGATCGAACCATGGACCACCGAGCTAGGAAGCAAGTGCACTAACCACTGCGCTACCGCGGCTCCCACATCTTATAAAGCCGGGCCATTTATAGTGAAGTCTCTAACACATAATCCCCTACGATAGTACGTGCTATGGGACGGTAATGTTTCTCATTAACCTTTTTTATTATGGCGGTCATAGAAAAGATTATTAGTTACTTCCCGTGGAGTGTTTGGGCGGTTGTAACTGCTCAAGCACTCCAAGGGAGGTAGTTAACAATCATTTATGTGACCGCCATAATAAAAAAGGCTAATGAGAAACATCACGGGACGTCCTTTACCTTTTTTAAGATGATTATTAAAACTACCACTACTACGGTTAACAACATGACTGGTCAACAACATCCACCCACCAACATTTACTACAAGTATATTTAGACCTCATCTCGCTTCCAAGTGACTAACAACAGACCGTGCCCCCTCATCCCTAACATGCTAAGTCGCTCTACTCCCGAGATTCTAATTTTGTGCAAACATACCCGGATGGTGACCATCAGCGGTTGACCTCCAAGACTGCAGGTCAACACAGAAGCTAGGTCAAGGTCTGGTCGCACAAACCGGACCAAATTAGATTTGGCAAGACTTTTCACTCGACTGTACTGGCTCTGAAGATCTTTCTTGCTTACTTCCATGGATAAAGATTTGTTGCACAAAATATTTATCATTTTATAGAACGCTACTTTTGTCTGGGCTATTCTACTCTTCGCGTCCGATTGGCAGAGTGGTTAGAGCGCTGGCCTCTCGCGGCAAAGGGTCCGATTTTGAAACGGTGGAGACACGCTCTACTCTACCCAGCTGTAAATGGGTACCTATTGCTCTTGAGTTTAGGTAGGCAAACACAGCGAGGAAGGGAACTGATCACCCACCTCTCGAAGCTAGACCTAGTCTCTAACACTTCACCACCACACGGCAAAATGCGCTATGGCACTATCTTTACCTTTATTCCACTCTTCACACGCACTCAAAAAGTTATGTTTGAGTAGCGTTCTTCACACGCACACAAAAAGTTATGTTTGAGATGCGTTCTTCACACGCACACAAAAAGTTATGTTTGAGTAGCGTTCTTCACATGCACACAAAAAGTTATGTTTGAGATGCGTTCTTCGCACGCACACAGAAAGTTATGTTTGAGATGCGTTCTTCACATGCACACAAAAAGTTATGTTTGAGATGCGTTCTTCGCACGCACACAGAAAGTTATGTTTGAGATGCGTTCTTCACATGCACACAAAAAGTTATGTTTGAGATGCGTTCTTCGCACGCACACAGAAAGTTATGTTTGAGATGCGTTCTTCACACGCAAACAAAAAGTTATGTTTGAGATGCGTTCTTCACATGCACACAAAAAGTTATGTTTGAGATGCGTTCTTCGCACGCACACAGAAAGTTATGTTTGAGATGCGTTCTTCACACGCACACAAAAAGTTATGTTTGAGATGCGTTCTTCACACGCACACAAAAAGTTATGTTTGAGATGCGTTCTTCACATGCACACAAAAAGTTATGTTTGAGATGCGTTCTTCGCACGCACACAGAAAGTTATGTTTGAGATGCGTTCTTCACATGCACACAAAAAGTTATGTTTGAGATGCGTTCTTCGCACGCACACAGAAAGTTATGTTTGAGATGCGTTCTTCACATGCACACAAAAAGTTATGTTTGAGATGCGTTCTTCGCACGCACACAGAAAGTTATGTTTGAGATGCGTTCTTCACATGCAAACAAAAAGTTATGTTTGAGATGCGTTCTTCACATGCACACAAAAAGTTATGTTTGAGATGCGTTCTTCGCACGCACACAGAAAGTTATGTTTGAGATGCGTTCTTCACACGCACACAAAAAGTTATGTTTGAGATGCGTTCTTCACACGCACACAAAAAGTTATGTTTGAGATGCGTTCTTCACATGCACACAAAAAGTTATGTTTGAGATGCGTTCTTCGCACGCACACAGAAAGTTATGTTTGAGATGCGTTCTTCACACGCAAACAAAAAGTGATGTTTGAGATGCGTTCTTCACACGCACACAAAAAGTTATGTTTGAGATGCGTTCTTCGCACGCACACAGAAAGTTATGTTTGAGATGCGTTCTTCACACGCACACAAAAAGTTATGTTTGAGATGCGTTCTTCGCACGCACACAAAAAGTTATGTTTGAGATGCGTTCTTCGCACGCACACAAAAAGTTATGTTTGAGATGCGTTCTTCACATGCACACAAAAAGTTATGTTTGAGTAGCGTTCTTCACACGCACACAAAAAGTTGTTTGAGATGCGTTCTTCACACGCACACGAAAAGTTATGTTTGAGATGCGTTCATCAACTGATGGTTTAAACGTGCCCAGGTATTAGAACCTATTGACTAGTCATTTAGAACTGCTCCATTTAGTTTAATGGAGCATTCTGGCGAAGTTATTATTTTTAGATTTGACCATTTCTTGTGTGTGGTTGTTTTGTTTGTTTGTTTGTTTGTTGGTTGGTAATCTTTAGGTTTAGACAAGTAAACTAAAGTGACCTGCCCTTGAAGTGAAAGACCAATATGTGCAACAAGCGTGGAGAGGTCACTCTGTAATCTACTAATCTAAAGATGAGGATTATTTCGGTTTTTGTTTTTTTTAAATTTTTAGACTATGACCTTCTGTAACTCTTGTTCACTTTCAGGTATTACGATTGTTTTAGTGTATCTTAATCTGTTTATGTATTGTGCCTAGCTCACAGGTACATACCTAGGATGCATGGTAACACCAGACGGCGGAACAAGCAAAGATATCAACAATATAATGAATAAAGCGAGAACAGCATTTGCTTGTTCCAGTACAGCACAAACAATCAAATTAAGATTGTATGAGACCTGTGTACTTTCTGTGCTTCTCTATGGTGCGGAATGCTGGAGAGTGACAGAGAAGGAAATGTCGACATTGTCCTCTTTCATCCCAATCTGCCTAAGGAAAATTCTCCGAATCTTTTGGCCGAATACCATCATCAGTCAAGAACTGCTTACTCGAAGCAACCAAGAGGACATGCACGCCATCATAACTGGAGTTGGGTAGACAACATCAGCAGGAGAGACCCTGATGCCATCACAAGAACAACTATGCTATGGACCCCCTGACGGAAATGAAAGAGATGTCGACAAAAACCAACTTGGCGGAGAACAGTGGAGGCCGAGATGCAAAGAATGAACCAAAGCTGGGGCACTGCACGAAGGATGGCCGCCGACCGAGCAAAGTGGAAGCAGTTTGTTGCTGCCCTACAAAAACGCCACCGGACGTGATGACCACTGACGCTTTGACAGTTGGCAACTAAGGATCAAAGGAGATTATGTCTACCTGATAATCCTGGCATATCCTTCATGGTTCTCGTTATACATATTTTCACATTAACAAGTAGAAATCTTGTTATTTTCGGCTTCCAAGTATTGATATGCGTCCGACTGACAGCGTTGTTAGAGCGCTGGTCTCTCGAGGCAAAGGCGGCGAGTTCGATTTAAGGTATCGACACGCTCCTGTATGCCCAGCTGTAAATGGGTAGGCCCAGCCTGGACTTTGCTCATCAGTCAGGACAGGAAAAGACAACAAACAAGGGAACTGGTCACACCATCTCTCGATGCTGGATCTTGTATAGTGAAGTCTCTAACACTTCATGCTCCTACGGCAGTATCTGCTATAAGACAACATTTACCTTTTTTTATTTAGCATCGATCCGAAGAATGCGAAGAAAGTATTTTCTGAATGACATAAACAATCAACCGCCTTAGCTGGAAAACATCCGATTTCCTACGTTATTAGATGTACTCTATATGGTAAATTGTTTTCCCCGGCATTTAGTTTAGGGTTTCTCAGCCGGGGTTCTGCGAAAGGTCCTGCGGGTTCCGCAAGAGATCGTGGCTGAAAAGTAAAAATAAACGTCGTTCTTTTCAACTTTGTGCGTCGGGCTGTGTTAGCACTCGCTGTGCTGGGCAGTGACCACTAAGAACGTTTTCAGTCTTGCACATACCAAATTTCATTGGCATCTTGCAGTGTAGAAATTTGTGATCAGACTTTTAGGCCAACTTGGATAAGGTAAAAAAAAATATCCTTTGTGGGAAGGGAGAACCACCCAAAAAGAGCAGGCTTATAAGTTGGCCCACATAAACAGATCCACTGAAAAAAAAATAATTCCTACTCAAAAGAGCATTGGGGACCCAAAGATGCAACAATAGAGAATGCAGTCAGCGACCTTTAGCTTGACTGCTTGCGTCAGCGAACCAGAGCTGACCAAGACCCTACTCCACCTCCACGTGGTGGTCCTGGAAACAGGCTGCATCACTGCAGTCTGGTTGAGAGAGTAGGGATTGAAGAGGGAAGGCAAACCCGGTCCCAAAAAATGCCGTGCTGAAGTCGGATGTGTCGGCCAAAAGGCGCAGATATCGCAGCTCCGGTGTAAACAGACACAACGCAACCAATGTCCTTTTCAGGACGAACGAGGAAGAAGGACGAAGAAGACAAGAGCATTCACAAGTTTTATTGGATTATTATATTTACAACTTACTGATCACGCTAAGGTACCACAAGATGTAGGTGCAAAAGTTTTATGTAGGGGTTCCCGGAGACCCTGAAAATTATTTCAAGGGTTCCTTCTTCAAGATAAAAAAGGTTGAGAAAGGCTGATCTGGTTCATTTGTGAAAGACTTTAAAAAAAGCAAATTTACCAGGTATTAGGCTAAATCTCAAAACAGTGAACACATTTTTGTCCTTAAACACGAAAAACAAACAGTGGTTGAGTTTGAACAAGTCCAGCAGTACAAAGCCTAGTCTAGTAGACAAGCCCCGACGTTAGAGACATAACGACGACGCTAATTGTTTATTTCCCCACGCCCCTACGGCAGAGGGGACGAAAATTGACAAAGGCTGGACTGGCCGACGTCTGCCTTCCTTTTGTCTCCGCAAGGGACCTTGAGCAACCATACTGCCATAGATTTAATATTTATTTATTTTTAACCAGGCAATTTACATTTTTGCTCAAGTCCTACTTCTTCCTTTCCTGGACTTCACTTTCAGACGTTAACTTGGATGTGTTCAACGAAAGCAGCAGTCAGCCTGAAGTGGCTGGTATCTCCCTAGAACGTTTTCAGAAATGCTGCTGGTGATGGCCATACGGTCTTTCTCTGTTCCTCATATGTTGGTGTTGCGTGCATATTTTGACGCACATATTACAAAAATCGATATGGCTATTTAATATGGAAAAGATATAGACATTCATTCATTTGTGTATGAAAATGCTGTCTATGGTAAAGCTAGATAATCCATGATTGATTTACACTTTTGATTATAGGAGTAATCGTTCTTGATATTAATTCGGCGCATGGATATGGCACTCATGTCCGTACTTATTTGTTAGGGCCAGAAAATAGATTAATTTGCTTATTATGTTTATGGCCTGAATTCATATGTATTACATATTATTAGTACAAGTAGAATCAGTCCTATATTGTATATTTTGGATGGGTAGGCAGGACTATATTCTTGTTATGCCGCTCTAGCGGAAGTATGAGTTGTCTTGACAAGTCGTGATGAGTTCCGATGTACCGTTTACAATGGCGGGTACGCATTTTCTAGGGCTGGTACATTCTTAAGTAAAAATGATTTATGAAGTGGTTTTTCTTCTGTAGGAGATTGTGTCTCTACTAGAGTTTGTGTTAGAGACTCTCCTAATGTACGGTATCATGTATGATTCGGACTCCAGGTAATTCCAGACCCTATTTTTGATGATCTCATGTCGGTTAGACCTAGCTGGAATTTTGTGCTTCGCAACGCTAGGGTCATGTTTGTATCGACGAAGATGACGGGCTTCCATACAGCAATTATGTCTACGTGAAGTAACTGGATTACTGTAGAACTGTATGGAGGAACTTTAAGAAATTATTCATAGGCATTTCAAATTAACTTCGGCTTATATATATACCCTCCTGTGAGTGAGTGAGCGACAACTCAGGCAGGCGGCCATGTTACATTCCTGTCATCATATTTTTGAATCACTGTCCAAAGAACGGGGCATGTATCTTACTATTCGGACAGTGGCAAGGAGATCTCAAATTTTGATAGAAACCCCTTATCGTGGTTTCATAATATGACATAAACTGTGAACATAAAGCAACTTTAGTTACTTACCGATCCGCCTTCACTGACGCGCTTAGTCAGATAGGGGATGCGGCCATTATGTATCATGACATTGGAAGCTATTGATGTACTACCCATTATTTATGAATGTGTCATGACATGGGATCTACCATGTATGCCTGCAAATTGATGTGTCAACATAATACCCATGATTTACTCGTTATGTCCCAGTGTGTGCGTCTAAATAAACTGTGTAAACAAAGATTCCAGCAGTCTGCATTGGTGCCTTGTAGACACAAGTGAATGAGTGCTTAGATTGGTCAGAACACGAACAGTACACCATTCGCGTTAATCACACTCTACACTTCTACTCCATATATACACCATCCTGCGTTGGTTGAATTGACCAAGTTTAGGGCCTGCTTCCCCTGGAGCCTTAGAGGGAAACTACTGTTACAGCTGCCTTTGCCTTTCCTAACTCAGGACTAGGGTGAGTTACCCATTTACAGCTGGGTAGACTGGAGCATGCCTGATCTCAACAACTCTGTACACTACAATGGACATATACAGTAGTGGCACCACAAACCACATGCTACAGTGATTGATAGTGGAGCTTTACAGAAGAAAGAGAACACACTTTACACCACCCACTTTACAGAACTTTACAGTTGGGTACCTTTGAAGTAGGTGTTAGCCGTTATTTTATCGGTGCTACAGGTACTTATTAGTAGTTCCTATCTTCAGCTTATTGAAAAGATGGTATCCCAATCTGGTGTGGCCTGTGCAAAGTCTGAAGATTACCACTTGTTCATTTCTGCTAAGGTGGTAATATACATCATTTTATTTATTGTTTTTGGTGACCAGGGTAAAGCTAGAGGAAAGATATGATGATGATAATATCCTGGACAAATAGATGTATCAGATGATACCAGGATAGTGCCAGATAAGAGACTGGTCTTAAAAGAAATACCTCATTCTCTGAAAAGAGTAATGGTATATCGACATCAAAGGTATAGTCAAGCTGTATAGGTTCCTAGATGAGATGGTAATGTACTTTCTTAGGTTCCTATGATGCCCCTCTCCAGACTAACCTTAGACAATGACTCTGCTAGGGGTAATTAACTAACCAACAAGAATTATGAACCAAACTTAAATAATTCAATAAAGACTGTTGGTACAATTTATAATTTATTTAGGTACAGCATCTTTCTTTGTTCTGTTGGATAATTTTCAAATAAAATCAAATTGCTTCAAAATATATATATGGTTTCACTGTCAAGTATTTATATTACATTTAAAGTTAATGAAAGTTCATCTTCATCTGTTTTCTTGATCTTTAATGAAAAATGTCTTTCTTCTGTGCTAAGATTGAACAAATGTTAATATTATTATATCACAAGTTATAATTTCATTTGCTATGTTCTTTATGCCAGTGGGAGTTTTACTCCTGGTAGGTTCAACCATACTGGACTGGTCTGCGTGGGTAGGGGTCAGATAAAAGCTGGTACCCTGGTCCTCCAGGTTGGGGGTTTTAGCACAGGGCTGACACCCCTGTCTGTGTAAAAAATTGCACACGTTACGGAAACAGCAATAAATGAAAATACTTTGATACGGGACGGACATCCGGAGTCTCAGGCTCGTATGACTGACAGTGGTGAAAGCCGAAAGGAAGCCACTGGCATGAAAACGGATGCCCAGACCGCAAAACACGAAACCAGAATAATGAACCACAGTTGGGGCACTGTACGAAGGATGGCCGCCGACCGAGCAAAATGGAATCAATTTGTTGCTGCCCTACAAGACGCCACCAGGCGTGATGGCCGCTGACTGCTTTGACGGTTGGCGGTTATGGATCAAAGAAGAAGAGGTGTTCTTTAACACCACATACTTGTTTCATCATTTCTATGTTCACTTGTAGAGAATAAACTCGTAGGTTATATGTTCCATAGTCTTTAGATTCTTATAATCTTAAGTTTTAAATTTCTTTTGTGTGGTATGGTTTTTTGTAAAGTCAAGTAGCCCCGAACAAGGCTACTTATCTTCGAAAAGTGCTTCTAGGTCTGGCCCAGCAAAGGAACTGGAAAGAATCACACAACTGCGGTTCTTCCAGTCTTAAAGGTGGCACTGTTGAAGACCCTCTGACATTTCACAAGGGCTCAGAACAACAAGAGCTTCCTCCGGCTGACTTAGGCACGTAGAATTTGTTAAACTTAGGTCAAGGTTTCCCGTACGAGAAGCATCAAGGTCAAAGTATTTTGTAGATTAGAAAAAGTAAAAATCTTAGGCGTTCTGTGCTAGTATGAAAAACCTGAAATCGTTCTAGTTTCTTTATCTCTGAACGGATTTCCTTCATCCAAAGCTTATATTATTCTTAGGGCTAAGCTTTATCTATTATAGTATCTCTCTTACGTCTAGATTAATCCGACTTTTCACTGAAGCAGCCTAAACATGACAAAGCACAACATGGTTCATGCTTCGATGCGTTAAATACACATTTTCTCCGGTTCTACACTACTTCCAGGGAAATTTTAGATATCTGCCAAAAGCTAATGATCCCTATTATCGAATTATGTTCCTCATCATTGATATATTCCGTTCCTAATTGCACATTGCCTTTCGAAAAATTGTTAACATCTACAATTTCTCACCCTGCTACTAAAAGGCCTTACAAAATATTAGCATGCACGTACCGAGCTGCGGTTTTGATTGGTTGTTTGACTTCTTGGAATTTCTGTACGGTGTAATGTTCTGAATGAGGGCCGAGATAGGATTCAGATTTCAGTACAGATACTCCTCTTCCCCCCCCCCCACCATTTTAAAAGCGTGAACAATCTGTTTGAGCTTCAACACTGAGATCACTAACGAGGCAATCATTCAATATGAATTATTCTGCCTTCGTACTCTCCTGGTTTCCTTCAGGAGGGTGCCTACTTAAGAAATCTGCCCCAACATTCTGAGATCCAGGTATATATTCAATGGTAAACGAATAAGATTGGATCAAAAGAGACCACCTTAACAATTTTGCACTACCATGCCGAGTTTGAGCGAGAAAAACAAGTGGCTGGTGATCGCAACTGGACTACGAAATGTCTACCAAAAAGAAATATCTGGAATTTTTTATAGCCCAGAGCAACGCCAAACATTCTCTCTCCACCGTTGAATAATTCCTCTCCGCCTTATTTAATTTGCGGCTGGCGTAAGCAATTGGGTACAATTCTCCGGGCTGTGATTGAGATCTTTACAATAATGCTTCCCCTAACCAAATGTAACTTGCATCAGTCCTAACCACAAATTCCGGACTCAGATCAAGAAGTCTCAGTATAGGCCTACTTGTGAGTTTTTGCTTTAAGTCTGAGTACGCTTTCTCACAATCCGCCATCCACTCAATTTTGTCGGGTTTGCCTTTCTTCGTCAAATCCGTTAGAGGAGCACACAAACTGTTAACATTCTGTATATATTTCTGATAGAAACCACACAGTGAGACAAAAGATCCCACATCTTTCTTAGTTTGTGGTCTTGGTGCTCTCTGAAGTTTTTCCAAATTCATAGGGTCAGGGGTCGTGTTACCCTGATAGACTGTATGTCCCAAGAATTCCAATTCCTGGCAAGCAACTCAACATTTAGTAGGGCGAGCGGTCAAATTTGGCTCTCTGAGCCTATCCAACAACATTTCTAGTGATGATTGGTGTTCCTCAAATGTTTCTGTTGCCACGAGAATATCATCCATGAAATTGCTGATAGCTGGGTTTTGTAAGGGATCTAGTAATTTCCTCATCAGCCTGGAGAAAACCCTCGGAGCATTTTTCAAACCGAAAGGCAACACATTAAATTCGTAATGCCCCTCCGAAGTGTTAAACGCCAGTAATGGTCTGATTTAAGGTTTGACGGGAATCTGGTAATACCCTTTGCTCAGATCCACTTTGGAAAAATATTTTGCTTTGTTCAACCTAGAAAAAAGTATCTGGTAATGAATCTGCTTGAAACTCTGTGACAGCATTCAATTTCCGATAATATATGCAGAGTCTATGTTCACTAGACGGTTTCCTCAGCAAAACAACACTGGCGCTGTAAGATGATTCAGGATGAGAAATTATATTTCCTTTCAGCAGGTAATCGATTTCTCCTTTTAAAGCTTGTTCTTTGGCAATTGGAATAGGATAAGTTCTCATGCAGTTCAGTGTTGGGTCTTGTAATTTCATATCATATTCTACGAAATTAGTGCGCCCCGGTTTGTCCGTTAGCACGTCTGCATGGTTTTCCAGAACTTTTTGAATCTGCTCGCTGTCCTTTCGTCAGGTGATTACTGACTTTTATCTGCTCATGTGTTTCACAGGGTCTTACATGATACTCATATGAGGTGTGAGGTTCATTTCTCATCTCAGTAGCAACAGATAGGGTCAACAGATGGGCACCATCTGAAGCAGTTCTATCATAATACTTCTTGAGTAAATTTACATGATAGACTTTTTCCTCACCCTTGTTGTCTATGTTGTAGTTGGTTCTAGACAACTTCTCTAGAACAGTATATGGGCCCTGCTATCCTATTTATAGCTTATTGTTACTGCTGGGTAAGAGAAGAAGCACCTTCTCCCCAACAGCTAGTTCTCTATCCTTCGCAGCATGTTTCCTTCTGGCTTTACGAAGATTCTCGTTTGCTAATTTCCAGCCGGTTTTCAGACGTGACGTCAACTCGTTAACATACTGATATGATGAGTTACAGTCTCTTCTGCCTTCTCATCTGTCCATGTCCTCAATAATGCTCCCAATGGACCTTTGATGGGCCGGCCAAATAACAACGTTACCGGAGCCATCCCAGTTGAAATGTGTGGGACTTCCCGGTATGCAAACAATGCAGCGGGTAAGTAGAGATCCAAAGTATAATGTTTCTCATATGCTAGCTTCCGCAGGATAGAAATGTGTGTCCCGTTGAATCTTTCGACCTGCCCGTTCCCTTGTGCGTGATAGGGACTACAGTCATAATGCCTGGCTTGAAAGATCTTGAATACTTCCTCAGTTAGCTTCCCCTTGAACAGAGAACCATTATCAGTCAAGATTTGGTGGGGGAAACCTAACCTAGTGAATATTGTAAGAAGTGCCTCTGCCACATGTTTCGAATCTATCGATGACATGGCTACTGCATCTTCCCACATAGAACATGTGTCTACCAGAGTTAGAATGTAACTATTCCTTCTCTTGGTCCTAGTAAGAGGTCCAACAATATCCACAGCAACTCTTTCGAATGGAGTCCCCATGATGGGCATGTCTCCAAGAGTTGCAGGTGCAGTCCAGTGCTTTGGAACTACACGTTGACATTCTGTGCAGGATTTTACATATCTTTCAATATCTTCAGTAATTTCTGGTCAGAAATAGTGACACGCTATCCGTTGTCCAGTGGCACTAACACCCATGTGTCCACTAAATGGTATGGCATGTCCTAACTTCATAACCTTTGCCCTATATAAAGATTGTACTTCCATCTCCATGGCCATTCGGTCCGTTTCCAGCCTTTCTGTAGAGCAGTCCATTCTTCATGTAAAAACTCGCCTTTTGTTTGGGGGGGGGGGGGGGGGGGAGAGGAGTATGAGCTTTTGGCAGTTTGCGAAAACAAGGCTTTAATATGTTATCTTCAGCCTGAGCCTTTTTCATCTCCTCTGGATGAGTATTTATTGGGCTGTTCTCCTCTTTCCTAGATTGTGACCTGGTCTGTACTGCTGCCATGACCACAGGTCTTTTGGGATCTCCCCAAAACACATATCTAAACCCCAATATCAGAGGATAGATAGGTTCATCTATTACTGCTGCTCTAATCATTCCTTCCACATAGCGAGTCCTAACATTGATCCTTGCTATGGGAGGTGTCATGGTTGCTATCTCCACTGTTTCTGTGGTATATTGATCCGAATGCACCAGGGTAGAACTCACGACCAAGTCGAAGTCCAATCCAGTAGCATGTAAGCACATAATCTTAGTGCCGTTACAAGTTACTTCCTCACAGATAGGGGGATGATGAGGGCTATTCTGACTTGTTGTCAGTACCCTCTTTCCCTTTTCCCCTGTTGCAAGGCATGCAGCGTGATGGGGAGGGTTTTTCTTTTTACAGTCCCAAGTATTGAGGTTGTTAATTTTACATATTTTACAACACTTTTCACCCTGTTTGTAGGGTTTCTTATCCTGTATTTGAGAATTCCTGTCAAATTGTTGCCAGTCATAATTTGGTTTGTTTTTGTTTGGTTGGTCCTTAGTATCAAACCTATTCTGGTTTTGTGGTGGCTTGAATCCTTCCCCCCTGGCTTCTTCTGAGTTCCCTGTGTGATTATTTCATCTAGTCTCTCCCTCTTATTTCCTAGTTTCACGAGACATGGACTCCAGGAGTTGCTCTGTTAATATCATCTCCTTGATCCCTTCAAAGTCTTGATTAAAGTTTCCCAACTGACACCACTTCAGCAGGTAACTCTCCAACCTTCCTGAAAACTGTTGGTAAGTTTCTCCTGACTGAAGCTTCGCAGTTCTAAATATCATATAAGAGTCTGCGCTTTGTTCATAACGAACCAACAAAGCTTGTTTTAAGTCTTCATAATTATTTTGATATTCTTTAGGGAGTTTCAAGAAAACATTGTAAGCCACTCCTCTCAATCACAGCGACAACTTCAAAATACATTTTTCTTTTTCTAGGCCATATCAAGTTAATCTTCGATTCCATCTTCATTTTCCACAAATGGATCCAAGTGGAAGTTCATGGCCCCATTTGAGGTACTCTGGCTGGAGCTACTACTGAGTGAGATGGACTACTTCCATTACCCGTAGCAATTCCTTGAAGTTCAAGTTCTTTCATTTTCAATTGATGGTCCCTTTCTGCTCTCCTCTCATCCATTTCCGCCCCAGAAGCCAGTCTAATCTCCTCAGCTTCCAATTGCAACTTCTTAGCCTCAGCCTCAATTTGCAACACCTCAGCTTCAATTTGCAACTTCTTATTCTCTCTCTCTCTCTCTCTCTCTCTCTCTCTCACACACACAGCCTCATGCTGTAGTCTCCTTTCTGTTTCCAATCTCCTGTCTTCCCTTTCCATGAACTTATCACACTCTGTTGTGACATACTGAATGAGAGCATCACCACTTAAACCCAACTCCTTTCCCATCTGCAGAGTGGCTGATCTAAATTTTACTACATCTGCCATGATCACACACTAATGCACTGGCAGACAACCAACCTTGCTTACTGACACACCAAAATACTTAACTAATTAAATTACTTAATAAAAGACTACTTTAACTTTACAAATACCACACCTTTTTATAGTAGTTCACGGTACTTAACATGATTTATTATTTTATTTTGCTATTCCAACAAATAACTTTCTATTGAAAAATTGTTCCTACAAAATAGCACAGAAGATGAAAGTGATATTATAATATCCAGAATATCTCGTGACAAGAAAGCCCAGTGGGTTTTCTCCCAGAATATCCCGGACACGAGACACCAGTGTAACGAGACAAAAGATATAATGATGATGATAATATCCTAGACAAATAGATGTATCAGATGATACCAGGATAGTGCCAGACAAGAGACTGGTCTTAAAAGAAATACCCCATTCTCTGAAAAGAGTAATGGTGTATCGACTTCAAAGGTATAGTCAAGCTGTATAGGTTCATAGATGAGATGGCAATGTACTATCTTAGGTTCCTATGATGCCCCTCTCCAGACTAACCTTAGACAATGATTCTGCTAGGGGTAAATAACTAATCAACAAGAATTATGAACCAAACTTAAAATAATTCAATAAAGACTGTTGGTACAATTTATTTATGTACAGGATCTTTCTTTGTTTTGTTGCTTAAGCGCTTATGATATATTTTATCCATAAGTGTCTAATGAAGTATAAAGCAGAAGTTAATTTCATGCAGAATCAGCGCCCCACGCTTTTTGTCAATTTGATGTTACATGTTTTGCCTGCAAGCTATAAACTCCTTGAAAAATTATTTTTGGGTTTTTAGTGCATTAAAAGCGTGTGTTTAAAATATCTTTTTTATTTCCTTCTTTTTAGTGTCAGAAAAATTATGACATACTAAAACATCGTGGGGCCTACCTAGCTATAAATGTGTACTTAACTTTGAGTTAGGGAAGGAAAAGACAGCGAGGAAGGAAACTGGTCTACCCACCTCTCGATGCTGGACCTAGTATGGTGAAGTCTCTAACACTCCACTACCGCAATACGTTACCGGGTTTCGGATTCAAAGCTTGGTAGTGTCACGAATCAGTCTAACCAGCTGTATGATGGTACCTGACTCTGATCTTGAGTTAGAGAAGGCAACGGCAGCGAGGAAGGGAACAGGTGTCACGTATCAGTCTAACCAGCAGTAAAAGGGTACCTGACTCTGATCTTGAGTTAGAGAAGGCAACGGCAGCGAGGAAGGGAACAGGCCACCCCACCTCATAAAGCTGGGACCCAGTACATCGAAGTCTATAACACTTCACTCCCTACGGCAGAATGTGCTACGTGACTACCCTTGCGGTTTAAATTAACGGCAAGCGAACGGCAGGCATGTTTTTAAAAAAAATCCTAAACAACGGGGGAGGGGGGAGAGCTCACAATGTGAAATGACACTTTTTCAGTCAAGAAAGAGTACGGTGCTCGGTTTGGGTAATAAATTTCCACAATATTAATTTCCCGGTGAATAAACGCACAAGAACCAGCCTATGCTCCTTCAGGAGCTGAAGGGTACTGAATAAATATAAGTATATCCTGCCGACTTTTCATGTCAGTCGCAAATGTATTACTCGTGGTGGTTCCTTCTTCTGCACGAAAAGCAGACGTGTAACCACCACGCTATCGAGGACCTTCAAGTACAATGTTGTATAAACCATAGTTGCTCAGCTTATTGTGTTTCACGCGCCTCCATTATGCTGTCACGGGTTGCCTCCCCTATGCTCTGTTGTGACGGTCCAACAATGGCCAAAACCTAGAGTATTTAATGTGGGTCTTCAAAGCAAAGGCATCTACCTTCGCACAAGATTACTCTTGGCAGAGATGCAAATAGAAGGGTGATGATGCGTCTACATTGAGGAAACACAACGTCAGTCCACTTCTACCTTCACGTGGTTCCAGAGATAGTACTTTCTGCTGGTACCACCAATAACTATGATAAAGAATAGAAATGAAACATTCTCCTCAGTATTGCGTTTCCCGTCACATACGTATGTGCTCCCCTCTTCTATTCTACCATCCCATTTATCTTAGAATTTACCCTCGATGAGAATTCAATTTAATCCCTCGGGATAAAACTTTCTTTACATTTAAATTGAATAGGTTTAGCTTTACATTACATTTAAATGGAAAGGTTAATAATACAGATAGAGTCTGCTTACATTCACATCTCCACTGATTGAAAAGAGTTCACAATATAAATTGAATATTTTTTTCATTTATATTTACACTGATTGAAAAGTTTGAAACTTTCATCTTTCCCTCCCTGCTCCGTATGGAACTTGGGACTACTTTCTGCTTTTAGTTCTAATTAAGAAACTAGCAATAAAGCAATCACTAGCCCGTGCAGTGGTGGTTCATGAATCATCATTCTATACGCTGAGGTTGCCAGCCTCAAATGACTTGGACATCCATTAGCGATTTTCACACATTTAACTTCACATGGTAATGTACATAAATATGTTATTTCACATGTTAGTAAAAAAATATATAATGTAAAATCACCACTTACGCCAATCCTGGCTCACCGACCTTTTGCTCAGATTAATAAAAGAGACTTGAATCGGCCTTTTACACCCGTCTGGGGTGTCGTTAATTTAATAAGTTCCCTCTCTGACTTTGCGTGTTTTTAGTTTCCATAGTCCTGGTTTCCTTGTTAATATTGATAGAGATTTCATGGGCTATTTTGTAAGTCCGTCCAGATTCTCCAATAAAAGGTCCAAGCTGATAAAAGGAAATTCTTAATTCTAGGCTTCACTCTAGCAAGGTCTGGTATCTTGGCAAGCGATCTTCACAGTGGATTAACACTGAAACGTGTCAGGTTATATTCCCGGTCTCCCACGCATCTGTTGTTTATGGAGTTAAATAAACGATCCAATAATTTTCAAACAGGGTGTGGTACTTTTCAAAATATTCCACGTGAAATAAGGTGCGTACAGTAAAAGGTCACGTATTACCATATATGGCAATAAGACATACGATGCCTTGCGTACAGACTCGCAAACATGTCATTAACCTCATATGACAACGTGTGTCAAAAGTAACAATTCATTACTTTAGCAGAAAGTAATCTCTTATCGGTGTCTGTCTGTAAGTTGTATCCCCGTATTCCCAGCTTTGGTGATGCGCGCACCCGTCTTATCATGATTAGGCAGATAGCGCTTGGCGACGTACGTATTAATTTGCCACGGCCAATCTGTGGTACAATGGAATTTTACCAACCTGCCTCTTGTAATATTATCTCTACCTCCTCTTTGCAAATGTGAGGCGTTTATCATCCACAAGGAGTGTCAGATAACAAACAAAACACAATATACTGAAAGTAGTGAAAGAATACTTGCATATATAAACTATCTGCTACATAGTATAGAAAGAAAGAAAGAAAGAAAGAAAGTGAACAATTGAAAGCACATAATGAAATCAGTACACAACGGGCTGATCACCCGTTTGCCAGTCACTTCGATTACGGAAACAACAGCAAATGGGTTGATTTGCCGTTGCCCTAAAGACGCCACTAGGCGTGATGGGAAACAATGGCAAAGAAAACCTATCTGCTGTTGCCCCAAGACGCCACTAGGCGTAATGGCCACTGACTGCTTTGACGGTCGGTGGCTAAGGACGGAAGAAGAAGAAGAATGAAATCAGTACCACAAATGCACCGATTACTGCCGGAGTGAAACAGAGATCGAGAGGTGTCACCCCATTCTGTCACAATCTCAGTGAGCGGAAAGCATTCATTACATTTATATTGAATGTCTTTACATTTGCACTGGTTGAAAAGGGGAATAATATAATAAGTATGTACATCAGTTCTATCATCATCCATCCCTGCTCCATATGGATCTTGGTGCTACCTCTGCTTTTGGTTCTCTATGAGAAACCTGCATAAAGCAATCACCAGCTCTTGCAGTGGTGGTTCATAAAACCATCATTCTATATGCTGAGGTTGGCAGCCTCATATCACTGTGGTCGTCCATTAGCAATTTTCACATGTTAATAAATGCAAATTGTGTACAACTCACTCTAAAATCTCTTTACTGACTACTGGCTCAGAGAAATAGTTAAGGTAACTTGTTTAAGATGCCTCTTACACGCGGTCTGGGGTATTACTTTACACTTGGCTCCAACTCTGACTTTCTGTTTCAGATTTCAAGGATTCCGGCTTTTCATGTTAATGTAGGTATAGTTTTCCTAGGATAAAAAAATCAAGAAGATGCTCAACAAGGTCCGGTCCGATGAATAGAATTCTGATCCTATTCCTTACTCTGGCTAGCTAGTTGTCTTCTTGACGAAGTGAATTTCACAGTGCTCTAAACCGGCGAAAGTGTCAGATTATATTGCAACTTTCGTCCCATAAACGTGGTTGTTACTATCTGACCAGGCTCCAATCATAAGTGTTGTTTATAACATATAAAATTGCCCAGCCAATTGTATTCAATCATGCGTGTTATGATTACTTTACTCATGGAATTTTCTGTGTGACTCACGTTTGTGAAATTCAGACGGTCACTTCCCATATAAGATAGTGTGATTTTCCGTCTAGGAGTATCACATTTAAAACTCACAACTTCCTGAATTTATTACTGATCATATCTTCCCGGAAGCTATTACAACAATCCGTCTTTCAGATGCGTGTCTACAATATGTCGCCACGTGGATAATTTAATGCCCTGTACCTGTGCAAACAAACATTCCTCGTGTGACCATCTGGGCTGTGTTCTCTCCACGAGAGAAATTAGGAGGTTACTATAGCCATGTCAGCGCTAATCAACTCGTGGGACGATGTACGTGTTAATCCGGCGCGCCCATCTTTGGTACACGAGAATTTTACCATCATGACTGTCGGTCATGCCAGGGATCCAGACCCCCAGGACGACCCAGAGTCCGCTAGGATGACAACATAAACCAATCTTTGAAGGACCGAGGACTAGAATGGAACCAGGCCAGGAGGAAGACAGCCGATAGGGTAGTCTGGCGCTCTCTCTTCCAAACCTCTACACCTCACGGTAGAAGGGGAACGACTAAGTAAGTAAGACTGTCGGTCAATGTTACACCACCTGTCTACTCTCTCAGCAGGGA
Source organism: Oreohelix idahoensis (assembly GCA_024509875.1). Lineage (NCBI taxonomy): Eukaryota > Metazoa > Mollusca > Gastropoda > Stylommatophora > Oreohelicidae > Oreohelix > Oreohelix idahoensis. The sequence continues at coordinate 316,876 of JAMPIV010002372.1, forward strand.
TGATCAGGTAAACAGACATGGCGAATTATTACAGGAAGAAGTGTAAACAATGACTCGAAAATACCAAATATTGTCCGAGGTAGGAAAATAGAACGTGAAGAGCACAAAATGAATTACAGGATGGCACAAGAAATAAAAAGTTTCAAGGTCATTCTATGACATATGCGGACCTTTTATGTAAATGTGGCCACCCGTTAAATACACGCTGGAACATATACAAACGTTCATTCATTATTTTTTTGTTCTCAAAGGTGCATTCAACACATTCGTGCCAAGACATCATGTCCTGTGTCGTTGCTATGTCTTCTTTATCACTTTCATGTCTGATTCCAGTCTTCTTCTCCTTGTGATTTTGGGGTCTTCCTCTGTCTTGTTACTCTGGAGATTCCAGAACAAAGACTGCCTTGTAATACTACCATCAGTAGAATGACAAAAAAAAAATTATATTACAAAAACACACAAACAATAATACGTCTTACAAAGAGAAAGGACGAGAAAAACTTACGTTGCGGCCACAAGGCCTTCGTCAGGGACAGACAAACAAGATACATGAGGGAAAGAAAGTGAGAATAAAGTGGAGAACATGAAACTATAGAAATAAGAGAAAAATACTCCCTTAAGTGTTAGCACATGTTGGAGCAAAGATGGCTGCCACAAAACTGGGAAGCGGAAGTAGATACTACATTAATAGCAAAAAATAATGACAACAGGGACTGGAAAACAGAGTGAAAAAAAATAAAAAAAAAAATTATAAAAAATAAATACAATAAAATAAAAATAAATAAATAAAATAAAAATAAATAAATAAAATAAATTATATATATGATATATATATATATAATTTATTTTATTTATTTTTAATTTTTTTTAATTTTATTGTATTTTTGTTTTTTGTATTTCACTCTGTTTTCCAGTCCCTATTTTCATAATTTTCTTTGCTATAAATGTACTATCCACTTCCGCTTCCCAGTTTTGTGGCAGCCATCATATATCCCCTCTTACAAGTGCAAAGACACATCCTGGCGCCGATATAAATTCAGATCACAATCCAGTCGTCATCAAAGTAAATATAAAGCTGAAAAGAGCAGGAAACAGAAGACAGGAGGAACCCCAGATAGAAATATCAGCGCTGAAACAACCAGATATAAAACAGAAATATTTAATCGATGTCAAAAATAAATATCAACAGTTATTGACAGAAAGCATGGAACAGTATAGAAGAGAAAACCCAGAAGAAGAAGCAACCGCAAAATGGGAATGCTTAAAAACAAGCATACAATCAGCAAATGCAAATTTACCTGAAAAGGAGTCTAAGAAAAATCAAATTTGGATGACAGATGACATCTTGAATAAAATGGCAGAAAGAAAAAAAGCAAAAAACACTCCAGAATATAAAACAATAGACAATGGCATACGTACTATGAGTAAAGAGAAGCAAAAGAACGGTGGATAGAAACAAAATGCAAGGAAATAAAAGACTTGGGAGCAAAGCACATGACAAGAGATATGCATGATGAAATAAAGAAATTATCAAATCGGTCGCGGTTTGCACTTTTGTGGCTATCTCAGACATAGGGCCGACATATCGTCTGCATTCTCACTTGTCAAAACGTAGCTTCTCGGTGAGCGCTGAGGTGAGGCGTGAATCCCGACATCTCCCGGCGCAGTATCAGACATTTGTCTGGTATTTCGCATCTGACACGTAGTTTCCTCGGTAGATTCTCAGTGTCAGGGTGGAGAAGGCGCCATTGTAGTGAAATTGACAGAGATACAACGGTAAAATACCTCCAAAGATAACATATAAGGATAAAAAAAACATAATGCGTAGGCTGCGAATAGTACATGATCGCCTAGACCGCGGGTCATCATCCTCCATAATAATTGACTTGCTAGACAGGAGGGGAACGGCGGATCAAAAAGGAAAAAAATATGACTGGAAAGATTGCGTGAGACTAGAAAGGCTAAGGAGACGCAATTGGGGGTGGAAACGGAGAAAAGTCACGTTTCCCAAGTTGACATAAAAAGTAAGCAACTCGACAGAAGGGACCATAGATATGTTACGCCACAGTCATTTATTGGACGCTTTTGCAATACCAAGGCCTTGATTTGAATTCAGCGGCTAAACGCAGATGTTAGGAATATTACAAAAATTAAAAAGTACTTTTTTCTTAATATTAATGTTAGGAATATAAAAATTAGCTGGCCGGATGGCCTATTCTGAGCAGTGAACTAATATGTTCTTAATTTTACAGACGGATAGATAATATTGAAGATAATGACAAAAGACAGTGTTGTTCACATCATCGACAGACTGTATTGAATCTAAAAGTGTCTCTAATTGCACAAAAAAAACACGACCTCGAGACGCAGGTGTTCAAATCTACGTAGTATGGAAGAGAAGGGATATTTGTGGTGGCTGTGTCTAAAAATAACTTTTAACGACAAAATTTTGGAGGGGAGAGAAAGGTTGGTTCAAAAATCAAGTACATTTTGGTAGAAACACAAGTAGAGACGGACAGACTAACAGATAACCATCCATACTTGACTGAAGCATGACTGAAATGACTTTAGTGTAGGAAATTTGAAATTCAAATAAACCTAGGCAGTGATTGGCCACAGACAATCATATCATTAGCGCTCAGACGCGAAAGTGGGGCCATTCTTCAATAGTTGTTCAGTGATAGACACAGATTTTAAAGTGTGGTGATTTCCATATGAAAGAAAGTGTAAGAAGTTTAGGGGCGCCATACTATAGCCAGCAGCTCAGCTGAGTTTTGCTAGCAATTCTGTGTTATTTATTCATAATCTGGTAAGATTGAAATTATTTCCTTATATATTTTGAATATTGTTTCATGTTCGAGTGATTTGATACTGCCATATCGAAATCTAGCCTTACAAACAAGTAGGGATTTGCTCTAGACCCCCCGCCCAAGTCAGGGTCTAGGGACCAACAATGTACATAATCTCCAGCAAGGGTTAGGCAAGACAGATCAAGTGTTGAGAATAATGAAACATATTACCTATCCTCTTTTAGGGCAGAAAACTAATAAATATTTTCAGAATCTATAGTCTGGGAGGATCTATCTGATGTAAAACCACCATGGTAAATGTGCTGTTTGGTCAGAGAGATCTGACCTGTCTGTATGATGTGGTTGTTGTGTCAGTGTTGTGTCCAGACGTGGGTAGAGAATAGATTTTGACACATGGCCCATACTTTGATTGCAGAGCTGTGAGTTTCTGTTGTCAACCAAGCAGTGTCTATTCAGTTGGTGACTTTACTCGAGTGTATCTGTGCAGTACTTGTGACAGAGACCACCATTATTGCCCGCCAGCACGGAGAGGTGGGACCACCAGATTTCAGCACCAGAGCTACAACTACAAGATGAGTGAGCCTCTGGTCTGCTGGACATTCACCAACCCCGTTTAGTTACTAATACCCCCATAAAAATTCCCACCATTTTCTGGACACTGTGTAGTCAATATAGACAGGTGTGATGAGGCCACCCCAACAGCACAAATATTAACTATCCTCCCAAAGAGATGACTACTAGAACATTTTATTAAAACTAACTAGTATAGTACATATATATGTACACTATTGCATTTATGATATAATATTCCATGCATTTCTTTCATAATCTCTAAATCCATTTAAGTTCTGGTCAACCTAAAAAATTGATCCAGAACAAAATAAATGTAATTCTATCAAGAAATTTTACACACGTGAGTTAGTTCAGTGTATTTTAACATTTATTAATATTATTAGTCTTGTTAAATATCTGTGGGTATATCTATAACCAATTACACCACACTACATATCATAACCCTAGACACTTTACGTAGCCACATTCATTAAAAAAAAATTAAGTGTGAGGTCGTAGTGGTAGCAAGAAAGGCCTTCTGACAATTCACAACTACATTTTATCTCAGGAGCCTTCACAGCTGGCCTCATACAATTACATTTAGTAATATCACCATCATACAATACCATCAACACCACTACAGCCATCACGCATTCGTGCAGAATGGTCATTTTGGCGTGAGGTGCGAAGACAGGAGGTGTTAAGAGAAGGGGAGGCTATTGCGTAGTTTAGGGAAATATCGTACATCTTTGTCTGGTGTTTCATATATACTGGAGGGAGTTAGATTTCATTTTCACTCAGTAACTTCGCAGTCAAGACTAGAACAAACCTTCGTTCGATTTCTAGAATCTCTGTTAATAGAGATGTCATTTAGTATGATCGTAGTGGTTTAAGTTCTTAGTAGTTCTGTGTTGAGGTAAATCTTATATTATTTATCTAGTATTTTGTGAGTGTTAAAGTGTTAAATCGCTTATTTCATTTTGCTAGTTAGATTTGTGCAGAGAGAGTTAAATTATTAAGTCTGTTATATTCTCTAGTCGACGAGTTACAGTGGAAAGCGGAATAAATTATAATTTCTAGCTTAAAATCATGTAGCCATAATGGATTTAATTTAACTGCTAATACGCAGTCGAGAATATTATAAAACTAACTTATTAAATGACTGCCACATCTTGAGTATTGACGGAATGCGTAGGTATTCCTAATTCAGGATGTTTGATTTTTAAATATAACTTATTCCACGGGAAGTGTTAAACTATAAGACAAGCTACGCTTGCAGTTTAAATTATCAGTTATAGTATGTATAATTATTTGATATGTGTTCTTTCCATTTATATACAGTGAAACTGTGGTACCCAAACTTTGCCAGCGCTTGAGTAAAGAGATAAATCTGTGAAGAAAACAACAAACATTCTTACCTTAAAGATTTGATGTATAACTTTTACAAGAACTTTAAGATTTTAAAGAAGTAACGGGTCATCGAGCCTGATTTGATTCTTCCTGAGAAAACTCTAGTCATTTTCCAGCCTTTGTGGCAAGTAACATATTTCAATCAGTAATTTTCCCGACACTGTTGACAAGTGGTGGTGTGACCAACTAAATTCCTATACTGAGAGAAGGTGCCGACCTGACATTCCTCATTCGTTTGAAATCTAAGATGTTGACACTGTGCCCGCTATAAACGCTCGTGCCTGGACAATTTTATGTGACTTAAACAGACATCCAAAACAATAGTACTCCCAAGAGAACGGTCCCGGAAGTAGTGAATTCAACCCGTCTTTCTGGACCTGGGGTTTTCTTGGCCAAGATTACCATTGAAGATTCTGTATGGGCAAGTCCTAAAAATATTGTTTTTGTTCCCGAAGTAGCTACCAAAGCTGTGAGTATGGAAAAAATGCACGTGATCACAGTTGAATGAATAGATTGAATGCAGGACTGAGGGATCCTTTCATGGTGGTATTTTGACACCCATTCATTTTTGCTGTCATAACATTTCTTTATGCAAGGTATTGCTAACTATATATATATATATATTCCCTTAAACTAGATCAGAGTATCCAGTCTGTTCATACCTTAAAGGGGAAGAATTTTAGACTAAATCATATGTATCTGTGACTCTTTGGGCTATCACTTTCTTCTAACGGGACTGTGAGCTATACATCGAGGGAAGGATCATACCAACGGGTCTATCATTCTTGTAGCATTTCTTGATTTTTGTGTTTTTTAATGATTTTTTGTATATGCTTGATGTGATTTGATATGTTGTGAGAGAAGTTTAGTCTTGATAAATAAACTACTCATAAAATTTATTCCAGCGTGTCGGTCAGTTCGTTTTTCCCAAACTCTTCATATAATCATTGTCATAGTTTTTTCCCACGTCTGTACGTCTAACTGTCGTCTTATGTGTGTATGTATGTGAGTGGATATATATATATATATATATATATATATATATATATATATATATATATATATATATATATTTCATATATATGTGTGTAGACTGTCTGACTCAATCTAAATCTGTCGTAGAAGATAGGTGAAAGAGAGAAGATTTTCTTGATTTCAGAGACAGCCTCTATCACATTTCTACCACATCACTCGTGGAAATCTATTTGCTATTACTACTTCTCACTGTAACTATCACTTATTCTAATCTATTCAGAAGGGACCAACCCAAGTCTTAATTCCCCTATCCAAAATCTACGACAGATACAAAAAGGAAAATCAGCAGGCATGGATAACATAATAATTTAAATGATAGAAGCTCTGGAGAGCTTTGGTATAGATACAATCACAGAAATATGCAACGATATATACAATACAGGATATATACCACACGACATGAAGACATCAGTTTTCATAACATTGCCCAAAAAACCAAATGCAACAGAATGTTCAGACTTCAGAACAATCAGCCCGATAAGTCATGATATTAAGATACTGCTCAAAATCATACAGGAAAGAATAAAAAGTAAAGTAGACAGCGAAATCCAAGAAGAACAGTTTGGTTTTAGACGGAACTGTGGAACAAGAGAGGCAATATTTTGCCTAAGAATATTAGCAGAAAAATATACAGAGGTCCAAAAAAGTATGTATATGTGCTTCATTGACTATAAGAAGGCTTTTGACAGAGTCCATTATGAGAAAATAATTGAACGCCTCAAAGACATAGGTATTGATGGAAAAGATATAAGAATACTCAGTAACCTTTATTGGGAGCAAACTGCCACAGTAAGATCGGGAAGGAATTATTCACCATACATAGACACAAAAAGAGGTGTCAGACAAGGTTGTATGCTGTCCCCCTGCCTATTTAATTTATACACCGAAAAAATTTTCAAACAGATACAGGAAATACCAGGACTGAACATCAGTGGAAGGTCAATAAACAACCTTAGATATGCAGATGATACCGTGTTGTTAGCTGAAAGAGAACAGGAGTTACAAGAAGTAGTGAAGCAAGTGAACTGTATAAGTCATGAATATGGACTCGACATTAATATTGAGAAAACAAAAACTATGATAATTAGCAAAACAGACGATAAACCCACATTAAAGATAAGCGTAAATGGGAACATCCTTGAACAAGTCAAGAGCTACGTATATCTTGGTCATATAATAACAGAAGATGGCAGATGTGAAACAGAAATCAAGAAGACAATAGGAATGGCCAAAGCTACATTCAACAACATGAAACATATATTGACATCCAAACAGTTATCTCACAAATTAAAACTGAGAATCATAAAGTGTTATATATATTCTGCATTTCTGTATGGTGCAGAAACATGGACGATGAATAAGCATTTGGAAGAAAGAATTGAGGCTCTTGAAATGTGGATATATAGAAGAATGGGGCGTATCTCATGGAAAGAGATGAAAACAAATAAAGAGGTCCTAGAAAATCTAGGTATGAAAAGAGAACTAATGAGGGAGGTCAAAGTTCGGCAGCTAAAATACTTTGGCCACATAAATAGGCATAACACCTTGCAGAAGACCATAACAGAAGGGAGAGTTGAAGGCAAACGTGCAAGGGGAAGACAGCGCTATAAGTGGGAAGATAACATCAAGAGATGGAAAGGAAAGAGTCTATCAGAGTGCACCACCAAGACAAGAGACAGAAGACGTTGGAGATCCATTACAGCCAACCTTCGTTGTGGAGATGGCAACTGATGATGATGATGATCATATATGCACATACACATATATATGCATATATATATATATAAATATATAAATATATATAAATATATATAAATATATAAATATATAAATATATAAATATAAATATATATATATATATATATATATATATATATATATATATATATATATATATATATTTATATATATATATATATATATATATATATATATATATATATATATATATATATATATATAAAATAGGAGGGAAGTATATATATTACATAGATATATATAGGTATATATATTTGTGTATATATATATATATATATATATATATATATATATATATATATATATATATATATATATATATATATATATATATATATAATTTATTTGTTTTTTTAATTTATTATTTTTAATTCTATTTTATTTTTTATTTTACTTTTTATTTGTTTTGTTTTTTTACTTCTTGTTTCACTCTGTTTTCCAGTCCATGTTTTCATTATTTTTTTATTTTTTGCTTTTAATGTACTTTACACTTACGCTTTCCGGTTTTGTGGCAGCCATCTTTGCTCCAACGTGTGCTAACACCAAGGGAGTATTTTTCTCGTATTTCTATATTTTCATGTTCTCCACTTCATTCTCACTTTCTTTCCCTCCTTTATCTTGTTTGTCTGTCTCTGACGAAGGCCTTGTGGCCGCATCGTAGGGTTTTCTTATCCTTTCTCTTTGTAAGACGTATTACGATTTGTGTGTTTTTGTAACATAATTTTTTTTTCGTTCTACCGTTTTACCCCCGTCTTACGGCAGTTCTCCTCATATACTCACACAATACTATCAACAGTGTCCTCCTGCTAGCAACTTCTTATCACCTCGTAATGCACTGCCACCCACTTGTTTCTTGTTATCAGTTCCATATTGGTGATCTTATACTATTTCAATTCCTCCATTCTACGGAAGTATCCATTCATTAAAGTCTATAATCTCTTTGTCATTGTCGTTATTATTCATGCTCGGAGCCATACTATAGGAATGCCTTGACATTTGAGCTTGTGGTGGATTTGATGTTATTAATTGTTGTAGTTATTATTATATTTGTATTAAATGAGATTAGCTATGAAGGTCCCTGAATATACCCAATAATATTGTGAACTTTTCAGGGTACCTTTCCACTACCACCTTTTTATCTCATTCAAAATGTATTTATATTAGTATGTTAATTGACTTCGTGTTGTGTCTAGGGTTATGAATGTAGAGTTTGATTGCACAATAATCAACAAACATACAAACAAATAGTTTATTATTCACAACAGCACACAGTACTACCACAATAACATACAAACGACACTCTAAAAGGCTATCTTATTTAAGACTGTGGTTGAATTTTGTGTAAATAAGATTTTTACAGTTTTATTATCCTGATTCAAATTTATTTGTAATCAGGACAGACAATTTAAAAGTGAAATCACAATAATCAATTACATCAGTCAAATAGCACAATAGATTTTCTGTCCATATATAAAATTATTAATCTAATATATTTATGTAGTGTTCTCCTACTTTAAGGTAATACTGGTGGTAATACTAGGTTGTTGTTTTAATCATGTCCTTCTGGAAATGTTTGTTTCTATTTTGTCACTTGTGGAACTATTAAATATTTGTCCCAGTTTTATTCACTGTTATTAGATCGTTCTTTTAAAGTTCTGTAGTTGAGCTCTTATGTGCCGAACGAGAACTTATCTTGGCCGTAGAATATATGTTGAAACTTTCCTCTGCTCGCTTGACAATCTGTTCCCTGTTTGATAGGCAATGGCCACTAGCATGGGCTCTCAGTAAACAGGCAGAGTCTTGAATCAATCAATTTTCAAGCGTTTGGTACCACATTAACGTCAGTACCCAGGACCTCTGAAATGTGAAGGTATGCATCCTTCGTAATATCTAGCATACACTAATAGTCCACAGTTAAGGACATGTACATTACAAACAAACAAAATGATCATATCCTTATACAAACCTATGCCACCATTTTCTTTTGATGTGACAATGTAACCAGTATTCCTTTCCCTAATAGTTACAACGCTACTGCAATTCCAGCTGTAATCCCTTCCATATAATAGGATAGGTGTTATGCTCCTTTATGACAATCATACCTATTCTTGTAGTTTTACACCTCTCTGACAGTCTATCACATGGTGGATCAATCTTTAGGCTTTGCCTCATGTTCGCTATAGACCCACTCATGTTCAGACATATATTATTATTTCACATTCAATTTTTATATAAAATACAGGTTAATAAATGTCAAGCTTACCACAATTTTCAATGAAATATACACAGAGACGATGACTGACACAGTTTCGATCTGTTTTATTGCCCAGACTGCTTATAACTTGTAGTTCAAAGCACAGCCTGCTCTCATCTATCACTGTTGAAAATTTTCTCAGAAATGGCGTCCCCTTAACGCTTATTCTGACAATATCGATTCCGTTAGCCAATCACTTTTAATTTTACAAGGGTAAACAGTCTTTTCAAAAATATCATTCAAACTTTTCCTACGTTACTTAGGCTATTTATGTTTATTCAAAGGTCAGCCAATAATATTTAGTCTTACTTCAAACGCCCCCCCCCCCCCCCCCCCCCGCCAATCAGATTAACTGTACCATCCTAGCCTATCTGTCACCTGCTTTTTATCAAAAAATATGCGATCCAATCTAAGCAGATATGACTTGACCTGACAGTATCTCTGATCTCTATGTATTGTTTTATCAATATTTAATTAATTAAGGGACTATTTATATAACTAATAACATATTCTTGGTCAGCAAGTCTTCAGGTACACGAATATACATTTTTTAAGGGGCTATGTGGGTTGGTTCAAAATTCTATCTTTTTTTTTTTCTATGTTAATTGTTTATTTTTAAACTACCTCCTGTTCACTTCTTTTCTCTTGTACTTACGAGATAATTACGAGAGCTTAGGTCATTCATAATAAGAGCTTAACATGTTTACATGACGTAGTGTCCACAATTCTAACTTTTCTTATCGTATTTGGGGAAACCCCTAAGGCAAGGCTTGCCCCTGTGCTAGTGTTGGCTTTTAGTTTAAAATCAATGCGAAACGAATTAGCATTTCATCCATCCTTGCCCCTCCTCGTTCCACAATGCATTTTAGGCAAATATTTTCTTAGAACTAGGAAAAAGTGGGTGTTTATGTCAAGGACGAATTTGAAAAATAGGGTACCGTTTTGTTCGGCTATTCGTTAGCAAATAATAATCTGAAGGCGTAAGCGACACCAACCGTTCTAGCAGAAAAGTCTTTTATACTTTCTTATCTTTGCCTTTATGCCCTATATTGTTATATATTAATTTAGATATTGTATTTAGAAATTCACTACACATGTTCCCCCTTTAGAACAGACAATCATATGTCAGTTCCTACTTCTAAATACACATAGATGAATTTACTATCTATGCCTGGTGACTACTCTGATGTTCGTCATACGGATGTCTGCTTAAAAAATCAGCTCCCACATTAGTTTTTCCGGGAATGTACTCTATGGTAAACTGGAATGGCTGTAAGAGCAAAGACCAGCGTAATAATCTAGCATTTTCATGCCTTGCTTGTGACAGACACACGAGTGGTTTATGATCTGTCTGGATCTTAAATGATTTTCCATAAAGATACATCTGGAACTTTTTTATACCCCATATAACTGCCAGACATTCTTTTTCACTTGTTGAATATTTTTGTTCTGCTGTGTTCAACTTACGGCTAGCATAAGCTACTGGGGTTAATTCCCCATCAAGTGAATTTGACCGTTGTAATAGAGTTGCACCCAAACCGATATTACTAGCATCCGTTCTCAGAATGAATTCTTGACTCAAGTCAGGTAATTTCAAAATAGGCCTGCTTGTGAGCTTTTCTTTCAATTCTTGGTATGCTAATTCACATTGCGCCGTCCAAATAATTCTATCAGGATTTCCTTTGCGCGTTAAATCAGTCAATGGAGCACATATGGAGTTAAAGTTTTTAATATACTTTTGGTAAAAACCACATAATGAGACAAAAGATCGCACATCTTTTTTTGTTTGTGGTCTTGGTGCTTTTTTTAACTTCTCCAGGTTCTTGGGGTCAGGGGTCATGTTTCCCTGATGTACTGTGTGGCCCAAGAATTCCAGCTCTTTACATCCAACACAGCATTTCGTCGGTCTAGCTGTCAAATTGGTCTCTCTCAGTCGATCAAACAACATATTCAGAGAGTTAATGTGTTCCTCAAATGTTTCTGTTGCTATGAGAATATCATCCATGAAGTTGGTGATGCATGGATTCTTCAGGGGATCCAGTAACTTTCTCATCATCCTCAAAAACACACTCGGTGCATTTTTCAGCCCGAATGGCAACATATTAAATTCATAATGTCCTTCCGAGGTGCTAAAGGCTAAATAAGGTTTGACTTCCGGCTTTACTGGAATCTGATAGTAGCCTTTACTCAGATCCACTTTAGAGAAATATTTAGCTCTATTCAGCCTGGCAAACAGCTGATTTGTATCAGGTAATGGATCCACCTGACCTTCTGTGACAGCATTCAGTTTCCTGTAATCTATACACAGCCTGTGTTCTCCAGAGGGTTTTCTTAACAGAACCACACTGGAACTGTAGGGAGATTCACTGTGCGAGATAATCCCTTCTCTCAACAGATAATCTATCTCCTCCCTTAAAGCTTTTTCCTTAGCGAACGGAATCGAATAGGCTTTCATACAGATTGGTGTTGGGTCTATGAGTTTCATATCATACTCCAATAAATTTGTATGCCCCGGACGGTCCGTTAACACATCTGTATGATTATTCAGAACCTGTTGAACCCTCTCCCTCTGATTTTCCGTTAAGTGTGTGCTGATTTTTACCTGTGCAGCGGTTTCACAGGGATGTAAAGGATATTCATGAGAAGTGAGTGGTTCCTTTTTCATCTCCATTGCAACAGACAAGGTCAGTAGGTGTGTCTCTTCCTGGTTTTTCTCTGTCCAGATATTTCTTCAGGAGATTCACATGATAGATTTTCTCTTTCCCTTTCTTATCTATCTTATAATTTGTTCTAGACACCTTCTCTAGAACTGTATATGGACCTTGCCATCCAATTTGCAATTTATTCTGGCTGCCGGGCAGTAGAAGGAGCACCTTCTCTCCCACAGCTAATTCTCGATCCTTCGCTTTCTTATTGTAATAGGCAGCATGCTTTTTCCTGGCTTGTCTCAAATTTTCATTGGCAAGTTTCCAGCCAGTTTTAAGACGAGTGGTCAGCTCGTTCACATATTGATATGATGAGGTAATATTTTCTTCTGCCTTTTCATCGGTCCAGGTCCTTAACAAGGCTTCCAAGGGACCTTTTATTGGCCTTCCAAATAACAATGTTGCCGGGGCCATACCGGTTGAACTATGGGGTACCTCCCGATAGGCAAACAAGGCGGCGGGAAGGTACTGATCCCATGTATCTGGTTTTTTTCATGTGCCAACTTCCTCAGGATCGACATGAGTGTCCCGTTAAATCTTTCCACTTGGCCATTTCCTTGAGGATGATACGGGCTACAATGAAAGTGTTTGGCTTGAAAGATCCTGAATACTTCTTCTGTTAGTTTCCCCTTGAACTGAGAGCCATTATCAGTCAAGATTTGGTTGGGAAAGCCTAACCTGGTGAAGATTGTGAGTAATGCCTCTGCCACATGCTTCGAATCAATTGATGACAGGGCTACCGCCTCTCCCCACATAGAACAAGTGTCCACCAGAGTCAGAATGTAACTGTTCCTCCTCTTGGTCCGAGTGAGAGGTCCCACAATGTCCACGGCAACTCTTTCAAAAGGGGTTCCCACTATGGGCATTTCCCCTAGAGTTACTGGAGCAGTCCAATGCTTTTGAGCTACCCGTTGGCACTCTGGACAGGATTTTACATATCTCTTTATGTCTTCAGTTATTCCTGGCCAGAAATAATGACAAGCTATACGCTGTCCTGTTGCGCTGATCCCCATATGACCACTGAAGGGAATCGCATGCCCTAGTTCCAACACTTTAGTCCTATATGAATTTGGAAGGACCAGCTGTCCGTGACCATTGGATCCATTTCCAGCCTTCCTATATATCAATTTGTTCTTCATATAGAAATCTCCCTTGCCTGGAGGTGTATGACATTTGGGCAATTTCTTAAAACAAGGCTTGAGGGTCTTATCCTCCGCCTGTGCCTTCCTCATCTCATCTGGATGGGTATTTATCGGATTATCTTCCTCCTTTTTAGACTGTGATCTGGTCTGCACTGTTGCCATGGTCACAGGTCTCTTGGGATTCCCCAAGAAGACATATCTACACCCCAATATAAGAGGGTAGATTGGTTCATTTATCACTGCTGCTTTTATGATTCCTTCCACATATCGCGTTTTCACATTTATCCTGGCGACGGGAAGTGTCATGGTCGCTACGTCCTTGGTTGCAGTTTGAATCTCCACTGTTTCTGTGGTGTATTGATCTGCCGCACCAGGTGAGAACTCACAACTGAATCATAATCTAATCCAGTATCATACAAACACCTTATGGTGACACCATTGCATGTTACATCTTCACACACTGGGGGATGGTAAGGTTCCTGTTGTTCAGTAGGGTTGACCTTTACTCCCTTTCTCCCCATTTTCATTGCAGCGAAAGTAGGAGTTTTCCTTCTACAATTTTCAGTGTTATGGTTGTCCATCCGACAATTTTTACAATACTTCTTTCCTTGTTTCAAGGGTTTTCTGTCATTATATTTCCTTTCATTGAATTGTGAGGTTTTATTATTAGTCATTGCGTGGCCTATCAAACTGGTGCTTACCTTTGTTCTGGTCTCTATGGTCAAACTTATTAAAGTTTTGAGGTGCCTTAAAATTGTCTACCTGTTTCTTTTTATTACCAACTACCTCTGCCTGGGCTGCCTGATACCTCTCAGCGACATTGAGTAACTCACCCAGCCTCTCTGCACCTTGTTCCATGAGAAACTTTCTCAGGTCTGGAGCCATGGACTCTCTTAGCTGCTCAATAAGGATCATCTCCCTAAGATCTTGGGTTTTCCCCAGAGCAGTCCATTTCTCCAAGTAGGTCTCTAACCGTGCAGAGAACTGGTGATAAGTCTCACCCGACAGTAGTTTGGCATTCCTAAATTTTTTTCTATAAAATTCTCCGTTCTTTTCGTATCTTAATAAAAGAGCCTGCTTTAGCATGTCATAATTGTCCTGGTCATCTCTGCTCATCTTGGCAAAAACTTCATAAGCCGTTCCTCTAAGCCCTTGTGATAACTTGAGGCTCCACCTCTCTCTCTCTCTAACCCATATGTAGTAGCTAAAAGTTCAAATCTACTTAAATACCCTTCAATGTCATCTTCTTTCTCAACAAAATGGTCTAAATGAAAACCCATAGCTGAGGTTGAGGCTCCCTGACTAGCAGTGGCATCTGAGGCAAAGGGGCTGGCACCATTTTCAGGAGCATGGCCTTGAATTTCCAACTCCCTTAGTCGTAACTCATGCTCCCCTCTGTAATCTTTTTTCTCTTTCAGCAGCCTGTCCTTCTGCTTCCCTTTCAGCAGCCTGTCTCTTTTCCTCTCTTTCAGCAGCCTGTCTCTTTTCCTCTCTTTCAGCAGCCTGTCTCTTTTCCTCTCTTTTAGCAGCCTGTCTCTTTTCCTCTGCCTCCAATGCCCTAGCCTCCTTGTCAGCCTCAATCTGCAACCTCTTAATTTCTTTGTCAGCCTCAATTTGTAACCTCTTCTCTTCAGCTATTTTCCTATCCTCCCTTTCAATATACTTGTCGCATTCTGAAGTTACATATTGGATCAAAGCTTGACCCTCCATGTTCATTTCTTTCGCAGTCTGCACAGCAGCAGATCGAAACTTTGCCAGATCAGCCATTTGTACTATGTAACCTTTTTAAAATTTCTAACTATATAAATCTCTAAATATGGCTAACAATTACTAATGATAACCAAGAACAACCACAGGCACTGATAGCTCAACTACTATTTAATTTCTCCAAAAGGAATGCTTTTAGTTTTATACTCTCTGAGATTCCTAATATAATTGATAATATTTTAAGAATTTAAAATCCCAGAAGCAAACTACCCAATATAACTGGTGTTATGAGAATTCAATCCCCAGGAGCGAGACCCCAATATAAGTGGTGGGAGAGGTTTCAAATCCCAGACAGGACCCCAATATATGTGGAGGATTTGATGTTATTAATTGTTGTAGGTATTATTATATTGGTATTAAATGAGATTAGCTATGAAGGTCCCTGAATATACCCAATAATATTGTGAACTTTTCAGGGTACCTTTCCACTACCACCTTTTTATCTCATTCAAAATGTATTTATATTAGTATGTTAATTGACTTCGTGTTGTGTCTAGGGTTATGGATGTAGAGTGTGATTGCACAATAATCAACAAACATACAAACAAATAGTTTATTATTCACAACAGCACACAGTACTACCACAATAACATACAAACGACACTCTAAAAGGCTATCTTATTTAAGACTGTGGTTGAATTTTGTGTAAATAAGATTTTTACAGTTTTATTATCCTGATTCAAATTTATTTGTAATCAGGACAGACAATTTAAAAGTGAAATCACAATAATCAATTACATCAGTCAAATAGCACAATAGATTTTCTGTCCATATATATAAAATTATTAATCGAATATATTTATGTAGTGTTCTCCTACTTTAAGGTAATACTGGTGGTAATACTAGGTTGTTGTTTTAATCATGTCCTTCTGGAAATGTTTGTTTCTATTTTGTCACTTGTGGAACTATTAAATATTTGTCCCAGTTTTATTCACTGTTATTAGATCGTTCTTTTAAAGTTCTGTAGTTGAGCTCTCAGGTGCCGAACGAGAACTTATCTTGGCGTAGAATGTATGTTGAACCTTTCCTCTGCTCGCTTGACAATCTGTTCCCTGTTTGATAGGCAATGGCCACTAGCATGGGCTCTCAGTAAACAGGCAGAGTCTTGAATCAATCAATTTTCAAGCGTTTGGTACCACATTAACGTCAGTACCCAGGACCTCTGAAATGTGAAGGTATGCATCCTTCGTAATATCTAGCATACACTAATAGTCCACAGTTAAGGACATGTACATTACAAACAAACAAAAGGATCATATCCTTATACAAACCTATGCCACCATTTTCTTTTGATGTGACAATGTACACCAGTATTCCTTTCCCTAATAGTTACAACGCCACTGCAATTCCAGCTGTAATCTCTTCCATATAATAGGATAGGTGTTATGCTCCTTTATGACAATCATACCTATTCTTGTAGTTTTACACCTCTCTGACAGTCTATCACATGGTGGATCAATCTTTAGGCTTTGCCTCATGTTCGCTATAGACCCACTCATGTCCAGACATATATTATTATTTCACATTCAATTTTTTATATAAAATACAGGTTAATAAATGTCAAGCTTACCACAATTTTCAATGAAATATACACAGAGACGATGACTGACACAGTTTCGATCTGTTTTATTGCCCAGGCTGCTTATAACTTGTAGTTTAAAGCACAGCCTGCTCTCATCTATCACTGTTGAAAATTTTCTCAGAAATGGCGTCCCCTTAACGCTTATTCTGACAATATCGATTCAGTTAGCCAATCACTTTTAATTTTACAAGGGTAAACAGTCTTTTCAAAAATATCATTCAAACTTTTCCTACGTTACTTAGGCTATTTATGTTTATTCAAAGGTCAGCCAATAATATTTAGTCTCACTTCAAATGCCCCCCACCCCAATCAGATTCACTGTACCATCCTAGCCTATCTGTCACCTACTTTTTTCCCAAAAAATATGCGATCCAATCTAAGCAGATATGACTTGACCTGACAGTATCTCTGATCTCTATGTATTGTTTTATCAATATTTAATTAATTAAGGGACTATTTATATAACTAATAACATATTCTTGGTCAGCAAGTCTTCAGGTACACGAATATACAATTTTTAAGGGGCTATGTGGGTTGGTTCAAAATTCTATCTTTTTTTTTTCTATGTTAATTGTTTATTTTTGAACTACCTCCTGTTCACTTCTTTTCTCATGTACTTACGAGATAATTAGGAGAGCTTAGGTCATTCATAATAAGAGCTTAACATGTTTACATGACGTAGTGTCCACAATTCTAATTTTTCTCATTGTATTTGGGGAAACCCCTAAGGCAAGGCTTGCCCCTGTGCTAGTGTTGGCTTTTAGTTTAAAATCAATGCGAAACGAATTAGCATTTCATCCATCCTTGCCCCTCCTCGTTCCACAATGCATTTTAGGCAAATATTTTCTTAGAACTAGGAAAAAGTGGGTGTTTATGTCAAGGACGAATTTGAAAAATAGGGTACCGTTTTGTTCGGCTATTCGTTAGCAAATAATAATCTGAAGGCGTAAGCGACACCAACCGTTCTAGCAGAAAAGTCTTTTATACTTTCTTATCTTTGCCTTTATGCCCTATATTGTTATATATTAATTTAGATATTGTATTTAGAAATTCACTACAGAGCTGAAGATCTGGATTGTTTGTGTTGAACTTGATTTCTTGAGATTATAATATATCTCCCAATGCAATGAAAGCTCCTCTAGCCTTCTGTATTCTTATTATGATATCTTTGTCTGTCCCTCCAGCTGTGTCCATATTGTTGCCAAGGTCTATGATAAGCCTGATGCCGACTGCCAGATTTATAAGGGAGATATATGCTGTTAGTTAAGAGCGAACGACGAGGAAGGAGAATGGTTCTATATCTTGTTGGAATATTTCTTCAAGTTAAATCTAAATCTTGTTATTGTTTCCTGCATTTATTCTCATTATCTGTGTCTTTTCTTAGGGTATATTCAGACCCACTTGTTGTGACATCTCATCAAGTGTTTTCAATGTGTCTAGCATCTGGCCGCTGTTATCGGGCAGATCACAAGCTATATCTAGATCGTAAAATTATTGGGGGGAAAAACACTTCACCAAGCACATGAACAGCATATAAATAATGTGTATACTATTAGTGATTATTAAACTGAATAATAAATTGTAATCTGCCATTATACGACCACGACGCTGGCTATGGGTACGGCACGCCCCGAGGAAACCTTTTGATAGCATTAAAGGCAGTTGTTATTCTGGAATTCTCAGGGTGAGAGAGATAGATAGGTAGATAGATAGATAGATAGATAGGTAGATAGATAGATAGATAGATAGATAGATAGATAGATAGATAGATAGATAGATAGATAGATAGATAGATAGATAGATAGATAGATAGATAGATAGATAGATAGATAGATAGATAGGTAGATAGATAGGTAGATAGATAGATAGATAGGTAGATAGATAGATAGATAGATAGATAGATAGATAGATAGATAGATAGATAGATAGATAGATAGATAGATAGATAGATAGATAGATAGGTAGATAGATAGAGATAGATAGATAGATAGATAGATAGATAGATAGATAGATAGATAGATAGATAGATAGATAGATAGATAGATAGATAGATAGATAGATAGATAGATAGATAGATAGATAGATAGATAGGTAGGTAGGTAGGTAGGTAGATAGATAGATAGATAGATAGATAGATAGATAGATAGATAGATAGATAGAAAGATAGATAGATAGATAGATAGATAGATAGATAGATAGATAGATAGATAGATAGATAGATAGATAGATAGATAGATAGATAGATAGATAGATAGATAGAACGAAGGAACGAACGAACTTTATTATCAAAGGGTTGAGAATTGGGCACGCAGGCCCGTCTGACATTCTGCCCTTCCTTTCTCTCGTCTTTTATACTGATTTCATTTATTCTCACATACTTTTTACCCATCAATTCAAAGAATTCAACGTTGTAAAGGTAAAATAATAGCATACTCACATTCACAGTATCTAATTATAAACATGAAATAAAATATGTTGAAAAGTACAAACTAAGTATTACCATGAAACAAAATATGTTGAAAAGCACTAACATCATCATTAAACCTACATTCGATATTATATCAGATAGATAGGAAGACAGATAGATAGATAGGTAGGTAGATAGATAGATAGATAGATAGATAGATAGATAGATAGATAGATAGATAGATAGATAGATAGATAGATAGATAGATAGATAGATAGATAGATAGATAGATAGATAGATAGATAGATAGATAGATAGATAGATAGATAGATAGATAGATAGATAGATAGATAGATAGATAGATAGATAGATAGATAGATAGATAGATAGATAGATAGATAGATAGATAGATCGTAAACGCATTGAGAAAAGAATTGGAGACAAAAATTAAAGGGATAAAAAAGACATGACAGGATCTTAATCGGATGACACAGGACAGAAGTGTAGCGTCAAGGACAAAAGTGTAGCGTCAAGGGCAGAAATGTTGCGTCAAGGACAGAAGTGTTGCGTCAAGGGCAGAAGTGTAGCGTCAAGGACAAAAGTGTAGCGTCAAGGGCAGAAGTGTTGCGTCAAGGACAGAAGTGTTGCGTCAAGGACAGAAGTGTAGCGTCAAGGACAGAAGTGTTGCGTCAAGGACAGAAGTGTAGCGTCAAGGACAGAAGTGTTGCGTCAAGGACAGAAGTGTTGCGTCAAGGACAGAAGTGTTGCGTCAAGGACAGAAGTGTTGCGTCAAGGACAGAAGTGTAACGTCAAGGACAGAAGTGTAGCGTCAAGGACAGAAGTGTAGCGTCAAGGACAGAAGTGTAGCGTCAAGGACAGAAGTTTGCGTCAAGTTGTCGAAGGCCTATGCTGTTAATGGGTAATCAATGATAGTGAAAGCTACTATTCTAAGAATAGTAATTTTGTGAACTTTTCATGCATGAATAAATTTCAGGTATTTGAGGACATAACAGGTCTGACGTTGAAACGTAATATTTTAAATACTGGCCAGGGTTTTCCGTGAGGGACAACCAATCAGAAACGGCCTCACACACAAATAAATCATCGCCGAACTCAAACTCCTTAGCTCTCAGACCACATGGGGTCAGTCTGAGCCACCGTTAAAAAAAGGAAAAAAAAAAAACAACAGAATTATGTAGACGACCTTGACTGCACGAACTTAGAGGCAAGGCCGGAATACAGCTTTTAAAAACATGATTGATTATTCACTGCGTTTTGTTTGTTATGTTTTTATTTTTTAAATGTGCCCTGAAATTATCTCTGAAATTAATCGATGAAATTTAGTGTGGTGAAAAATAAATGAACCCAAACTGGACTGCAGCCTTCACTTTGCCTATTGAAAATACTCGACAAACTGGCCTCAACTGCAAATCTAACACGGCTGTTGTTGGGAGGGGTGGTGTTTGGATTTTCAAAAAAAAAAATCGCTCTGCCCAGTTCTTGTTATGCCTGGGCTCAGCGATTTTGAGGAAGGGTTATCTTTTCTTTGTCCAGCTTCTAGCCACAATTCCGAGACGACAAAGAATAAACGCCCCCCCCCCCCCCCCCAACCACCACCACCCCCCCCCCCCCCCTCCCCCGGTAAACTTTATATTTGTCACTGGCTGTCACCTAAAACCAGATCTATTTTTCTCCTAGAGTTGGAGGGTTGTCTCAGGTTTGTCTCGTCGCTCTCATTTGGTGATTGACCACATTTACTTGTTATAAAGTTAGCAGTGTGTCTCAGGTATCGGAGTAAAGCAAGTAAATAGCAAAAGTCATGAATATGGATTGGACATTAGAAGACAGCGAAATATAAAACTATTCTGTTCTTGAATAGAACTTTGGCCATTTCTATTCTTTTCGTGTTGCACATTTGCCAACTTCAACTATTATGTGGCCAAGATATACGATGATAGGAAACTCTATACAGAGCGATACAACAGGAGACAATCTGATCTACAGAAGTAGTCCCACCCCCTCCGTCGAACAAGTGTTTCGGCCCATTATTTTGGCTTCTGTTAGTATCTTCTTCTTATTTATAATGTTGGTTTATTGTCTGCTTTATTATTACTCAATGTTTCCCCCCCCCCCTCTTCAACGTTCATGTAAACTTTCTTAGTTTGTGTTCAAGCAACTTACGCTTCAATCAATTCTCTTTAGCTCCCCAAGGAGCATCGACCTTCAACAAACACATGTAAAGTCCTCTGCCACGTGACATCTGCTTTAGGTCTGCCCATGACTTCCTTTTCATGTGTCTATAGTTCTCTTCTCCGAGTGCTCTTCTGCCTCTATTACGCTGGTAATTCCAGAAGAAGGACTTTCTGGTACTGCTTTCATCAGGTTTTCTCAATGTGTCCTATCATCAGGTTTTCTCAATGTGTGTCCTATCATCAGGTTTTCTTAATGTGTCCTTTCATCAGGTTTTCTCAATGTGTCCTATCATCAGGTTTTCTTAATGTGTCCTATCATCAGGTTTTCTCAATGTGTGTCCTATCATCAGGTTTTCTCAATGTGTCCTTTCATCAGGTTTTCTCAATGTGTCCTATCATCAGGTTTTCTTAATGTGTCCTATCATCAGGTTTTCTCAATGTGTCCTATCATCAGGTTTCCTCAATGTGTCCTATCATCAGGTTTTCTCAATGTGTCCTATCATCAGGTTTTCTCAATGTGTCCTATCATCAGGTTTCCTCAATGTGTGTCCTATCATCAGGTTTTCTCAATGTGTCCTATCATCAGGTTTCCTCAATGTGTGTCCTATCATCAGGTTTTCTTAATGTGTCCTATCATCAGGTTTTCTCAATGTGTCCTATCATCAGGTTTTCTCAATGTGTCCTATCATCAGGTTTTCTCAATGTGTCCTATCATCAGGTTTTCTCAATGTGTCCTATCATCAGGTTTTCTTAATGTGTCCTATCATCAGGTTTTCTCAATGTGTCCTATCATCAGGTTTCCTCAATGTGTGTCCTATCATCAGGTTTTCTCAATGTGTCCTATCATCAGGTTTTCTCAATGTGTCCTATCATCAGGTTTTCTCAATGTGTCCTATCATCAGGTTTTCTCAATGTGTCCTATCATCAGGTTTTCTCAATGTGTCCTATCATCAGGTTTTCTCAGTGTGTCCTATCATCAGGTTTTCTCAATGTGTGTCCTATCATCAGGTTTTCTCAGTGTGTCCTATCATCAGGTTTTCTCAATGTGTGTCCTATCATCAGGTTTTCTCAATGTGTGTCCTATCATCAGGTTTTCTCAATGTGTCCTATCATCAGGTTTTCTCAATGTGTCCTATCATCAGGTTTTCTCAATGTGTCCTATCATCAGGTTTTCTCAATGTGTGTCCTATCATCAGGTTTTCTCAATGTGTGTCCTATTATCAGGTTTTCTCAGTGTGTCCTATCATCAGGTTTTCTCAATGTGTGTCCTATCATCAGGTTTTCTCAATGTGTGTCCTATCATCAGGTTTTCTCAATGTGTCCTATCATCAGGTTTTCTCAATGTGTCTTATCATCAGGTTTTCTCAATGTGTCCTATCATCAGGTTTTCTCAATGTGTGTCCTATCATCTGGTTTTCTCAATGTGTCCTATCATCAGGTTTTCTCAATGTGTCCTATCATCAGGTTTTCTCAATGTGTCCTATCAATCACTTCATTTTCTTCTCATCTCTTGTTTCACCTCTGCCGCTTTTCTGGTTTTTATCATCAGTTCCGCACTTGTGATCTTGTCTTTTATTTTAATTTTTTTATTTGTGCCTTTTTCTGGCTAGGCGCGTTCCTTTCAACCTATGTGGTTATATCAGAGCGCATTTACCATCCAAAAAAAGTCAACTCTCTTAACTGCTAACCCGATCAGCTTTGATAGATACTAAGTCCTTAAAAAGGACCAACATTATCTATCTGCTAGCATAAAGCCCTAAAAATGACTCGCCAGCTACGCCAAAGCCCGAGCTAGTGTTTAATTATTGCTGTTCCGCACTGGTGTCGTTCCATATCAATCCTTTTCTTCTACACAAGCACCTATTTATAAAAGTCTGTAGCTTTTTGGAAATTATGCTTCGTAACCTTAGAAGTACTTTTATTTCATGATCTTGAGTTTATTTTCATTAAAACAAAAAATGGAAAATTGAATGGAAGAACTCCATAACCCATGTAGGCCTGCCCAAAAAGAAGCGGGGAAATAGCAGTGAGCTCTAACACAATAGCATGAAAGTGAGTCTCGTAAGAGGACATACAATACTGAACGTGGAGGGGGTTAAGAGATGCCATCATGAACTTCGCACAACCTTGGAAAATCGTTAATGCCGGTTCTTTCATATATTCCTTATCTATTATAATCTTTCTTCCCTCCCTTTTATTGCAAAACGGGGAAAAAACACAGACACGCCCATAAACAAAAACATATGCATGAAAACTATATGAATCAAAGTGTAACTATTGCCCAATACTGATGAAAATAACTGTGATAAACAAAATAAAACAGCAGAAAAACAAGTCCGCTGTAAGACAAAAAGGGTAAGGAAAAAACAAATAGGAAGGAGCAAAAACCAAAACAAAACAGACAGATCATGTTTGCACTAAACGACTTATTGTGTTATAACTGTCTTGATCAAATGTTTAACATTGCCTGCTTTTTTACAACCGGCAGTTAGCTAATCAAAACCTATGATAACTTTATGATGCGTAATTTACTCTTCACGAAGAAGTAGTAAAAGGTAATAATTGATTGTATAAACTGACAAGTTCCTGGGGGTGCTACATTGCGACCAGGTTGAAGTGTTTATGTGCAGGCTTGTACAAACTGATAGATAATTCTTGGTAAATGTCAAGGTCGTGTACCTGCAGGCACTTCTCGCAAATTGTACTCGTGCATGGCCTCGAGCAATGTATGTTGTATATGCGTAAATCTGCCAGTCTATGGGTAACATATCTACTGCTCAGACGTCACATGTTCTTTGCTGTATGCTGGTAGGTTTTACTACTCGTTGATAGTACACGAAAACAAAAACGGAAACGAATGTGGGAACATTACTGTCAACTGTAACGAACGAACGAAAGAATAAACACAATTTTTATTTCTTCAGAGAAAGGAAATAGGCATTATTGCCTTTTTTACATGTCTGCCCTGCAAAAATACAATTCTCAAAGTGTTTTAAAATTAAAACATTATTAATTTCACTAATAATGATTAAATGTTAACATTTCTTTCGGTAGCAGAACACACACACACACACACACACACACCCACACATAGAAAGAAAGAGAGAGAAAGAGATAGAAAGCAAAAGTCAGATACCCATTTACAGCTGATCAGACTGGAGAGTGACGCTACCAGGTTTCAAAACTAGCTGTGAATGGGTACCTGACTCTGCTCTTGAGTTACGGTAGGCAAAGACAGTGAGGAAGGGAACAAGTCATCCCACCTCTCGAAGCTGGACATAGTATAGGGAAGTCTCTAACGCTTCACTCCCCTATGGCAGTATTTGCTACTGGACTACGTTTACCTTTTTTTAAAACATACTTTACAAAAATGCTCTTATCATATATTTTATCCATAAGAGTATCATATATTTTATCCATAAGAGTATCATATATTTTATCCATAAGAGTATCATATATTTTATCCATAAGAGTATCATATATTTTATCCATAAGAGTATCATATATTTTATCCATAAGAGTATCATATATTTTATCCATAAGAGTATCATATATTTTATCCATAAGAGTGTAATGAAGTATTAAGCAGAAGTTAATTATATGTAGAATCAGCACCCCACGCTTTTTGTCACTTTGATGTAACACTTTTTGACTGCAAGCTATAAACTCCTTGAAAAATTATTTGTGGCTTTTTAGTGCATTAAAAGCCTGTGTTTAAAATATTTTTAAAAATATTTTTTACTTTCTTATTTTTTAGTGTTTTTTTTTTTTTTTTTTTTTAAATTTAAGTCAAATGTAATCGATCCGCTAGTGACATTATCAGTTTGCGATAAACGATTCCAGAGCACAGGAGCCGCATTTCATTATTCAGTATATTACACGGAAAGTTAATTTTTTTTTCTTTTTTTTAAATTTTGATAAGAGTTATAAATTACATTTTTTTAAAATGTAGTTGTCAGTTGTGTGTATGTCTGTGCACGCGCGTTCGATAGTGCGTGTGTTTGAGGGGGGTGGGGGGGGGGGGGGGGGGGAGTTTCAATACTTCTCTCAAGAGAGACAATCTTGTTGGAAAGAATACACGTAGATTATTTGCAGTTATCGCCCATTTCACTGATGATACAATTAAAAAAAATTAATATTAATTTTAATTTTATTATTTTTAAGATTAATTATTGTAATGTCATGGCGAATACACAACTATGCCAAGTTTCAGAGCTATTGCTCATTTGGAAGTGATTGAAAAATCTATTGCAAGATTTGAAGGTGACAAGAGAGTGACATACGTTGCAAGTTAAAGAAAAGCCTGTAAAAATGATGCTTGCGTAGAATACCAGGATTGCAGTGTCGTGGCAGGATCAGTAATCTGGGATTGATGGAACGATCCAGGCAAATGCCAGTGGAGTAAGATGTCAGGACAAGACACTGACGTTAGATAGGTACGAAGGAACGAACGAAATCATTATTTCACCAAGGTAAAGAAATTAGCATTACTACCTTTTTCATTTCTGCACTGCACTAATACAATTCTTAAATTGTTTTCAAATTAAAACATTCTTAACTTCAATAACAGGATCCAGATTGAGTAAACGAGCAGATAGCATTACAAGGCGATATATGTTCTGGAATATCCCAGAACATGAGAAATATATGGATTGGCTTGGTTTGATGGACGATCTTCATTGCACAACTCAATAAGTGCTCCGATTTTGCCAGGGCAGCGGTCGTATGGCCTACTCTTTACGATTTTCAACTGCCGAGGGATTTTTAACGTGCGCAACTTGCACATGGGACCTCCTATTTTTTTTTTACCATATCCGAGAAGGCTAGGCGTACAATCTAACCACCAAGGAGAATTGGGGGGGGGGGGGGGGGGGGGGGGATGGCATCACTAGTAACCACTGATTCTGAAAAAAAGTTCCAAACATTTAATTCCCTGCGCTGGGAGCGAACCCAATACCTTTAGAATAAGAGGCGGACGTCATACCTCTGAGTCACTCCGAACCTCAAATGTCTGGAGACCAAAAAAGTACACAGATGGCACAGGACAGGAAGTAATGGAATGGTTTGTTAAAGCCCTATCTCCACAGGGAGATAACAATTAATGCATAAATTATCACCATAACAAAATACATGAAAAGAAACGGCACCAGATTCTCCAAAGTCCGTTGTTAATTATCGTCTTTTCCACCAATTGATAACACTAAAGTGAACAGAATCCAACACACTCCAGAATACCAGCTATGTATCCACCCTTAAGAAACAGTTGACCATCACCTCATCGAGTGTCCAGTACTTAATGATGTAATGAAAATGCTCCTTCTTGTGAGATCCGATAAAAAGAACACCTTATGTGGAGCAAAAGAACAACTTACAAGCACATGCAGATACCACTACATGGCGTTGGGCCGAAGGGCAGACACCCTAAATCCTGCTGGATCAATAACAACAACAACAACAACAACACTGGTAGCATGACCTTGCTGTCATTGTTTCTGGAATCCCCAGGTTAAGAGCGGTAGACGGAGATCAAGGAACACACGGAAAAGAGACCTGGAGACATGGAAAGACCTTGAGCTGATGGCACGTGACATGAAGACTTGACATGTGACATGAAGACTTGGCACGTGACATGAAGACTTGGCTTACGTTTATTGAAAGCCTGTGCTTCTTGGGGAGATGAAGGGTGATGATGATATTCTCCGCCATACGAGACTCCCCCCCCCCCCTTTCCCCATAGATCTATCTAAAAAGACCAACCTGCGTCTTATAAGACGGTGATCATGGCTATCGTGACCAGTCATGTTGTTATAACCTGAACGGCTCCTGTGATAAACCCTCTGTGGATGGGAAGGAGCGAAGCTCCTGACCGGGTTGGAAGGAAAGTCCTCAGGTTCCCCAGCCTCGCAATGACATGTCATTGGGCCGAAGGGCTGAAAGCCCAAGTGCCGCTGGTTAAGGAAAAAAAATAAAAAATCTTTTTGTATTTAAACTTTCAGACGATTAAAACAGTATCATTTGTGATTGATAGGGCATAATAGATCAATCATATACGTTATAAAATGATGAGAATTTAAAAGAATTCAAAATGTGATACGTCCAATAAAATACATTTGTTTGGAAAGGATAAAAGCAGTACTATCAGGGCCGGCTCTTGGACGCCAACAGGTCTGCCTGATGAAGACTATAGACCCCCTTGATTGTCCAACGAAAGCTCTGAAGAAAAAATGTACATAAAAGCACCGAAAAAACCGCCAAAATTACACTTTAAATGTTAGGTTATATGCATATACCGCCTCTAATCCATTCATGAACCCCCAAGAGATATAGTCTCCCAAGGGGCATGGACCACCAGGAGGTCGGTGGATCACAGGTTAATAAACCTTGACTTACCGGAAGTTGGTATGGAAGGTAAGCTGTAAAAAAAAAAAATATATATATATATATATATATATATATATATATATATATATATATATATATATATATATATATATATATATATATATATATATATATATATATATATATATATATATAGATATATATATATATATATATATAGGGTGTTCCACGAAAAAGCGGCCCCATTCACAAAGTGAAAGTAGCCAGAGTTTTCAGCATTTTTCAATGTTTACAAATATGTCGGTTATAAAAGGTTCTAAGTAGTACTAGATTTACCTAAATTATTTTCCGTGATTGGACCGTGAGTATTTGAAAACCATCGTGTGTGTTTAAATAAACTGTCTATCACATTGCCGTTTTCACTGCAAGAAAGGATAGCTATTGTTGAGAATTATATCCGTACGGGATCGCTAGGACTACTTGGCCATTCACACTACTTCCGACACAATACGTCAGCATTCCATGACGTCACGGGCCGCTTTTTCGTGGAACACCGTGTATAATGTCATTGGTGAATATAACATATCGATGGCAACTTAGCAAATCATTTAATGGAGGCATCCTAGAATTATTATCGAATATGCTGGTAGATAATCGAGTCAGAATGTCATCACGAAACGCCAATAGTGAAACCTTGCAATAATGTTTACAAATACAGTTTTTTTTTTTTTTTTTTTTTAACAATTTTCACAAGACATGAACTAAACAGGCGAATGTCAACAATATTTGTCACGCTTTTATACAACTTCAGCGCCGGAAACTAATAGAGAATTCATCTATTTCCCGAGGTTTTGGATTACATATCGTGTCACATCGAATCTGACTCAGCACAAATGTTCGACCGTCTGAGAATAAAATACGCATATTATACGTATTTTATGGCAAACAATAAAATACGCGTAAAATACGTTATTGTACGTTAAATTAATATGCATAAGTTAGACATGGCGCGCTTTCCATAGGAATAGCGTGAAATTACGTCATTGACGCATAATGTGTAAAACAACATTTTGTTTGTTTTTATGTAACAAGAGTTTTGCTGACACTTTAAAGGTAAATAACATAAATATGTTTTATTTAAACTACAGCTTGAATTGCTTGACGAACATGTGTTAAAACGTTCAGATTTGCAGTATAATGGTCATCTGCTGAAATGCGACGAACAGGATACCTTAGCGCTATAAGTAAAGAAAGCCATCTTTTAAATTATTCATTCTGTATGTCAGCCGATATGCATACTGCATGATTCTCTTTGTTTTTATTTTAATTGCAGAACTGCAGCAACCCCTAAATAGCAGGTAAGTTTACATGCTAATTTTTGTAATGAGAGGTCTTGCTGCTTCTGTTATTTGTGCTCGAATTTAGAATAAAAATAAGTAAATAAAATTGCTTTTTAGTTTTAGCTGTCTAGCTTCTGTAGGACAGCATAACATGTTTCAACTGGAGATACATTTTTAGGTTTTGAAACATTTGACGCAGTGATGCAACGTATGTCAACGTAAAACGGAAGTTTTACCGTACGCATATAAGACGCATCTTACCGTCATAAATACAATACGTATCATACGTACGGTCGAACATTGCCCGGCACAATACTATTTTTGGCCAAAAGAAGGAAAACCAGTGCACATAACTCAATAAATTTGAGCCCCATAAATAGGGGTGCTCTCCCGAACTATGTGATCTACAGAGGCGTTATAAAGGATAACATTTATAAAGGTAATCCCATAACAGATACTGCCGAAGGGGAAAGAAGTGTTAGAGACTTCACTGTACTACTATACTAGGTGCAGCTTTATGAGATGGGGGTAACCAGTTCTCTTCCTCGTTGCCTTTGCCTTCCTTAACTGTTATGTACCAAGTTATAGCTGGGTAGACTGCACAACGTGTCGCTACCAGGTTTCGAACCCAGAACCCTGGAACTTTGCCACGACAGGCAAGCGCTCTTACTACTGTGCCTATCAGGCGTTCCTCCCCTCCCCTTATATATATTTTTTTTAAATAACATTTTGCCTCGTTTTGGCGAGGCGCGTCCCGTTCAACCTAGCCGGTTATATTAGGGCGTATGTCCAAATATAAAAGACCTTTAGGTGTGGAGAATTAGTTATGTGTTAGTTATGTGTTAGTTATGTGTTAGTTATGTGTTAGTTATGTGTTAGTTATTATTTAAGTTAGGGCTGGTGTACAACAGGTAATTGTGGAGCGGAAACTACAGCTACTACAGTTTGTGTTACCACACCCATTACTGGTACTGCTAAAGCGCAAACAGTTGCTATTACTGCAAGCACTGAGCCTCTACCGTTGCTGCTGCAACCACTGTTTCAGACGCTGCTACGGGTGCTCCTAACGACACTGCCGCTGTTGCTACTATTGGTAGTGCTGCTATCAGTAAAACAATGCTATTATTTTTTTACAACCACCACAGCTACTTATAAACAACTGGATTACTACCACTGCTTCTCTTTCGCTTTCCTTCTCAGGTCCATAGCATTGCAGTTCTTGTGATGTCGTCGGGGTCTCTTCTGAGAACGTGGTCAACCCAACTCCAGCGTCTGCCACCTATGATGGTGCACATGTTTTCTTGGTTGCTCCGAGTAAGCAGTTCTAGTTTGTTTATGGGTGTTCTTTCACTTTTACGTTTGGAATATTTGAATAGGATAATATAGTTATTTAGCAAATATTGCCCATACCCTCTTGACAAGCTCCTAGTTACCCCTGGGGGTACACACACTCCAGGTTGAGAGCCCGTGAGTTAAGCTATTATGAATCACCATGTAGGCTTGTGTTCTCAGGGACAGACTAAACTTAGACACACTTAACGCGCAATATGATCTTTTTCTCGTTTGCAGTTGTCCGTTGCCAACCGCGATTTTGAGCACATGCGGTGAATTAAGTGTTGCATTATGAAACATATGGAAATCTAAAGAAATCAATAAGAACCATCAACTCAAATATAAAGTCACTCCTTAAAAGAATTGCTGAAACACTGTAGGAAAGTACACAGGGATGTGACATGTAAGATGATGCCCACAGCCATTCAAGTTTTTTTTTTTTTTTTTTTTTAAACAAAAACTACCACCGATGGTCCAGCTCTGCTAACCAATGTGACTAAGACGCAGAATAAGAGCGTATTCTACTTTTATTTTGCAGATAGGTTAAAAAAATCTTGTTCCGTTGTAACCGCTCAAGCACTCCAAGGGAAGTAACTAACAATGATTTCTTTGGCCGCCATAATAAAAAAGGCTAAAGAGAAACATTAGAATGAAGAAATTAAAAACACACACAAGTAGTAATACGTCTTACAAAGAGAAAGGACAAGAAAATACATACGTTGCGGCCACAAGGCCTTCGTCAGGGACAAACAAGAGACAGGAGGGAAAGAAAGTGAGAATTAAGTGGAGAACATGAAACTATAGAAATAAGAGAAATATACTCCCTGATGTGTGTCACATGTTGGAGGAAAATGAGAAACATTACCGAAACTTTGTTCCATCTCCTTGTATTTTTTTTTAAAGGTATCATATTGTATTATCATTCTTGTCGTTGTTTTTAATTATTCCACGGCAGTATACACGGACAATAAAATGTCATTTGTTTTTTTAAATAACGTTTTGATCATAATTTTTTATTTTCCCTTGACCTAGTATTCTCATGAAACCCTGGAATTGCCAACCGCGGGACGTTTCCATACCGTAATTCCCCGCTGTTGGCGAGGGATACCTGTACCGCACTTAAAGCTGCAGTGAGGCAAACATTTTCCGTTGTCTCAAAACGCATGAAGAATAGGTCTCCAGGCATGCCGAAGTTTACCACAATGTATTTGAGAATGAAAAAAAAAAGGTACCTTATTTTCAAAAGCTTGGGAATTGTTACACTTTTGTCTCAGAATTAAAGTGTGTGGGGAACAATTTTTGGCGCCAGAATTATACACGCAGTCTCTTTTCGTCTGTTGGAGTCTTGGAAGTGATAACATACTTGAACTTTGATCCCTTCACCCTCTCGCTACAAACAAACGAATTACTTATTAATTGCTATGACAAAAAATGTTACTTTATATTTCTTAAGGAACCCTCATACCTTCCTGTAAGCTATGTGGTCGTGAGGCACCATGTTTTTATGAACGCTTAATTACTAGTGTCTCATTTGTCTACCTTGTGCCAGTTTTTCTGCCTCTTCAAAGATCTTTCCTATTCAGTTCTAAATATTGTCTGCCCAGCTTATCCCTTTTTGAGTGTAGCTCCCGGTGATCTGAGAAAAGACAAAGGATAAGATTACTGCTGCCTGAGACATGATGTAAGAGGTTGTGCTAAGATCTGGCAACCTTATCATGTAGAACAAATTGTTACAGAAACCACCGCTACAAAACTACATGAGTACTTTGGTGCAGGTTTCCTGCAAGGTGATCTGTTGCAGTGTTGGTTCCATGCTCCATACGGAGCAAACAGGAAACTAATGCTGTTGTTGAAAGTAAAGTAACGGTGGCGAAGGAGGGAGGGGAGAAATTTAAATAATTTTCTACAGAGAGATTATGAGTACAGGCACTCAGTAACCTACTAATGAGGGCGAGGCGGTCCGCCCCGGGTGACAGCCAGGAAAGGGGCACAATCGGACATGATAATGGTAGTACAGTTCTGTTCAAAAATCTACTTGCAAGCATAATATATATTTATGTGTTTATTTTTGGGGTGGGGGTGCCAAAGTTACGATGCACCCCCAGGTGATAAATACGTCAAGTTCGTCTCTGCATATACTGTATACCTCAGTTCCAGATGCCTATGTAGTGTTTCCGGCAACAATTTATGTTCACTATCTCTGTGCATTGAGTAACGTTATAAGAAACCATATTTCTGTTGCTTCTGTACTAGTTTCTTGTAAATTCTTTTCTTCTTGTTGATCCGGTCTAACAATGGATTATACCCTCCTTATCTGGTTTATGTATGCAGGGGTGTACTTAAAGTAAGTGGCACTCTGTGCGGATACTTCCTTTGGTAACCCATAAGTTAAAGTACATACACAATATATTATGCTTGAAAGTAGATTTTTAAACTGTGCAGTATAGTCATAACTGTGTCCGACAGCGCACCGTTCCTGGTTGTCTACGTTGGGAGGACCACACCCCGTAGTACGCCACTGCTTGTATGTGAGAACTATAACTGTTCAAACGTATAATTCCTCTATATTCCTAAATATGTTAGAAAGCATAACCCTGTGGTCTTAAAAAATAAAAATAAATCTTGCTTGAGCGCTGGCGGGGTCAGCCTGGTGGGCAACAAATGAGAAGATGAGATTGCAAGATTGCACGTATTCTCCACCAAAGTTAAGGGGACAGCAGAGATTAGTGTACGTTGGAACTACTATGATGCAGATATGGCTCGTATGTTCAGGAGTCAACGAATTTAATCAAGTGCAATAAAAAATAAATAAATAAATAAATACACGACATGCACTAGGATAGTTTCCCGCGAGACGGTCGCTACAGTTGCAGCCATCCGAACAGGAGAATCATGAGAAGCGTAGTACACCTTTTTTTCACATTCGTTAATTTGAAGATGTTGTCTAGTGCCATCCTTTATGTTCAACGAGTACGTTTATTTATTTATTGACTTATTTATTTACAGATAGATAGATAGATAGATAGATAGATAGATAGATAGATAGATAGATAGATAGATAGATAGATAGATAGATAGATAGATAGATAGATAGATAGATAGATAGATAGATAGATAGATAGGTGGGTGGGCGGCGAGACGGGCGGACGGACGGACAGGCAGACAGACAGACAGAAGGAGGAAAGTGGACAACAAGAAAACTAAGGTCACAATAAGCACTGAAACAAGCACAATCCAATACCTGGCATAGGACTAAACATAACATTATTAAAACAAGTGCATAAAATAAAATAGTTGGGATCAAGTAGCTGAGACCCACTCAGCAGTTGTAACTATATGGATGTCAGTTTGGTAACATCTAGTTCATCACAAAGCATCCAGCAACACTGTCAGCATTCTTCTTCTTCTTCTTCCGTCCTTAGCCACCGACCGTCAAAGCAGTCAGTGGCCATTACGCCTAGTGGCGTCTTAGGGCAACAGCAGATAGGTTTTCTTTGCCATTGTTTCCCATCACGCCTATTGGCGTCTTTAGGACAACGGCAAATCAATCCATTTGCTGTTGTTTCCGTAATCGAAGTGACTGGCAAACGGGTGATCAGCCCGTTGGTACTGTCAGCATAGAAGCGATAATATAAGCAACTCTACAAGATATTATTATTACAACAAGGAAACCACTTTGTATATTCGTATAAATAAACGCGCGAATTTATCTAATCACACTACCATGGTGTCACGGGTTGCCTCCCCTTGCTCTGCAGTAGTGGTGGTCCAACAGTGGCTAAACCCTAGAGTATCTAATGTGGGTCTTCAACGGTTTCTACCTTCACACAAGATTACTCTTGGCAATGTTGTAGATAGAAGGATAATGATGCTTCCTACCTCGAGGGCGTGTCCACAAGACATTTCAGGTCAAGAACAATGCTAAATGAGTCTTAGCACTTTAACTTTGTATCTGGCCAGCCGCCTTTTGTGAACATGGATATAAATGAATAGCTCGTGCAAGCCCTCCCCAGCTGATTTAATTCAGCGAAATTCTTGTTATCATTATATATATATATATATACTAGTGGTTCTGGATCATACATATGCCTTTCTCTCTGTAATGATTAATTCAACAATGAATCTGTCAAAATCAATATATATTCAAATGTAATGTTCAATTACTTTGAAACAAATGTAAATAAATAGGACTGGTGATTATGGAAAATAATTAGGCTTCTTCACTGAAAACTTTTATGCTTGATTATTTTGAAAAAAATAAAGTTCGGTCGTTGTGTTAAAATTGTGACTTGCCAAAATGCTGAAGTGCCGATGGTGCTTTTCCGTAGATTCGTCTCTGTAATGAGGGGCACGTTTCCAGATCAGTTCAGGAAGTAACCTCTCCATGTCAAGACAAGAATCTTCAGGTGTCAATTCCAAGCTTCGAACCACAGTCTAAATGTCCAGTGAATGGTCTCTCCGGATCGTACCACAATTAGTCGGGTCGCCTCGTTCTGGTACCACGAACTTTAGAGGGAATAAAAGAACAAATTCCGCTGCTAAATATATGTTTGCCTGATATTAATCAGGCGTCTTTTCCCGCTGTCCGTCACCGATTCTTTTATCAGAATGTGTACTCTCCTGACTGTGTATCATATAACTCAGGGAATGTGATGAAAAATCACCATTATTTTAGTTAATGTAATGAAAATATTTCAACTGGACAGCGGCACGTGGCTTGTGCTTGA
Source organism: Oreohelix idahoensis (assembly GCA_024509875.1). Classification (NCBI taxonomy): domain Eukaryota; kingdom Metazoa; phylum Mollusca; class Gastropoda; order Stylommatophora; family Oreohelicidae; genus Oreohelix; species Oreohelix idahoensis. The sequence continues at coordinate 352,231 of JAMPIV010002372.1, forward strand.
AGGAACAACTTTAAGCATTCATACAACTCATTACAAATGATAATATACATATGATGTCATCAAATTCAGAATCGTGACTCTTTTCTTTCCTGTGGCAAGGTCCTAGATGTCTACTTGTGACGATTTCTGCAATGCAGGGCCGTATGCTAGATGTTCTACGTTACAACTTCTTACATTTTTCCTGATCATAACCCTGCAGTCGAGCGGAAGTAATTATGCAATCTTAAGCAAACACTTCATGCTCGCATTTACCTGGAATCAGTGTGGTATTATCACGTTTTAGGGACTCAATTAATCTCTCAGGGATGGGCGATACGATTGTCTGGCCCTGTCATGAATCGAAGCGTGAAACGTGAACAATGATAGTTGGGAAAAAGGGTGTGCTAACAATAGAATAATGCACCTAATTCAGTACACACAACAACTGTAGTTCAATACTGCCGGAGAAGAAAAAGAGAACGCACAAATTATGTCACACATGCTTGCTATAAGTACTTTAGAATTACTATTTTAAACTCTAAGCGACTTACATTGAGATCACAAATACAATGCATCTTTCTTTACTACTTGAATTGTGGGATGGTGTTTAACCAGATATAAGCCTAATGTATCCACTACTCACGCGCTGAAAAGGGATTGGCTTTCCAACATTCTTTTTCATGACATATTGTATTTCAGGGTAATTTAAACACTGAGACATCCGGATCACTAGACATTCTTCGAAACTATGTTAATTAAAATTAAAATTAGGTTAAGTGTGTGAGGCGAGGAGCACTTGGTGGGAGGATGTTTCCATTAGGTGAGGTCAACTAGATGATTACAATGAGGAAACGACAGTGACTTAGCTAGGAGAAGATGGCATAGACGTCACGCTAGATTTCTTGTGAAACTGCTAGGAAAACAAACGAATAGCTAATAGCTAAATGCGTAGGAGGTGGTAGAGCGGGAACGGTGTGGTAACAGTTACAAATATATATATATATATATGTGTGTGTGTGTGTGTGTGTGAGTGTGTGAGTGTGTGTGAGTGTGAGTGTGTGTGTGTGTGTGTGTGTGTGTGTGTGTGTGTGTGTGTGTGTGTGTGAATGCCACTTTCCTACTTATATATGTGTGAATGCCACTTTCCTACTTATGTTTGTGTGAATGCCACTTTCCTACATTTTTTTTTTTTTTTTTTTTTTAACCAGCGGCACTTGGGCTTTCAGCCCTTCGGCCCAATGACATGTCATTGCGAGGCTGGGGAACCTGAGGACTTTCCTTCCAACCCGGTCAGGAGCTTCGCTCCTTCCCATCCACAGAGGGTTTATCACAGGACTTTCCTACTTATCTATGTCTGTTGCTATATTAGAGATGTAATATTCAGCCCTAAGTTTTGAACATCCTAAATATCTTATGTCGCTCTTATCACGTGATACTGGCGATATGTTTATCGACAGTACTTCCGGAAGGCCTGACAATGTAAGCATTTTTTCCTTTGAAACTCGTCCCAGGCAGTAATAATGATAATGAGGCAACGAAGTGTGTGTGTGTGTGTGTGTGTGTGTGTGTGTATGTGTGTGCTAGTGAAGACAAATCACGATGTTGAGGAAAGCATACGGGAAAAAATGACAATTAAAGCAAGAAAAAAATGAAGGTAAAGAGAAGGGAAATAAAAGAAGGTGGACAAGAAGATGATGATGACGATGATAATTACACCCGCTAACCCTGCAAATCCCGGGGGCCCCGGATGTAGTTTAACTTAAGACTCTAATGCAGTGGTTCTGAACCAAATTTCACAGTTGATGAAGCTGGTGGCCTATGCAATGAATATTAACACATTAACTACCGAATTGAAAAACACACTGACCGAATATAATTTTTTTTCCCATTTTCATCCTGTAGGTGTTTGCACAAAGTAAGCTGTAGTTTTCGTAATTGTTTACAGAATTTTATGAATTACACGTCATTTTAAAGATAAATGAATGTACTATTACAATAAGCACCATTTGTAACTCTAATATAGGTTGTTGCTATTTAACGGCGGTCTGATGGCAGAGGCAACATTTTCACAATTATAACTGCTATTTCAATCAATGTGCACTCCGTTTTCACTCTTTTTCCTCGTCGCTAGATCAATCAGTCAATTGTTGAAACAAGTATCTAGCCCATTCGGCCGTTAGACAAGATGTTCACGCATTTTTTGTGGTCCTATCACTAGTTGCCACGGTAATCAGTTTTACACGATTTGGTAGCTAACCCAAAACGCTGAAAAATATGAACATAATATCAATTTTCCAGTGTTCTACAACAACCATGCTTTGGGAATTTGTTTTCCGGTAGCAACTTAAAATCTCGAACCAGACAGCGGAAAGTGTTTCAGTACATTTTTCATTCGTTTTATTACTAAAATTAGATCGACGCTCTGCGCGGCTCCCGGTCCAAATGATAGGATTTCAAAAGCCGGTCCAACCGGCTCGCGGTAGTTAATGTGTTAAGAAATTTAACCAAAGGCATGTCGTTTATTTTTTTTTTTTTTTTAACGTACGCCCGCTATTACTCGAGGCGAGAATCTCCGGTTAGTATATCTAACCTGAGACTGATTTTTACGTGAGTATCCCTTTTTTCCCCTGTACAATGACAGGTGTCCGATCGCCATTCAGGCATGTCGTTTATAACTTCGAGTTAGGGGAACATTCTGGGCGCGACCCATCGCAACATTTCCTGTGACCTAATTTAGCGTCGCTACGTATAGCGCTCTATTGACAGAATGGTTAGAACGATGGTCTGTCGCGGTAAACGCGCCGGGTTCTGTTCATGGTATCGACGCACTCCAGTCTACCCAGCTGTAACTGGGTAGCTGACTTTGCTCTTGAGTTGGGGAATTAAAGGGCAGCGAGGAAAGGAACTGGTCACCCCACCTCTCGATGCTGGACCTAGTATAGTGAAGTGTCTAACACTTCCCTCCCTACGGCAGTATCTGCTGTTGGACTACCTTTACCGTTTACCCATACGTTGGGAATAATTTCTCTAGTGAGAGTTGCTTCCAATCATTAAGTCATGGGAGGGTCCAGAACTTTTATCTTTGCTACTAGATGATAATGAAAACAGCAACGTGTGCAAAATGCTTCGAATCCACAGCTAGGATCCCGAGACTACACTAGTAGCAATCTTTAAAGTCTTGTCAAAGCTGCTTCCAAAGCAAGTTCGCGTCTCTGTCCTACCCCTGTAACTATCCCTACCTCCTCCACTCCATCCTGCTACCAGGTTGTTTGTATTCCCTCTGAGCTTGCCCTCTCTGAGGTTGATCTTTCTGTCCTTAGCAAGGGCTAAAACTTTGTCCCTCTTCAACCATCCTCTGATAAGTACAATCTCCTCCAAGATGTTCATCGGTTTCATCGCCGTCTGCAACTTCAATTTCATTTTCGTAACAATGATGATCCCAAGGGATCGCAGGCTTAATCTGATGATGCCTCTGCACGCTTTGCTCCTCCTAAGAATAAGAATTTTGCACCCTCTCCTGGGGCTTTTCACGCTTTGGATTTATATATTCAGAATACCCTCCACGACATTCAGCAAATCCATCCTAAACGCAACCTTACTTCTGACGAGTCTCACGCTCTCTCGATGCTCCGCCGCAATGACGACATTGTTATCAATCCGGAGGATAAAGGAGGTGCCATTGTGGTTTGGCGCAAGAACCTGTACCTCGAAGAAGGCGACAGGCAGCTCACCAACTGCGCCTTCTTCCAGCACCGTGATAGTGATGCGACAGTCCTCAACAACCGTCCGTGACACCATCAAAAGACTTACCGCCAACAAGTCCTTACCCTCTAGTGCCTCTCATCTTCGTATCCATGATAGTTGTCTGGGCAAGCCTGTGTTTTACATGCTTCCAAAAATTCATAAACCCTCCAATCCTGGTAGACCCATTGTTTCGGCCTGTGCCTGCCCTACCGAATATATATCAGACTTCCTAGACAGCGTCTTCTAGCCTATCGTAGAGCAGCTTCCTTCCTATTTAAAAGACACCAACCATGCCCTGACTAATTTGTCCTCGATTCAGCTTTCCCAAGACTGCACTTACCGTTTATTTCTGCTAGGTGTCGGTTCTCTAAACACGTCCATTCCTCACTCTGATGGTCTCCAAGCTATCTTGTTTGTCCTGGACAAGCACCTACCCCTCTATGGCTACAGGGACTCTCCTCCGTCTGGCAGAACTGGTCCTTCGATTCAATTCCTTTGAGTTCAACAGACAGTTCTTTGACCAAGTCAGTGGAGTCGCTATGGGCACAAAGATGGGTCCCAGCTACGCCTGCCTCTTCATGGGCTACCTGGAGTATCAGGTGTGGCAGCAGTACCCTGGACCTTTTCCATTTAATGTATCGTAGATACATCGATGATGGCATAGTTCTTACTAATATGCCAGAAGCTAACCTATATAGGTGATGTACACGGTTACCTCTTCTATACTTCTTCCCATCCTCGAGCTTCTCGTGACTCCTTGCCTTTCTCGCAACTTCTCTGTTTCCGTCGATTATGTTAAGACGATGACGGCTTTCTTTGCCGAGCACAGGAAATGTCGGACTTCTTCAGCAGGGGACAGTATCCAGAAGATGTTCTTACCTCTGACCTAGAGCGTATTCTCCCTATCTCACGTCTACAGGCCCTCAAACCCCGCCACAAAACTTTCTCTGATAGAGTCAAGTTAATATTGACCTATCGCCCCCACAGCGCTGCTGTTAAAAGGATCCTTTATCCCCACCTACCTCATCTCCCAGCAGACCCAGTGGCGCGGGAAGTATTCAGTGAGCCACCCTTGTTGGCATATAGACGAGATAAAAATTTGAGGGACGTCTTAGTCCACAGCCACTTGACTTCATAGAAAACAATGAACTACTAATACTAAATGATGGATCTGCAACAAGAATTAATCCACAAGCTAATAGGGCAGACTCAGCAATAGACATAAGTATAGCAACTAACAACCTAGCGAATGTAAATTGGGAAGTGTTACAAGACACAAACTCAGATCATCTGCCCATTGTAATAACCATGCATGAAAATGTCATTCCAAATCCAGAACCAGAGAAACCTACCTTCAACTATAAAAAAGCAAACTGGGAAGCTTTCCAATCAGAGCTGGAGGTGATGGAATATAAAGACATGGAATCAGATGATACTGACTTGTGGGCAGAAACACTGACCAATGAAATTCTGAAAATAGCAATAAAGTATATACCAAATAAAAATATGCCACAACACCTTAAACCAATAAATAACATTAAGAAGAAAAGAGAAACTCAATGGAATAAAGAACCAGTTGCCTGGTGGAATAAAAGCTGTGCAGAAATTCATGAGAGAAGAAAAAGGGCCTTACAAAAATATAGAAATAACAGAACAGAAGAAAACTATGATAAGTATAAACTTATTAGGAATGAATCTAACAGAATAATATTCAAAGCCAAAGAAACTAACTGGAAGGAGTTTTGTCAGTCACTTAAACATAGCACTCAAATTAGAGAAGTATGGAAAAAGCTTAAGGCAATCAAAGGGAACAATAAGAAAACAATAATGCCAACAATCAAACTACCAAAGAGAGCAGAAACAGATAAAGAAAAAGCTAATGCCCTTGCCGAGTATTTCTATAAAGTCAGTGCAAAAAGTAGCCTTGGACAGGAAGAAAATGAGAGAAGAGAAAGACTTAGGATACAGTTTTTAAAAGAACTACCAGACCAGATAGATGAAACAAACTATTTAGATGCTGATATAACAGAGGAAGAAGTAACTAATGCAATAAAAGATAAATCTAATACTGCCTCAGGGCAAGATATACTTAGTTATGAAATCCTTAAGAAAGTACCCAAAAGAACTATAAACATAATAACTTCACTTTATAACAAAATCTGGAACTTAGGAAAGATACCAAAAGCATGGAAAGTAGCTATGATAGTACCCATTCTAAAACCCAATAAGGAAGCCCATGATGTAAGTTCATATAGGCCTATCTCCTTAACATCACAACTAGGTAAAATACTGGAAACTGTTGTGAATAAAAGAGTTAAATTCTACCTAGAAAAAAACCAGTTATATAGCCCAAACCAGTCAGGGTTTAGAGCAGACAGAAGTACAGTAGACCAGCTTGTAAGATTAGAACATGATGTAAAGCTAGGATTCAAGAGGAAAGAGAAAACAGTGGCAGTCTTTCTAGATGTAGCTAGAGCATATGATGAATGCTGGCGAGATGGAGCTCTTTACAAAATGAAAAAGATTGGCATTACTGGTAAAACCTATAGGTATCTAGAAAACTTTTTACAGGACAGGTATTTTGCTGTACAGGTGAATAATGATAGGTCAGAAATATATGAACAACAGAATGGGATTCCTCAAGGATCAGTGATCTCTCCTTCAATTTTCACTATAGCTGTAAATGATTTAGCAGATGAATTTAATGACATAAAGAATGCAGTATCACAATTTGCAGATGACTGTGCCATTTGGCGATCTGGAAAAAACTTGGACCATGTTTACAAAAAACTTCAAAATCAAATAGACAAAGTTTCAGAGTGGATGAAAAGTTGGGGCTTCCAAATGAATGTAAACAAAACAGTAGGTATGATTTTCAGCAAAGGAAATTTAAAAAAAAATAACAAAATCAATATAACCATTAAAGGACAGAAAATATGTACCTCCTCAACAACTAGATTTCTGGGCATAACTTTAGATAAACAACTAAATTATAATAAACATATAGACAATTTGGTAGAAAGCTGTAGGGGACCCCTAAATATACTAAGGATTGTAAAAGGTAATGGATGGGGGGCCAGCAATAAAATAATGCTTATGTTCTACAAGTCCTTCATCAGGGGGAAACTGGATTATGCCAGCATAGTCTATGACTCAGCTGCAGCTTCTAACAAAGCAAAACTGGACAGGATTCAAAATGCAGCCATGAGAACCATTACAGGTGCATTTATATCGACACCAGTAGAAGCTCTAGAAGTAGCTCTCGGCATACCTCCCCTTGGTCTAAGACGGAAAGAACTGAGATTAAATTATTGGAGTAAAGTAGCACAAGAAGTGACCCACCCAGCACATAAAGCATTTGTCAAAAACCAACCAAGTGTATGGGACGTTCCCTTAAATAAAGATAGATATCCAACAGGGTGGAGAACTATAGAAGACCTAATGCAGTTCAAAGAACTATCAAACACAATTGAAAATAGTAATAAATACAGAAGCAAAATACCACCATGGGAACTAAAAACACCAATCATAGACTACTCACTTACTGAAAAGATCAAACAAAACATAGAAGATAAGGAAGCCAAAATGATAAGTAGAAAGTTCATAGAGCAACTAACTAAACAAAGTCTGGCCATCTACACTGATGGATCCAAGGGTGATAGTGGGCAACTAGGTGCCGGAGTTGTAATACCACAATGGGGAATAAAAAAGAGCTACAGTATAACGGAAGGGGCATCGATTTTCACTGCTGAGATGGTAGCAATTCTTAAAAGTCTAGAAATAATCGAAGATAACCCACCAGAAGCTGTTACGATATTTACAGACTCACTATCATCACTACAAGCACTAGAACACTCAGGTAAATGTAGCCGGCCAGACATAAAGGAAGAAATTCTAGCAATTAATACATCACTAGAGAACAGAGGATGTAGTGTGAGGCTAGTGTGGGTTCCAGCACACATAGGTATAGCTGGCAACGAGTTGGCAGACCAGAATGCCAAGAACGGAAGAACAAGTAAAAACAATATAAAAGCAGGACTGGGAAGGTCAGAGATCAAGAGCCAAGTGAAGGAAACTGTAAACGAGGAATGGAAGACAACATGGAAAGAAAGTAGAAAAGGCAGACACGCGTTCAAACTGCTGAAAGAACCAACAAGGACATGCCAGGTCAGAGAAGAATTAAAGATACCATCGAACAAAAAACTGTGGCGTCTCCGACTCGGTGCAGCATACTTCATGGTAGAAGAACCACACTGCCAAGAATGTCAGGAAGAGAATGACATAGACCACTACCTGATCCACTGTAAAAAGTATGAACAACAAAGGCTTGAATTAAAAACTTACTATAGAAATCACAATATAGACTTAACAGGTGATAAGATTTTAAGTATAGATGCCCCAAGAGATGCCCAATCAATACTTAAAAGATATATACATAAAACAAAGGAAAAAATATAAGGCTAGAACTTCAGGAAAATCATCCAACTAAATAGAAATTAAGCAGCAAGAACTAACAAAGCATTAACAAAAAATAGCTACTCATAGGACAAGGAAAGACAAGATATTAAAAAAAGGGACAACAACTCAAAAAGAACAAATACTAATACAAATTAAAACCAAGTGTAAAGGACAATAGTTATCTAGAAACAATACAAAAGAGAAAATAAAATTGACAAATAATAATATAAATAAAAATCAGCAACTGCAAAAGACAACAGTTATTTAAATTGAATACAAAATTAGTAAATAAAATGACACTAAATACCCCAATTATAACCAACTTTCAGGTTGAACAGGGTAGAACAAGATGGAACGAGAAGACGCAACAATGCTCAGATGTTGAGTGCCCGATCTCCACCCATCAATTCATCAAAACAACAACAACATAGTCCACAGCCGTGTGAAAACTGTCAACAATGGCCATTTTGGTACGCAGCCATGTAACAGGACACGATGCAAGACATGCGAGTATGTAATCCAAACACGTACAGTCATTTCCTAAAGCCACGTTCACCATCACGAATTGTGACGAAATGTCTGTCCCTGTCCTTTTGTGTGATCTCTCACACCTCCAGCCCTACGTCAGTATCATTTTTTCCCCTCTCTGTCTCTCCGATCGCTTTTATTTGGCATTTCATTTTTTCCTTTCGCACATTTACTCTTAATGCTGGACATAGCATGGAAAAAGTCTCTAACACGCCACTCCCCTATGGCAGAATTTGCTACGGGAGTAATTCTTATCTTATTGTGTCGCATTCACGCTTCACGAAGACGTGTTAACTTACGCCAGGTTATTAGACGGTCAGCGACAGTATTTTATCGCATAATCTGTCTGACCATCTTTTCAAGCGAAGGTGCTGGTTTATCCAAGCTTGTGTTGGGCAGGAGTGCTGAATAGAACCAGATTTGTTTGTCTGGCAAAACACAGGATAACCCGTGCACTTATGACATAAGCGCTTTCGGGTCATCCTTGATACACCATCATTACTGTCTGTGTGACACATGTGGGCATGTTCTCATGTGTGTCTACCGATCTGTCTGTAAGTTTGTACACGAGGGCATCGGACAGCATATTACCATATATTTGAGACGTGACCTTTGCAAAATGTTTCCATGTCGGAAATATTTTGAAAGTACCACACCCGACCTGTTTGAATATGATTGGAGCGTTTATTTAACTCCACAACAAACGAACGCTTGGGAAGAGAGGGAATATAGTCTGACCATTTCGCAGTTTTATTTCACTGTGAATTTCACGCTCGCCAAGACAACATCAGACCTCGCCAGAGTGAAGGCTAGATTCAGAATTCCTTTTTTTATCCGGACCTTTTATTGGAGAACCAAATAATACTTACAAAGCACAGGAAATCTCTACATTTTAATAAGGAACACCGGGACGGGGAAATGAAGAAACACACGAAGTCAGAGAGGAATCTATTGTAAAATTGAAGACATCACAGATGCGTGTAAGAGAACGATTCGTCTCTTTTATTCATCTGAGCAACAAGTCTGTAGCCAAGATTGGGGTAAGTTGTCATTTACATTTCATATTTTATTAATAACATGTGAACTAACATATATATGTATATATTACCATGTGAAGTTTAATGTGTGAAACTCGCTATTGGATGTCACAGTCATTTGAGGCTGGCAACTTCAGCATCTAGAATGATGATTCATGAACCACCACTGCACGGGCTGGTGATTGCTTTATCGAAAGTTTCGTAAAGCGAACTAAAAAGCATAAAGTAGTTCCAGGTTCTCTATAGAGCAGGGAGGGAAAGATGAAAGAAATGATGTACATTCTAAGTATAATACCCGAGTGATGAAAACCTTATTTAGTAATTAACCATTATTCCTTTCTTTTAAACTGTTAAACTTAAAGTGATTATTAAATTTTGTTATTTCTTGTGTTACAAATTTAACTTCGATTCAATCATTTTAAATGTATTACATGTTTGTCTCAGTCAAAGTTATTAAGCACACACTCTAAACAGAGCTATATAATAATAATAATTCCCCTGATTAACTCAGCGGTGGGGGCTTAACGAGCTAGAATAAACCATTGCTTAAATTCTTCATAAAAGGTGTCGGCAGATTACAGAATTAACGTGCTCAGCAACAGCCAGCACTGTTTTCGCTTATTTGAATATCTATTGAAGACTCCCATGTGATAGAAGCTTTACTACTCTTCTATCTACATTTCTGCCAAGAGTAATCTTGTGTAAAGAAAGACTCCAGTGAAGCCCATAATAGATTACTCTTGAATTTTGGCCACTCTTGGACCACTACTGCAAAGCAGGGGAGGCAATACCTTCACACCAATGGCTTTACATGCGAGTCACGGAACGTTATTTATGCTATTATATGCAAACGTTGCAATATTACTTACATCGACCAAACGGGCACACGACTTGGGGATAGATTCTGCAGACACCTCAACGACATTTTTCGGTTGGGATGAACACCTGTAGCCATCCACTTCAATGGCCCTGGCCACCACGGTGCCACTGACATCCAGGTGACAGCTATCAGGTCTTGTTCCTCGGACGCCAAAAGTCGACTCCGCCTTCAACAACGCCTAATCCAGGAGCTTCCTTAAACCCCATGGTTTGAACACCCATCATTATTTTGTCTGTGGCGTCCTTTTCTATCTAGTCCTTTTTGTATCATGTTTCCAGTCCCTGTTTTCATTATTTTTTATGTATGCTTTGAATTTAGTATCGACTTCCGGTTTCCGGTTCAGTGGCAAACATTTATACACACATCAGGGAGTGTTTTCTCTTATTTTTATTGTTTTATGTTCTCTACTTAATTCTCACTTTCTTTCCCTTCTGTTTTTCGTTTGTCTGTCCCTGACGAAGGTCTTGTGGCCGCAACGTAGGGTTTTTCTTGTCCTTTCTCTCAGTAAGACATATCACTATTTGTGTTTTTGTTTTTTTCATTCTTCCAAAGCGAGACTGCAGCTCCAATAAATAGAAGCCCACAATCATCTATCACCACATTACTAATTACCTAAGGAAAACATCTATGTAAGGAACATTATTTTTAAAAATCTCGCAACCTTTAATAATATAAAAACAAGCAACGAAATACGGAAACGGCGCGCATTACAACCGTGAAAGCTAAATTGAACACCCCTGTAAATAGCACGCAGCCTTTTAACTTTTATATGGTGCATTGACAATAAGTCATGAAAACCAAAACGATTCAATAAAGTTGAACAAGGGATGCAATGACCATAGGAGAATTAGTGCCCTCATCAGGATATGTACCAGAAGGAGCACAACATCAATTATTTCCCTTCAATGTTTTGGCGGCTAACTTGCTCATATTAAACATATTTTTAGAACCATATTGATTTTTTGCAATGACCTTGAACGCATTGTGCCCGGATAGTAGGGCTGAGTGTGAACTTTCTGAAGACCTATGTTTCCCATGAACGTGAAGAGTAATTATTTCTTGCTTTGGTCCTTGGATGATGACTGACAAAGCAATCAGTGACCATCACGCCTAATGAGGGTAATTAATGAATCGAAAATTAAGGCTTAATGAGATGAGAGGGCTGGACTCAAATCTGTAGCCGCCAAGTGACGAACAGTATGATCACTTGTGCAAGTGTTGCCAAGGGAGTTCACTCTGCCTAACTAAGGACACTTTCCATTGTGTCTGGAGTGCAATGTTAGGCGGAGACGAGACCTCTCATTTCTGATAGACAGTGAAAGGGAAAACAAAACAAAAATGGAATTGGGCGGAGGTAAAAACACTATACAACCAGGGGTTATAAGAAAATGAAGGGGATTGCAGTAAGACGTGGTGAATTGTGAGTATTATATATATATATATATATATATATATATATATATATATATATATATATATATATATATATATATATATATATATATATATATATATATTGATTGAAGGATTTAATTTTAGAAAGAGTAATTCATTTTCGAAAACGTTTACGGCGTTTATCTGTGTCCAAGGTGGCATTATCTCACACTAGGATGGGCGATCTAAGAAACACACCTTGGCGTTATTGAAGGATGACAGACAGACGATAGAAATGCAATCATAGACGGTTCTTCTCGTTTATGACCATCTTAGCGCTGTCTGACACCACTGGCACGTGGAAGGACAGACTATCACGCTGAAACAATGACGATACGCTTCGAGAAAAACATACCAAAATGTTTGGGAACACGGGTAGGATAAAATCACACAACAACTTTCTTTAAAACCTAGGGAAAGACTCGATACAATCCGTGAACGTGAGTCTTGACTAACGATATTAGTGAAAGGTTTTTTCCCCGCGCCAGAGAAATATATCGATAAAGAAATCAATATTTGAAAAATATAATCCACATCTATTGTATTTTAATTTATCACGGCTGTGACAAAATAACCTCGAACGTCACATTTACCTGTGCCATCCTATAATTCATTCTGTGCTGTTTACTTTAGTATTTCCCACCTCTGACAGTATTTGGTATTTTTGATTCATTGTGTACACTCCCTTCCCTCAATTCTTGTCACGTGGGGACTTCAGTGACCATCTTTTGCTGATTAGAATAATCAATTACTTTCGTTTGAACCCATATTGACACCTGAATCTGTGGAGTGAAATGTTGTAACACATTTCCTACCAGACAGTGCATGGGCGCGCCCCATTAAGGAGTAAACAACCTTCGGATGACCACAGTCGATTATCTTATCACTTGTGGCGAGAGGTTTTATTTGGCTCTGGGATCGGTATAGTACTGACAATTACAGAAATAGAATTTCTGCAGAAAATGGTGAAGTCCCAGTGTCTGAGAGGACTACTGGTATCACAAATTAGTTACGGCTGTGAATGATCTGATCTCGAAACAATAGTAGAGAGGAGATCGACATAAAGTGCCACCTCCGCTGTGTAACTAACTGTGATATTAAAAAAACAAGGAAACAGATTTTGCTTAACAATGATAAAATTGACTAGTCTTCAAATACAATTTCCTTATTATTTATTTAGTATATACACTATCTACTCTTGTGCTGAAGGGTGAATGTTGAAAAATGGAATGTAATGAATTTGTAAGTTTACATATGATGTACAAATATTTATATTTATATAGATATGTAAATAAATATTACAACAAGTTTTCCAATTATAGGAACAAAATTTATATCAGCTGTGCTGTTATTCAATTATAGTACATGTATCAGCTGTGCTGTTAATTAAGGATATAACGTTTATCAGCTATGCTGTTATTTACGTATAATTTATCCACACGATCTTATTATTGTCTCTTGCTACGCTAATTCACGTTTTCTTCATTGACTTAGATTTTGCTCACAATGCCGACAGAAATGGTACTAATGTGTACTCATCTCTTAGAAGTGCTGTCCTTCTTGGTTTAGTTGACACAAAACACCAGCTGTTGATCGTTTCGTTAGCCCACCCAAGACTGAGGGGGACTAAAGATGTAGAGTCTTGACAACCTCTATGCTCCTGCGGAGTTCCAGGCAGCTGGATTGACGACCCACGATCTCAGTTTTTATGACACGTATAAAACCTGTAACAAGCAAAAATAGGGGCTAATTTCTGTCCTCAAGCCCACCTATTTCTATTGTATATGATATGAGCGTGTCTCAGTGTCTGCATGTAGGATGAATGACAACATGGCCCAGTATGATTTAGCAATAGCGAGACAAGACAGGTGTCTACTTGCAAAACATTCTTTCTGATAAACTAATACATGGATATCATTCAATAATATAAATTCAGTGCATGAATACATTCAATAATATAAATTCAATACATGAATACATCCCATAATATAAATTCAATACATGAATACATCCAATAATATAAATTCAATACATGAATACATCCAATAATATGTACACCTAGGTGTGATACAACAATGTCCTTCCCCCTATAATATACAAGGCCCTCTCTGACAAGTGCTATAATATATCCTAACAATAACGTTATGTTCTTATGATAGGAGTATATGCGACGAGGACTGTTTGGTGATATATCAGGTGGGAGTTATAGGAGACAATAGATTGGAGTTAGATGAGACAAGAGATTGAGTCCTAACAAGGACTGTTTTGGTTATATTGCAGTTGGTCTGAGATAATAGATTGAAGTTATAGGAGACAATAGATTGAGTCCTAACAAGGACTGTTTGGGTTATATTGCAGTTGGTCTTATCGGAGATAATAGACTGAAGTTATAGGAGACAATAGATTGAGTCCTAACAAGGACTGTTTTGGTTATATGGCAGTTGGTCTTATCGGAGATAATAGACTGAAGTTATAGGAGACAATAGATTGAGTCCTAACAAGGACTGTTTTGGTTATATTGCAGTTGGTCTGAGATAACAGATTGAAGTATAGGAGACAATAGGTTGAGTCCTAACAAGGATTGTTTTGGTTATATGGCAGTTGGTCTTATCGGAAATAATAGACTGAAGTCATGTGAGACAATAGATTGAGTTATATGAGACAATAGATTGAGGTATGAGTCCTATTAGTCTTTGTCTATTCAATCATAATAGGAAATACAATCATTATACTTAATTTCCCCAAGATACAATCAGTAACCAGATAGGTAGTATAAATGACACACAACAAATACCAACATTATAGACCTGCTGAAAGCCTATTTTCCTAAAGGTTATCGTAAATATATTTACCCTCTAAGATTCAAACCGGCCAGATTTTGACTAGACTTAACAAAGCAGACTGCAGGTCATTGCACTCAAGGTAAGCTATAAATCAAGGTGATAACTTCTCCTCTTCAGTCGGTCGGTATCTCTGGCATCGCGTCGGTGATGTGTGATTATGCATAAAATCCGCCCGATTATATAGGTAGGTGAATTCTTAAGCAAGGCTTTCGGTTGGTTCCTGGCGGAGCAAGCTGATTGGTTTCCTCCGGTTTAGTCCCAAGTGCTGTACAGCCTAATTTTATTCAGTTTTAATCCGCCATCTCGCGTGAACATGATGGCCGTTAATTTATTCTGTCTCAGAGACTGGTGAACGGTGCTCGTTGATTGGTTGAAGCAAATCTGTATCTCGACATAGTGATTAACAAAGTAGTGGGTTACACTCGTTTCACGACATCACTGATAAAAGTTCTGTCTGATCAGTTTGTTGGTTTTTGGCTAGACCGGGTAAATGTCATAATATTTTGCGGACAGACTTGTCAGACGATAACACTGGCTAACAAAAAAAATTTTTTTTTTCTTTCTCTAACATTTCTATGTTTTTCTGGTCAATTTTAATGCGCTGTTTTTAAATCTGCAAACCGTTTTTCTCTATCAGGTCGGGATCTCTAGAAATACGCAATTGAAGTTTTTTTTAACAACGCATACAGTATTAAAACATCATTTGTACAAGAAGTATAACAGTTATGTAGGCTTGAATTTCTTTGCAGTCGACTTTCGTCGGTGAATGGCATGTGGTACATCGCGATGAAGCATCCAACAATAATCGGCAAGCATGGTCACACTCCACCGTCCTTGATAACGTGACTTCATTACTGCGATATCTTGATGGAATCGTTCTCCATGTTCATCGCTGACTTCGCCAAGGTTGTCAGGGAAAAAGTCAAGATGCGAATCGAGCAAACGGATTTTGAGGGACATGTTACAGCTCATAATTCTGTATGCATCTATGCACTGCTTAACAATATGCACATAGTCGACAGATTTGTGATTTCACAGAAAGCTATCGACGATCGATTTGAATGTCATCCATGCGCGAAGTTCACTACCATGTAACAAAGTTCTCGAATTGTTTGTCTGCAATAACTTTCCTAAACTGAGGTCCTACAGAGATACCTTCCTTTATCTTTGTATCGCTAATTTGCGGAAACTTTTCTCGAAGATAAGTGAAAGCTTTGCTCGTTTTATCTAACGCTTTTACGAAATTCTTCATGAGTCCCAACTTTATATGTAACGGTGGTAAAATGATGCTGTCTTTGTTAACTAATGGCTCGTGTATTACATTTTTATGCCCGAGCTGCATACGATCCCTGATAGGCCACACCTTTCTTGCATAATGTTCCTGTCTGTTGCGGCTGTCCCATTCACATAGGAAGCAACAAAACTTAGTATACCCAGTCTGCATGCCCGTGAGAATTGCAATGACCTTTAGGTCTCCACAAATCCGCCATTGGTAGTCATTGTACTTTATTTTTGCCAAAAGTATAGCCATATTGTCATAAGTTTCCTTCATATGAACAGAGTAGGCGACTGGAATTGATGAAAATAAATTTCCATTCTGCATTATTTTATGCATTTCCATTATTTTAGACTAGTCTTGGAAGAGTCGATGAAAAGTCGCCATTCGTTGACTATGTGCTCATGACCGAGGTGCACCATTAGACCTTTTACATCTTTGCAATAGCAAATGTCATCATCCATCTCAAAGTATTGAACAAGTTCTCTGTGTCTATGACGAAATTTAGATATCGGAGTATTGGGCGCTAAAAGATTCCATTCTTTGAGTCGCGAACCGAGTAATTCCGCTTGTCCTTTGGTGAGAGCGAGATCACGTATTAGATCTGAAAGTTCTGAATGGTTAATTAAGTGAACACCATCATTCACCGGTAAATAATCCGAGTCAGAATTAGTTTCTAAAGCAGGTAAACTATCACTTTCTGATGGTTCATTCACGTCCAACGGATATTGTTCTGGTGGAACTGGGATCGGACACGTGATTGGATCATGAGGCACTGGTTTCGAAACCGATTCAATATTTGGATAAACCACAGACTTTCTAGTTTTAAAAGTGAAACCATAGATATTTGTCAAGCAGAAGTAACAATCAGTAGCGTGATTTGTCGGTTCACGCCATATTACTGGCACTCCAAAAGGCATCGACTTATGCTTCGGCAATTTTCGTAACCAACCTGCCAATGTATTTGCACAAGTCGAACAAACTGCATTTGGCATCCAAGATTTATTTGCATCATCAACTTTCGAATCGAAATAAAGTTCATATGCTTTCTTTAGCAATGTTGTAAAGTTTTTCTGGTGAACGCGATCGGTAAAATATCCGCACACGTAACAGAACAGATCAGCCGAATTTCTACAACTTCTAGAAGCCATATTTCACTCAGAATTATTTCAAAATACAGTAACTATTTGAAATATAACGTAACATATGTCATGCATCTTTTAGCAGTATAAAAAGTAGAATTATTTTGCATTTTATTAATTTTTAAAAAGTTATATAGTAAAAATGAAACGGAGCAAATAACGGTTTCCCAAAAATATATTTATTCACAAATATCTTAAGAACCTGACGTGATAGAGATAAACGGATTTCAAATTTGAAATCAGCGCAAGAAACTGACCTAAGAACACTTATTCTTATATAAGAAAGAAAAATGTTGTTTGTCAGTGTAATTATTCATCCTGAAAGAGATTATATGTGATAGATTATGAAGTCGTGAGTGCAACCATGATCAATAATATAAAATTATATGGAGAGGTGACTTATAAACATCACATTTTTGTGCGTCACGCAGGAATTTTACATGAGAGGGTAGTGGGCATATCCCTTACCAAAATATACACATATTGCATTGTAATGGTTTAGCCTTTGAGATGTTCAAATACATTTCTGACTGAAGCCTTGTCATTAGTAGCAGTCTGGATGTATGAGTCGAATGTTGCTTTATAATTTGGCGCCTGTTGAGTTTACGGCACTGAGAAATTCAACTCGCCAAGAAGACAGTCAGACAAGCCAGAATAAGAAACAGGATCAGAATTCCACTTTAAAGGACCGGACAGCATGTTTGAGCATCTTGTGGACTTACTCTCAAGAAAACTCTTCATTTATTAATACGGAAAACCTGGAACCCTGGGAACCTGAACACTAAGTCATAGTGGGGTTCTATATGCAAAGTAACACCCCAGACCACGTATAAGAGGCATCTTAATCAAGTTGCCGAAACTATTTCTCTGAGCCAGAAGTCAGTCTGTGTTCCCAAGTATTTGGGGTCAGATGCACATTATATAATTCTATATTTTGCATTATTAACATGTGAAAATGGATAGTGGATGTCCAAGTCATACGAGGCTGGCATCCTCAGCATATAGAATGATGGTTTCATGAACCACCACTGCAAGGGCTGGTGACTGCTTCATGCGGGTTTCTCATAGAGAACCAAAAGGAGAGGTAGTTCCAAGTCCCACATAGAGCAGGGAGTGGATGATGACAGAAGTGATGTACATACTTATTATATTAACCTTTTCAACCAGTGCATATGTAAATCTAAACATGTTCAATATAAATGCAATGGATGTTTTCCGCTCACTGGGATTAACATTAATACTTGGAGAGGGTAAAGTTCTGAGGCAAATGGGGTGGTGGAATGAAAGGGAGGGACACCTGATTGTGTGTCAGGAGACCCAATACTCAGGAGGGTATTTGTTTCTCTCTTATTTAAACGATACTAGTCGGTGGTACTAATTGGTGGTGTTATCTGTGGCACATGTGAGTGGTATAAATGGCCTTCAGTCAAAGCTAGACACCAACAGGAGACGGGGTTTAACAGACGCTGAACCATATTCGCAATAAATCCCCCCTCCCGATACTACGAGGGACGTGTTGCAGCCATCAGGCTTAACCAGTGACAAGAGTGAACCAGTCTACAGCTTCCATCGAGCAAGCATCGGCTGAAGCAGAAACCAACTGACATCTTACTGGCAGCTTAGTACCCACTTAAAGCTGCCAAGTGAACGTTTTTTTTTCAAAGAAAATTTGAAAGAGAAAACACACTATCCAGATCATCCCCAGTGATGAAATTTTAAAGACTCTATCTAATTCACCCCACCCTTATTTATTTTACATTGTTAACGATAATTGGCTATTAAACTTTGTTATCTATATATAAACAAATTTATGGTCGATTTAGTCTTTTGAGTGAACTGCACCCGTGCGTGTCAGTCATTTTAAATACCTATAACTATTAAAGTAGTATTTTACTGAGTTAAATCAGCTGGGGGCTCATCAAAACGAGCAAAATCCTTACTCATAGAAGGTCAGGAAAGATAAAAAGTTTACACGGCCTGGATCCTATCAGCCGGAGTACTTGATTTCTTTACATTCCTATGAGGCACCATCCTTCAATTCACATCTCTGCCAAGAGTAATCTTGAGCGAAAGGTAAACACTTTTAAAGATCCTCAGTAGATACTCTGAGTTTTGGCCACTGTTGGACCATCACTGCAGAGCAAGGGGAGTAAATCCCGTGACAACAGCTTACCTTGTAACTACAATCACTGTAAATATTACTGACTTTTATCACGTATTGTAATTTCGCTCACTACAACATACCTTTACCCTAAGTACTACACGGATATTAATGGTATTTATAAGTGTTAGAACGTACGATAGACAGAGTGGATAGTGCACTAGGTATGTATCACGATAATGGAACGCTCTTGTCTTCCTAGGTGTAAATAGGAACATGACGATGCTCTGATTTAGGGAACTATTCACCCCACCTCTCGATGCTGGACCTAGTATAGTGAAGTATCTAACACTTCACTCCATGTCTCTTTTTTTCCTAAAGTTAACTTTTTTCCTGTGACTTTTTGTCGTAGCAAAAATTTTGACTTTTACCGTGACCTTTTTTTCCTGTGACCTTTTCCGCTCACCTGTGCATCACTGGTGGTAGTCTCTGTCATGATACTTCACGTAGCTATGGAATATGGGGGGAGCCGCGCTGGTGTAATGGCTTCGGCGTTGTACTGGCTACCAGGTGTTCATGGTTCAAACCCGGGCGTCGGCGTTTGAAGAAATGTTTACGGCCGGAAATTTGAATAGCCTGAACGGCTCCTGTGATAAACCCTCTGTGGATGGGAAGGAGCGAAGCTCCTGACCGGGTTGGAAGGAAAGTCCTCAGGTTCCCCAGCCTCGCAATGATATGTCATTGGGCCGAAGGGCTGAAAGCCCAAGTGCCGCTGGTTAAAAAAAAAAAAAAAAAAAAAAATGGAATATGGGACCTGGAACGACTCAGACATTTTTATAGACTCATATCACCTAAATAGTTTTCTTGTTCCTAAGTATAGATCAAAGAACACATAGAGGGCATTCTAATGTGTATTGTAGATATCTCTTAACAAAGCGCTCAGAAAGGTGTGACGTTAACAGGTACCCCAACCTTTCACAATGTCATATTTTATTATTGGTATTCATCGAAACAAAGAGAACACGAAATAAAAAGAACAGGAAACTACAGAGAACATGAAACAAAGAGAACATGAAACAAAGAGAACATGAAACAAAGAGAACGTGAAACAAAGAGAACATGCCCTAGAAAATGAGTAATGCGGTGTGCAAAAAATCATTGAGACAGAGAGAGAGAGAGACAGAGAGAGTGAGGGGGGAGGGGAAGAGCGAGAGAAAGAGAGAAAGGATTTTTTTTCAGTACCACAATGAACCTGTAATGTTTTATGGAAACGAAACATGAACAATGAATAAATGAAACCAGTGTTCCTTAAGGAGTGTAGCGTGAGGTTTTTATTGGATCTAGGATCAGTATATGTCGTAAATTTATTTTGAGAGAAAAGAGTCGTAGAAATAGTGGTCCGGTTTAGAGTGGAAAATGATGATGGCAAGCTCAGTGATAGAAAATGTAGAGATTAAATAGTTGCTTCACAGCGTGCTGGAGGAGAGTAAAGACAGACTTATTTACGACAAATCGTTTCTCTCAATCTTCTCTTCCACTCTCCTGGTCAAACAATTATTTGCCAGTTTTCCAGTCACGCATCTGCGCGCACACCGATTTGGTGTTTTCAAACACAGAGACGACGTAGATACAAACTATATTAAACGAATAAGGGAAAAGTTGGGCTTTGGGTACATCCAACACAGAACTAAATGAGTTTATGTGATTTTATTCACTTTAAACATCAATCACTAACAAATATCAGGTATTACATAAATTATCATAAGTACACAAATGCAAATAACAAATTTGGGAGGGGTGAAGAAGATTGGTATCGACTAAGCCCTTCCCGCTTATTAGACAAAGATAAACCCAGTCCAGAGATAGATAATATCAGGAACACGGGTACGTTAACCTAACAGTGAAGTTAATTGCTCTGGAAGAGGTGTTACAAAGTTAGGTATAGGTGATAGAAAAAAACCTGTTCTTCCCAGCTGTTCTTCCCTTTACTAAGCAAATGGAAAGGAGGGGGGTTTAAACAGAGTTAACCAATTATCAACTCCCCCTTAAAGGAACAATGCAGGGAATACAGAAAAATTATATTACTAGGCAAGAAAGTTAACAACAGGGTTACAAAAGAAAAAGATTAAATTTCCTGTCATTCATACACACGCGTGAGGATCCACACTCATATACTCACACACTTACCGAATGCAGCCTCAGACGATCCATAAAAGTATATAAAAACAGCAAGTATTCTCTGGACATATGAACTGTCTAGTCCTTCGGTGTCCCGCCCCAGATGTTTGCGAGGTTTTTGCTGGTAACAAATATTCTCACTTATCGCAAGACTTGAAGACTAAGAGTTCTTGGTTTTTTTATTATATAAAAAAGGAGTCTATGGGATGGCACTGACACAGTTCGGCACAGGGGTGAAAATGAAGTGGTCTCTTTTAATCTTCCGCTATGGTAAAATTCCCTCAATGCGTGATGATAGTTTTATTAAATCCAATTGAGGAAAAACTAGGCTCAGTCACAGTCAGGAAAATATGTACTCTCTCACAGTAAACAGTAAATATAATATCGCTACTGGCGATGATTACCTTCCAGTTTATCTTACAGGTTTGTAATGGTAATTTGATGATTGTTCTTTAAAATGTGCTTGGGTGGGCTTTATTTCATTTAATTCTGACAGCTAGGTCGTAAAGGACCGCCACAAGATTATATTTAAAAGAAATGTTTCTTCAATATGACTGGAAGTTTATAGGATGATTTCTTTATTTCTTTCTTTATTTAGCTGGGACCGCAGGTTACGATCACTCTGTATGAAAGAAAAAAAACATGTAACATACCGAAAAATCAAGCGCGATAAATTTCCCGTTAAGCCTATAATACACTCGAGTATTTAATTATGTATTTAATAAACACTGCGCGAGTTCTAGTGGTTAAAAACACACATCTATAAAACTAGGACTTAACTGAATTTATTAATTATAAATTCCTTCGCGACTTTAAAAGTTAATTTAAGCATCTATTATCTTTTGAAATAATATAATAGATAGATCATTATATTTAAAACTGGAACTCTTGAGATGGTTTAATTTAATAGATTTAAATTAACACAAAATCCATTGAAATAGAATGACTGAACTAGACCACTGATCACTTTACACAATATATGTTACCGCTTTGCACAGAATAGAAATCACTGCAAATATATGTATAAAATCCAGGGGAAAATCTATAACAAGATTTCAATAAAGCTAGTGCTTCTGTAAAGGTCTGGCCAGCGAGTGATAACGTGTCTAGTCTTCATGGTGTATTTAGCTAAAATGGAATGTAAGTTGAGTGGGACATGATAAACTTGACAGCTTATTTGATCTCATGAACTTTTGGGGATCTGACCGCCAAATCAAGGGAAGAAGCCGCCCCCTGGTCTTCGTATCCGCTCGCTGCTGCCCGTTTCGGCTTTCCCCGTTCGCTCGGTTCTGCGGTTGACACCGAGACGCGAAAATAGCGGCAAGCAACTGCGTCTCGTATCAGGGACCACTACTGTCTTTGATAACGCCGATAGTCTCCCCTGAAATCCCTCAGTCTGTCTCTTTGATCGTGGTCGCTGTATCTGTTTGATTCTGGCGACGCCCCCCACTGGCCAAGTTAATTAAAATAACTGCCTATGATTGTTCAAGAGATGTTAGTGGGCGTGATTTAATCTCTCCTTAAATCAATGCGATGACCAGAATGAACGATAGGTAAACTTTCCGCATATCAATCAGCAAACGTGTTTGCCCTCTGTGTGGAACAGTTGCATAGCTAATGAATCCACGTGAAAGAAGTCCCGTTTTACAAGAATTACAACAAAGTTCAGGGTCAGCCGAGTTCGTCCATCACAGTATAGTACTGACAATACAGAAGTAGAATTTCTGCAGAATATGGTGAAGTCCCAGTGTCTGAGAGAACTACTGGTATCACAAATTAGTTACGGCTGTGAATGATCTGATCTCGAAAAATTAGTAGAGAGGAGACAGTCATAAAATGCCACCACCGCTGTGTAACTAACTGTGATAAAAAAACAAGGAAACAGATTTTACTTAACAATTATAAATTTGACAAGTCATTCAAATACAATTTCCTTATTATGTATTTAGTATATACACTATCTATTCTTGTGCTGAAGTGTGGATGTTGGAAGATGGAATGCAATGGATTTGTAAGTTTACATATGATTTACAAATATTTATATTTATATAGATATATATATATAAATATATATTACAACAAGTTTTCCAATTATAGGAAACAAATTTATATCAGCTGTGCTGTTAATTATATATATATATATATATATATATATATATATATATATATATATATATATATATATATATATATATATATATATATATATATATATATATATATATATATATATATATATATATTTGTAGAGCCCTTTTCGTAGACCTCTGCACTCCTTTACAGATGAAGGTAGTCTTATATTATTAATACATGGTCCTACCTCTGTAATAAACTTTACGCACCGACTTACTTGAGAGTAAGTCTTATTGGTGAGTTTGATTTCATTAGCGCACGGTTGTGCACTAAGGCGTATAGGGGGTTATCCTGTCCGCACGTGTATCTAGACAGTCGGTTGACGTCATGAATGGGTTTGAGAAGCAAGAATCCCAAGTTCCAATAACGAAGCTTTGGGAGTTCGAGACCCGTGTTTTGGGTAAAGTATTTTATATTGAGACCCGGTCCTGCGGATTAGCAGTTGTAGCCGGTGGTCATCCACGTAAGTGCTGAGTCGTTGGAAGAGCCAAGTATATACTTATTGTGATAATAATGATCGTTCTCCACAGTCGTGAGTATCTAGTCGATAACAGGTGACTAGCCTGTACCGAAATGGATTCACAGCTGAAGATATATTTTTGTATGCCAGTAAATGCCTATCAAGGGGATCGGCGGTAACTACCGTGGATCTACGTTATCTATATAATATTAGGAAGCCGTTGGGGTTAGTCACGGCTAATACAAGAGGTAATTCAAGTATCTATGCCTTAGTAACTTTACATGCCTAGAAGGTATTTAGTAGGAACCTGCACCTACGTTCTAATATGTTTTGTTGATGAGGACTTCTTTAGATCGGGATCTTAGATACTACCAAGTATAATGAGAATCTCTTGTCCTTGAGGAAAGGTCAACCGTGATCAAAATAACCTTGTACTGATTACTTCATGACCTTTATGACTATGGATGTATTCACTCGGAGACCTAGTCAGAATTTGCTGGAGGATTCTTCTGAGACTATTTATTTGAATTATTATTGAGGACATGCGTCCATAATCATCATGTCGAATTATCTATTAACCGTCAACGTTGAGTGTTTTCGTCCCGTATGATGTGATGTCAATAAACAATGTATGAACTTTCAATTAACGAGTTTGGACTATCACAGTATTGGCACTTGTTGATGTGTCTACGTTGAGTTTGCATCTTACTGCATTCAGAATTAATATATTCGCGAAATTAGCACGATTGACTCAAGAACATAAACAGTCCCAACAATTACATATCCACCACCAACAGTAGCAACAACAAGATGGGGTCCAACAATATGGTGGCGCAGTGTGCTCTGAAAATATCCAGTTTTCATTAGCGGAATCGAACTCAAGCCTTCATTCAAACTCGGTTGAAAAGAAATATGGTATCTTTCAAGGCGACAACATCCTGGACCTTGCAGCACTTCTAACGGTCATCACAAGTCAAGGACAACCCAGGGACTTCAACTGTCAAGTTTCGACATTGGACTCTGGCTTTATGTTTCGTCAAATAGATGTCTCATACATGCAGTCCTGGATGCGAGGGATATTTTTTTTTAGCCGGTTGAGATAAGTAAAAACGTCGTGTTGTCATTACACCGTTTTACGTTTAGCTGTGCCTTGGCTTGGTAATATGTCCACTACTTTTTATTCATGTTTCATGTTGCATGTTCTATGTTTGATGTTTCTCGTGGGAGGTAGGGAGGTCGATCTGACAAACGAGGTTCATCTCGAAGCCGATTCGGGCTCTTTGTCAGATGTTCTGTAGGTTTTGATTTATAAGTTTCAATTGAGCGATAATTCCGGTTCAAGGCTAGAAACCTTGCTGTAGTTCCGATCGCTACTTGCTTCTTATGATAGTATTTGTTTAGCTGTTCCGTCAAGTTTTAATTGTTGTTTTCATAGTTATTTTACTCGTACTTAGTTTTATGATGTATTTTGTTAGTATTATGCGTCCTTCTAACCTGACTGTCGTTCAGTTTTTACAACATTGATGTCTATACACTGTGTTGTCAACTGTCTTGTGTGTTATCTGATCGTAGATGTCATCGTAATTTTTTACGACATCCTATTTTAGTTCCACATTTTTAACTTATTTGATTTCTACGATTGTGTTCACTCGTCTTTGATTATCTTGTTTTGTCAGTATTGTGCTATTGTCTGTCAAGTTATTGCTTTCATAACATTTCATTGTATAAATTACTTTATTAATTATTAATATAATTGCCTATTATAAGACTTGAATTTACCGTTCTAGGACAGGAACGAAGACCATTTGGTGAAGTAACATTTTATGTAGAAATATTTCAGAATAATTTTGAATAATGTCTACCTTAGATTATTTTATTAAGCAGGCTAAGGCGCTTAATATACCTCCTGAAGAGATTAGATCATTTGCTATGACAGAATATAAAGAATCTCAAAGGTTGGAATCTCAAAGATTGGATGCTGAAAAGTTACGTTTGGAAAATTTGAAATTTGAGGCAGATCAAAAACGGACTGAGGCTGAGGAAGATGAAAAGAAGAGGAAATTTATAGCTGAGGAAGAGGAGAAAAAAATGAGATTAGCCGCTGAGGAAAGTGAAAAGAAGATGAGATTTGAGGCTGCAGAAGAAGAGAAAAAAATGAGATTAGCCGCTGAATTAGAAGAGAAACGATTTCAGCGTGAAATGATTCGAGGCTGAAGAAAGATTTAGATGTGATACTGCAGAAAAGGAAAGACTACTTAAGATTGAAATGGAAAATAAGCAAAGAGATGCGGCAGAAAAAGAAAGACTACTTAAAATTGAAATGGAAGTTAAACAAAAGGAAATGGAAGAACGAAGATTAATAGCTGAACAAAATACAAGAAGGCTTCAGCTTGAGACAGAAGAGAATGAAAAGAAACGTCAGCATGATTTGAAACTTGCCGAATTGGAATTTGATAGAATAAGATTGGCAAGTGAATGTAATACGCAAAAGACTCAGGAAGGCCAGTCTTCATCTAGACATGAGAATTTTAGAGAGATTCATCTCAAATTGCCTAAATTTACTCCACCATCCGACGATGTCATATTTTTTTTTGGATAGGTTTGAGGCTACATGTCGATCGTACAACTTGGATAAATCATTATATTGCACCCACTTATCCAGATTACTAACAGGAGAGGCAATGGCTGTGTATCACACTACTAGCTCTATAGAAAAAAATGATTACGATGCTCTCAGGGCCGCTCTTCTAAACAAATTTCAGATGACAGAGGATCAATACAGACTTAGGTTCAAGTCTATGCTCCCGCAATCTAGCAAGAATTTTGATGATTTTCTTTCGCAAATACGTCTTACCTTAGAACGATGGATAGAACTATCCAAGATAGAGAAATCGTATGACGGTATTTTCGATTTATTACTTCGCGATAAAGTTTTATCGGCAGTAAGTCCTGCATTTCTTGCGTTCCTGCATGAACGTAAGCCTGGTAATATAAAAGAAATGTCAGATCATTGTAAAAATTTCTGCACAGCTCATCCTAACATGGATGTCAGCAATGCGCAACTTAAGGACGATTTACCCGTTGCTTTCGCCATGCAACAAAACAATTTCCCTAGAAATCGTTCGATAAGTAGCGATAGAAATTTTCAAAGGGGAAGTAATAATAATTTCCACTTTGGTCATTTTCAAAAGGGGAAACAATACTCACATTCTGCTCCATTTAATGTATCATGGGGTCAAGCTCACAGATCTCAAGATTTTAGTAACAACAATCCTAAATATAATCAAGGTAATAATAATAAACAACATTGGAGATCTCAATCATATCATCCAGAAAATAGAAATAGATTTATGAATAGGTCATTTCGCCAACATCACAACAGTGAAAACTTTCATTGGCGGACTCAGCCAAATTTTAATGATAGCAGAAACAGTAATTATAGCAATTTTAATGACAATAATCAGGTTCGATCGCGACGAAGAGATAGATCGTCGAGCAGACCACGACAACATTCAAATGTTGCTTCAATTGAAGCACAAACTAACAAAGGCAATGATACTAATGTTAATCAACATAACGCTATGTCTTGTATCGATCTAGAACAGGTAAAGACATGTCAAGAATGCTCAACGCTATTCCAGCCCAAGGCGATCACGACGCTGCGATGCGGGCACACTTTACCAAGTCTACCCGTAGTTTGTACAGCTACTTCTGCATCAATTCACCAAGGGAAAGGGTGTTTAAAATTTAACAAAGGATACGTCAACTCTATTCCTTGCTCTGTCTTGTTTGACTCAGGCTGCAGCACGGTGGGAGTGCGGAACTCTCTGATCGACCCCTCCTTGGCCACAGGCAACGTGGTCAAGTGTGTCACATTTGGGGGTACTGTGGAAACCTTCCCTACAGCCATCATTAACTTACATACACCTTTCTTTTCAGGGAAGATCCATGCCTGTCTTCTGCAGAATCCAGTTAGCGATGTAATACTTGGTTGTATACACGGTATAAAAGAGTGTACACCAGAGCAAATTAATGAATGGGAAAAGCGACACATTCATGCTGCAAATGCAGTTGTTACCAGAGCGCAAGCTACTGAATTGTCGCGTGAATCAACTTCTGAACCTACGGTTCATAATAGTAATGATGATGATTCTCCTATTTCAAGGGAGCTGTTTGCTAATTTACAAAAGAATGACAATTCTTTGCAGAGATTTTTTCAATTGGCGACTAAGAAAAATAATAACAACAAAATTGCAAAGTCTAGACACCAATTTGCTCTAAAAAAAGGTATTTTAGTTAGATTAATAAGAGAAACAGATTCATTGGTGCGTTCACAAATTCTGGTCCCGTTTGCTATGAGACCCAGAATATTACGACATGCTCATGATTCACAATGCGCAGGTCACATGGGTTTTTCCCGAACAAAATCTAGAGTGCTATCCGCATTCTATAGGCCTGGCGTTCATAGGGATGTTAATCTCTATTGTCGTTCCTGCGTGACATGTCAGGAAGTTAAAGTAAGGGGCCCGTATCATGATGCTCCTATCCAAGCTGCGGACATACCTATTAGACCATTTGATAAAATGGCAATAGACATCATTGGTCCTATATTGCCATCTGCAAGAGGACATACACATATTCTCACCTGTATCGATATGTGTACGCGTTGGCCTGAGGCCATACCTCTTAAAAACACCTCATCTGCCAGCGTTGCAGAAGCTTTAATGCTGATCTTTTCGCGCATTGGTTTTCCGCGTAAGATCCTATCAGATCATGGGGTCCAGTTTATTTCCGAATCCATGTCACAGGTTATGAAGAATTGGGTATAGATAGATCTCTCAGTTCTATATACCATGCGATGTCGAATGGATTAATTGAGAGACAGAATAGGACACTTAAGCAGTTGTTGGGTAAAATGACTCAAGATCACCCTCAGGAGTGGGACAGGGTCCTACCCGCTGCTCTCTTCGCGTATCGCGAAGTTCAAAACCAAGCAACAGGGTTTTCCCCCTTCCAGTTGGTTTTTGGCATACAACCACGCGGACCTATGTCTTTAATCCATGATTTATTGGTTGAAGATAATATACCTGAGGAAACTCAATCCTCATATGAATATGTCATCTCTTTAAGAAAGAGAATAATAGATGCCTGTAGGTTAGCTACTGCATCATCCGAAGAGTCTAAAGAAAAAGCTCGTCTATTTGCAAATCGGTATAGACGTCTTCGCCAGCTTATTCCTGGTGACGAGGCTTTTGTTTTACTGCCTTCACATAATAATCGTCTACTTATCACATGGAGAGGTCCATTTAGGATCATCTCAAGAATATCCGATGTCGACTACATCATAGATATTAATGGAAAACACAAAACCTTTCACATTAACATGTTGAAAGAGTATTATTCACGTCCTGATTATTTACAATCAGTATTTCAAGCGACTGACGATCCTACTCCTCACATTCATAACTATACTAATCTGTCAGTTATACAAGAAGAAGAATCTTCTTTTCAAGATGTACAATTGCCCATACCAGTTGTACCTCTTCATTCCACGGAAAACTGGAATGCTGTCACTATTTCTTCTTCTCTTTCGACTGATCAACGACAGCAAGTTTCATCACTACTTCAAATGTATGATAAGGTTCTCACTGACATTCCAGGTCATACATCAGCTATTCAGCATGATATTCTCCTAACTGATGAAACACCTATCCGTATTCGTCCATATCCCATACCTTTGCACTTTAGAGATAAGGTCGAAAAGGAATTAGATGAGATGCTTCGATTAAATATAATTGAACCTTCGTTGTCACCATATGCTTCATCTATGGTGATAATTAGAAAGAAAGATAATAACATTCGTCTATGTGTAGACTATAGAAAATTAAATAAAGTCACACAATTTGACGCTGAATCTTTGCCACTTTTAGAAGATTTATTAGTAAAATTATCTCATTCTACTTTCTTCTCTAAGTTTGATCTGTCAAAAGGCTATTGGCAAGTACCATTGACAGAAAGGGCAAAACCACTAACTGCTTTCTCGACGCCCCGGGGCCTATTCCAATGGAATTTTATGCCTTTCGGGTTAGTCAACGCTCCTGCCACGTTCGTACGCATGATGCGTCGAATCCTATCTCATCATCCCAACGTCATTGCGTACATAGACGACATTTGTCTTTTCAGTGACTCATGGGAAGAACATTTAGAAGGATTGAACTCATTACTGTCCACATTACAAAATCATAATTTAACTGCTAAGCCATCAAAGGCATTTGTGGGTTTCCACGAGATTTCTTTTTTGGGACACCGTATTGGTCGCGGTATGTTATACACAGAGGACAGTAATGTTTCCAAAATCCTTAACATCTCCACACCTAAAACAAAGAAACAAGTGCGATCTCTATTAGGACTAGTACAATACTATGGGAAATTCATACCACATCTTTCGTCCATTACTGCTCCTTTCTCTTCATTACTTAGGAAAGGTGCAGCTAACGTGATTCGGTGGTCTAACGAACATCAAATCGCGTTGGATATCATAAAGAAATGTTTTTCTAATCATCCTGTTTTAAGGTTACCTAACGAGAATTTGCCATTTGTATTACGCAGCGATGCTTCTAATTACGGCGTGGGAAGTGTCTTACTACAAGAATATAATGGCACCTTGCATCCCGTTCTATATGTGTCACGGAAGTTAACTCCAACTGAACAGAATTATTCAGTTTTAGATAAAGAACTTCTCGGGCTTGTTTGGTCAATTCTTCTTCTTCTTCTTCTTGCGATCGCATCTTTGATGATTACACCGTCAGACGAGTTCTCATGATGAATTCGACTGTTGTTTGAAGTTCCTCTTTAACTCCATATAGCTTTGAATTTAGTGTTGAGTCATTGGGCCAGTATATCTTTCTTAACTGGTCATACAGAGGACAGTCCTGTAGAACATGCTCAGCAGTTTGTTCGTTTAATCCACATGTGCACAGTGGTGAAGCAGACAATCGTAACTTGTGCATGTGTTTATTCAGTTTGTTATGCCCTGTCCTGAGTCGAAAAATAGTTATCTGTCCCTGCCGGTCGAGAGTGTGATAGTCGTCTTTGGGTTGGTTCTGTTCTCTTCTGATAGTCTGGATAGCTCTCTTTTTCTCAAAGTATGTGACTTCATTATCTTCTTGTTCACATTCTCCTCCCTTTTTTGCAAGTTTATCTGCCTTTTCATTTCCGGGTACACCACAATGAGATGGTACCCACTGAAGTATGGTTCTCTTTTTGGCAGCTACCTTGTTTAGTTCATTTCTCAGATGCGGGAGTTTACCACCCTTGAGAGCTTGCAGGACAGACAGTGCATCTGTGAGGATGACTACCTGGTGGCAGTCAGAGTTGGTGTTATAAATCATATTTGCAGCTTGCTCTAGAGCTTGAACCTCAGCTGTATAGTTGGAACAGAATTTACCAGTGGGAATGTGCCTAGTCTCATAGTGGTTGTCAGGATATGAGATAAAGATACCGGCACCTCCATTCCTAACAGCATTAGTTGCTGATCCATCTGTATAGGCATGTATCCATGATTGATCGGGATAGCTTTCTTGGATCATACTCAATGTAGCAGTTCGTTTTTGCAGATCATTATACTCACATCCACTTGTGAGACCACTGACTGATGTATTAATTTGGAGGGCACTGCTGGCCAGCTCCCATGGTACAGGGTATAGGGTGGGCTTCAGTGGTGTTGTCTTCATGGATAGGTCTTCTTGATGCTGTCTTATAAGTCTTTTCCCCCGATGCACAAAGCTGCTACGCTTTAGACGTCCCAATGCCAGATCATCTAGTCTTGCCTTCATTGGGTGCATTGGCATACTGTTGTACTTTTCCATCTGGATCATGGGTTTTTGTGTCTCTTCTATGGGACAGTGTCTGTAATCCAGCAACCTTCTGCATCTCTGTTATTGGTGTAGTTTTCATGGCTCCTGTAATGAGCCTGAGAGCTTGATTTTGCACCTTGTCCAAAGACTGCAGATGTGAGTTAGCAGCTGATGACCATGCTGCTGAGCTAAACTCTAAGTGTGGTCTTATTACTCCATTATAAATCTTCTTTAGATTTCGTTCATTTGCTCCCCAGTTGGTACCTGCTAATTTTCTGAGTATGCCTAGTCGTCTTCGGGCCTTTCCTTCTGCATTTTCAATATGCTTATTCCATGTAAGCCTTTGGTCAAATGTCACCCCAAGATAGGTGGGGTAGCTTTCTTCCTTGATCACGGTTGTCCCTAGGTGTATGTTAGCTGATTTGTCCTTGGGGGCGAGGGAGAACAGTGTTGTGGAGGTTTTGTCTGTGTTTATTGTGATAAGCCATTTCTCTGCCCATGACACTAGCATGTCTGCTGCCCGCTGCATTCTATAATTTGCTGTGGTGACATTTTCATCAGCGCACCAGAGTACTAGGTCATCTGCATATAAGGCAGCTTTAACTCCTGCAGGGAGATCTTTCACCAGGTCATTGATGTAAACAAGGAAGAGTGTTGGGGAAATTACTCCTCCTTGAGGTACCCCCTGATGGAGCAACACTTTTCTGCTCTGCAGACCGTCAAGAGTGACTCTAGTTCTCCTGTTATGCAAGTATGACTGGATCCATTTCATCATGTTGCCTTGGATTCCACTTCTCCTAAGTTTTGCAATGAGGCCATCTTTCCACACCTTGTCAAAGGCCTGCTTGAAGTCGACCCAGATCGTTAGGACCTTTTTCTTCTCCTGGAAGGCATCTTCTATTGCTTGAGACAAGTAAGTAACTTGGTCTTCTATACTGTAGCATTCTCTAAATCCAGCTTGTTCCGGCACCAGGATCTGCTCAGACTCTAAATACCATTTCAATCTGTGGTTGACTATTCGCTCCATAGTCTTCCCAACACAGCTTGTGAGACTGATTGGCCGGTAACTTGCAGCCTCTGTCTTACATTTCCCTTTCTTTAGTATGGGTATTGTGATGGCTTCTCTCCATACTTGGGGTACCGTTCCTTTCAACCAGCTGTGGTTGAATATCTCAAGCAGTTTTGTCTTTGCTGCTGAGCTCATATTTACTAGCATTTCGTTGCTGATTTTGTCTGGGCCGGGTGACTTTTGAAACTTAAGCTTGGAAATAGCCTTCTGTAGTTCTCCTAGTGTGATGGGTTCCCTCATTGGGGCAGGAGTATCTGTCTGTCCCATGGTTGCCAGTATTTCTTTTCTTATCTCTCTTTGATGATCTATGTTAATGGGTAAGTGTCGTAGATTTCCGATAGGAGAATTAAGACTAGGTTTGGTCCCTTCTGAATAGGTTTGAATAGGTGATAGACTCAGTGAGAGTTAGTGAAAGGTAATAGAATTTCCACACACGTGAGATGATAGATTTGATATAGTGGCTGTCTCTGAAAGCGAAAAGAATTCTTCTCTCTCTCACCTATCTTCTACAACAGTTGTTACAGCGTCAGACAGACTACACCAATATACATATTACGTATATTTCTATCACTCACAGGCACGCACATACACGTGACGACAGGTAAACACACAGACGTGGGAAAACTATAACAATGATATATATATTATCTAGAACGAGCTGACCAAACACGATTATTAAGTTCAAGAGCGATTTTATTATCAGGAAAAAATCGGCTCACAACTGTGGTAAAATCTGCGAGGATAATTACTCATTTCTATGGATTTTTGTCATAAAAACAACAATATATAAAACCAGCCCGATTGTGTCTGACGGAATTGCTCTCACACGCCCGCCACTGCCTTTTGTGCAGTGCGAAAAGCCTATAGCATATATAATATACAACGCGTTGCAGTTTCGGTTTCGCCCACGTACTACCGATGTTTAAACTTGTAAGATCTGCTGCATACACGGCCGCCTAACCCGATAAAATTAATTAGTTGGCGGAAGAGCGCCGCACAATACTATCTGAATTAACGTAATATTTTGTTTTTAACAGGTTAATCAGTAGTAAGTCTTACAATTTGGTAGTGAAACACGATAAAATTCAAATCATAAAACCCAGCTTGTAACCCGCCACGTCTAACATCCGATTTGCCTGCCACACTCTGCCATGCGTATCTACACGCGGCGGCAAACGCCATCGGAGGCAAACACACAGACAGTTTGTCCCCACTCGTGGTAGACGTACTGGCGTCACTAAAACAAGTAGTATTTGAATCACATAGGCTAAGCGGGAGAGGAGAAAGGAGGAAATGGTGGTCTTGTGTAAAATCTTATTTGACGAACGAACAGTGACAAAAATGAAAATCTTTATTAATAGGAAACTGAACATAAAACTTATATGATAAGATAGCTGAGACTCCCCTAAGCAAGAATATGTTTTAAATACTATGATAGCCCCAGTATTAGTGAAGTTATGAAGGAAAAATAAAATGTCCAAGACGGTAGACCAGACAGACAGTCAACCTTACTTGAATTTTTCATAACGTTAAAGGGACGATCGCGTAGAAAGAGGCATTGAGGTGAATATTCAAATTCGCTTGAGTACAGAGGGTATAGGGTGAGAAGGGGGGCGCGATAGTAATTTGGTTCTCAACGAAACATTGTTGTTGTAATGGCAACTAACATAGGCTAGCCAATTAAATAGCAGACGCGGTGTAGTTTGGAATTGTTTTTTGTTTTTCAAAAACTGCATTTTGAAATCTGGTAGTCGCCAGCTTCTGATTGGCTAGTGGTACCCAATATTAGCAAGGGGTTTTCCTTATTCAATTGCCAGTTGTCTAAAATAAATTACATTAAACATTTTGCTGAGATTCAGCTGTGGTAAATTTAAAGTAAAATAAATATTTCCCAGCCTGAGACCAGTGCAGAGTGAAACTGCGGCCATTGCTTTGCAAGTCAGCATCATTTGTTTAATTTTCTTGAATTGTGGTAAGGACGATGTATGAATTGTTATGTTTAATTCCACAGCAAACAAAATTGGGTATTGATATTGAGGGAAAATGAAGAACATGTCGGTAGTAGACATTGTTGCGTCCTCATCTTAAAATGTATCTAATTGATGTATGTTGTCATGATTATGCTGTTATATTATTAAAGTATTATAGTAGTAAGCCT
The DNA here is from genome assembly GCA_024509875.1 of Oreohelix idahoensis. Classification (NCBI taxonomy): domain Eukaryota; kingdom Metazoa; phylum Mollusca; class Gastropoda; order Stylommatophora; family Oreohelicidae; genus Oreohelix; species Oreohelix idahoensis. Next base: position 387,507 of record JAMPIV010002372.1, read on the forward strand.
CTGTGTTCTATGAACACTATTTACATGCCTGAAGCATTTATAATATAAAAAGAAAAGAGAAAATCATACCAACGGAAATGTGGTTACCCCACATTATTGTATTGAGGAAAAAGATGTAAAGGTACAGTGGCGTATCTGCCATAGGGACCTGAGGTGTGGTCACAGCAAGGAGGGAGTCAAACAAAGTTAGGGGCTTGTGCACATGTACGGCACGCAAGGCTGACCCCATATCCTGGTAGGAAAATATTAAATAATCTCAGTGAGTAGATGTAAAGCCTGGGTATCCTTTTGTTCCAGCGTTTTATTCCCTGTTACCGACTGGTGGCAGGAAGCCAGCTGAAAGTGAATACAGCCCTCAAGCCTCCATCCAGTCATTTCTACTATTATAAGAACACGGAGGAGCTTGAACGAGTGAAAGAGTCTGCATCTTCAGGAGAGAATTTCCTTATAAATAACCCCAGGTGATGTGCCATACATCTGGGTACATCTGACACTTTTGTAAAAAAAAGTAACATTCACTGAGTTTCCCAATGATATTCAGGAATTTCAAGGGGTATGATGACACAACAGCCCCTCATACACAGTGACTCTCCCTTTATAGGATTACAGTTGTAGCTGTGAACTGTTCTTTCAGTGAAAAATATATCTTGACTTTATTTGTGTGGACAGAAAGTCCAGTTGTTTTATTACCCTCTTTTCTGTAAACTATCTTGTCCTTATTTTCAAGACCTGTCCAAAAGATATGATTGGACAGGCAGATTAAATTGTAAACATTCAGTTCAAAAGAAAACTTAACACCTGTTTTATTAACTTTCTCATAAAAAAGTAAAGTGTTTGTGTGTTGTGTACTATCATCTCATTTCTCCCCTAGACAATAGGTACATCATACACCCTACACTAGAGCCAACAGAGAGACCGTGTGAGATCTAGGGAGGTAGCGTTAGGTTCCCTGTACACAATTCATCATCATCATTTATAGAATCAGGGACCTACATTTGCTTGACCTCGCACGGTTACTGCATGCACTTATTTCACTCTTTGTTAGGATACCATCATAACCTCCCCAGCAAATCATCTTTATTTGCTACATATTTGGTAGGCTCGTCCGGGATTGAACTTTCTACATAAATTGGGGACAGTCTAATTTTCCCAGGAAATCCCCATATTATATATTTGCCCAAGATTTTGGGAAGTGAAGAAAGTGTCAGAAACCCAGATTTAATTAAATAAATTTATAATTAGTTATATTTAGAAACTTTGTTAGTACATTTTTCAGGATGGCAGATCTGGCCAAGTTTCGCTCTGCAGCTGTGCAAGCGGCGAGAGATATGAATATGGAGGGACAAATTTTGGTTGATTATGTCACCTCAGAATGTGACAAATTTATTACTAGGGAAGAACATAGGTTAGCTGAGGAAAGGAGAGTGCAGTTAGAAGATGCTAGGGAGACTAAGAAATTAGAGGCTGATCGAGAGGCTGAGATAAAGAGGCTGCAGTTGGAGGAGAAGAAACTTGAGGCTGAGAAGGAGGCAAAGAAACTTGAACTCGAGGCTGAGAAGGAGGAAAAACGTCTACACAGGGAGGCGGAACGAGAGAAAGAAGAAAGAAGATTGGAGGCGGAAAAGGAAGATAAACGGTTACAGAGGGAACATGAGTTACGACTAAGGGAGCTAGAGCTACAAGGCCATGCTCCGGAAAATGGAACTAGCCCTTCCACTTCCGACTCCGCTGCAAGCCAGGCTGCCTCCTCATCAGCCATGGGGTTCCACTTAGATTATTTTATAGAAAAAGATGATGATATTGAGTCGTATCTAAGCAGATACGAAATATTAGCCACTACTTATGGGTTGGAAAGAGAAAAATGGGGAGTAAAGTTGTCTCAAGGACTTCGCGGTACAGCTTACGAAGTTTTTTCTAAAATGAGTAGGGGTGACCAGGACAACTATGACATGTTGAAGCAAGCTCTTCTGTTAAGATACGAAAAGAACGGAGAATTTTATAGAAAGAAATTTAGGAATGCCAGGCTACTGTCGGGTGAGACCTATCACCAGTTCTCCGCCCGGTTGGAAACGTATATGGAGAAATGGGCTTCTTTGGGGAAAACCCAAGATCTCAAAGAGATGATACTCATTGAGCAGATGAGAGAGTCCATGGCTCCAGACATGAGAAAGTTTCTCATGGAACAGGGTGCGGAGAGACTGGAGGAAATAATAAATATCGCTGAAAGGTATCATGCAGCCCAGGCAGAGGTAGCTGGTATTAAAAAGAAACCAGTAGATCAGTTTAAGGCTCCTCAAACCCATAATAAATTTGATAACAGAGGTAAGCAGAACTTCGATAGGCCTCGAAATGATTTATAAAACCGCACAATTCAAGGACAGAAGGAATGAGGAAAGAAAACCTCATCATCAAAGTAGATGGTATTGTACTTATTGTAAGAAGGAGGGACATGACATTAAGTATTGTAAAAGTAAACCTGCTGGATTTGCTGCTATGAAAAGGGGAAAACAGGAGGGAAAGGACAAACCTGCTGAACAGCAGGAACCTTATCACCCCCCAGTTTGCGAGGATGTTGTATGCAATGATGTCACCATAAGGTGCCTCTATGATACAGGTTTGGATTTTGAGGCTGTGGTGAGCTCGCACTTGGTGAACCCAGATCAGTATACCACAGAAACAGTGGAGATACAAGGGGCGACCAAGGACCTACCCCTCATGAAACTTCCCATTGCCAGGATACCGTGAAGACTCGCTATGTGGAAGGGATAATCAGAGCAGCAGTGATAGACGCACCCATCTACCCTCTGATATTGGGGTGTCGTTATGTCTACTTGGGAAATCCAACGAGACCTGTGGTCTTGGCAGCAGTCCAGACCCGATCACAATCCAGAAAGGAAGAAGATGAACCTATAAATACTCATCCCGAAGAGATGAGAAAGGCACAGGCTGAAGATAAGTCACTGAAGCTGTGCTATAAGAAACTCCCAAAGAGCCATACTCCTCCAAATAAAGGAGAATTCTATATGAAGAATAAATTGCTATACAGGAAGGCCGGCACTGGTGCAGCTGGTCATGGTCAGCTGGTCCTTCCTAAATCATATAGAGAAAAAGTGATGGAGTTAGGTCATGCTATCCCCTTCAGTGGTCACATGGGGATTAGTGCAACAGGACAGCGTATAGCTTGTCATTATTTCTGGCCAGGGATAACGGAAGACATAAAGAGATACGTACACTCCTGCCCCGAATGCCAGAGAGTAGCTCCAAAGCATTGGACTGCTCCCGCAACTCTTGGGGAAATGCCCATAGTGGGAACCCCTTTTGAGAGAGTTGCTGTGGATATTGTGGGACCTCTCACTCGGACCAAGAGGAGGAACAGTTACATCCTTACTCTGGTAGACACTTGTTCTATGTGGGGAGAGGCGGTAGCCCTGTCATCAATCGATTCGAAACATGTGGCAGAGGCATTACTTACGATATTCACAAGGTTAGGTTTCCCGCATCAAATCTTGACAGATAATGGCTCTCAGTTCAAGGGGAACTAACTGAAGAGGTGTTCAGGTTGTTTCAAGCCAAGCACTTTCATTGTAGCCCGTACCATCCCCAAGGGAACGGCCAGGTAGAGAGGTTCAATGGGACTCTCATTTCTATCCTGAGAAAGCTGGCACATGAGAAACCTGACACGTGGGACCACTACTTGCCCGCCGCCCTGTTTGCGTACCGGGAGTACCACATAATTCCACCGGAATGGCCCCCGCAACACTGTTATTTGGTAGGCCAATAAAAGGTCCGTTAGAAGCTTTGTTAAGGACCTGGACTGATGAGAAGGCAGAGGAGACTGTTACCTCATCTTATCAATACGTGAACGAACTGACCAAACGTTTACAAACCGGTTGGAAACTGGCAAATGAAAATTTGAGACAAGCCAGGAAAAAGCATGCTGCTTATTATAATCGAAAAGCGAAGGATAGGGAACTTGCTGTGGGGGAGAAGGTACTTCTTCTATTGCCCAGCAGCAATAATAAACTTCAGATCGGATGGCAAGGACCATACACAGTTTTGGAAAAGGTATCCAGAACCAATTATAAGATAGACAAAAAGGGAAAGGAAAAAGTCTATCATGTGAACCTGTTGAAGAAATATCTGGACAGACAAATCCAGGAAGGGACACACTTATTGGCCTTGTCTATTGCAACCGAAATGAAAAATGACCCTCTCTCCTCATTTGAATATCCACTGAAAACAAGTGAAACGTTTGAGCAGGTGAAAATCAGCAATCACTTGACAAAAGGGCAGAAGGAGAAGGTTCGACAGATCCTTGAGAAACATACAGATGTGTTGACAGATAAACCGGGAAAAACCCATTTGTTGGAATATGATATGAAACTACTAGACCCAACACCTATCTGTATGAGGCCCTATTCTATTCCATTCGCTAAGGAGAAAGCTTTAAAAGAGGAGATAGATTATTTGTTACAAGAAGGGATTATTTCTCATAGTGAGTCTCCTTATAGTTCCTGCGTGGTTCTGTTGCGGAAACCATCAGGAGAACATAGACTGTGTATAGATTACAGAAAAACTGAATGCTGTCACAGAAGGTCAGGTGGATCCATTACCTGATACTACTCAACTATTTGCCAGGCTGAACAAGGCAAAATATTTTTCTAAGGTGGATCTTAAGCAAGGGCTATTACCAAATTCCAGTAAAGCCTGAGGTTCGATCTTATTTAGCATTTAGCACCTCGAAGGTCATTATAGTTCACAAG